>CM046943.1:75926123-76465114 GCA_025698515.1 Gossypium sturtianum | reverse complement strand
CGTATTGCTCGTGATTTGATTTGTGTAAGACCCCGCTCGGGACAAATGATCGATATGTGATTACATGTAAGATCATGTATGGGACGCTGGCATTGTACGAGCTTCCGACTATCTACGTATCCTTTTAATTCGAATGGTTCTAACGGGCAATGTGAAGTAAAAGCCGAATGTGAAATTGAATTACGTGTCGTGTGTATGTGTTAGTTATTTGTTTATATGAAAATAAGGTAAGTTTGTTAATTGAATTGATAAAAGGTTATGTGGAATATGAGTTATATGTTAACATATTTGAACATATAAGTGATTCGCCTATTGATGTGTTTGTAATGATAAAAGTAAAAATTTATATATGTATATGATTGATTATATTCAGCCATATGTCATATGTATGTGATGTTAAATGTGATCTATTAGTAAATAATAACTTGTATTTTATATTATGCAAATTTGGCTTTTGTTAAGAAATTGTTAATATGTAATTTTTGTTATATATGTTTTTGCTTAAGACTTTCTAAGCTTAAATAGCTTAATTGCTGTGTGTGTTCTTGTTTACCTCTCGCTTTATAGATTTTGAGTCATGTTAGAGCTCTGGATCGCAAGTGAAAGCCTATCAAACTATCGGACTATTTCTTTCTTGTATTTTACTAAGTTGATTTTTTGCATATGGCATGTATAGCATGATGGAATGTTTGATTTTGGGACATGTATATATATATATGCAGCCATACAAAAATGGCTAAATATGATGTTTAAGTTTATGAAATTTGGTCATGATATATGTGTGATATGCTTGGTATGATTTGCCATGGTGGTTTGATATAATTTGATTCAAGAGAATTAGGTATGGTTAATGAATGAGTTTTATGTATATAGGCTTTTTATGATTATTTGACGAGTAGTTGTAATTTGGGCAATTGATGTCTATGTATTTGATGCAATTAGCTGCGTGATATGGCTTGATAATGGTTGTGAATATGGTAAGTGTCAATTATGTTTTGTGAAGCAAAGTTGGTATATAATTGATGAATGGATAGTATATTGAATTGATAAGTTTTGGATGGTGTTTGTATAGATATGTTTAAAGTTAAATGTGATAAATGGTGCACAATGTTGGTGTGCTTGATAAGTGTTTGAATGGCTAGATAATATGGACATTATTGACATGAGTTGGTTCCATTTTTGAGGGCATGAAATGTGGTTGTTTGTGCTTGCAGGTTTGACCCTGTAAAAGGGTGGCAATTTGGCCTTGCAAATGGCCTATATTTGCCCACACGGCCGTGTTGAGCACACCGCGCGTGTGGCTCGATCGTAGGTCATTTAAGTTTGCTAATTGAAACAAGTCGCTCGATCACTCGGCCGGGACATGTACGATGCGCGACTCGATCGTATAGGAGCAAGTCGCTTGTCGACACGGTGAGACACACGCATGTCCGTGCCGCGGTGAACAAGCCAAGATGTATGTTCGCTTTGACACCCGCTTAGACACACGGGCATGTTCCAGGTCGTGGAGGCACATCGGCCCGCCCCACACGCGCGTGTGACCTCTCTGTAACTTTGAAAATTTTTAAATTTCTAAGAACTTCTCAGATGTGTTCTGAGCTTAGTCCCTGCCTCTTTCTAAAGCATGTTTAAGGTCTCGTGAGACCTATTTAAGGGACACTTTGATTTGATTTGTTGAATGATATTATGAAATGTTCAAAAAATGTTCTGCTTTGTCCCAGAATACTTTTTAACCCTAGACCGGCGATGGTTACGGGTTAGTGTGACATTTGATTGGTATCGAGCTATTTAAGGACTCACCATAGCGTATGTGAGCCTAGCTATACATGCCATATTTTTATATATTGCTATAGTGTGATGACTTCGACATCCAAAATGTGTTTTCGTGATAGTAATGGATCTCGATAGAGCCGTAGGTCGATGATGCCGAGCTTAGCCGAATTCTAGCTCGATAATACTATACCGGTGTTTGACGAGTTATCTTGCACCTCGATGAGTGCTTAAATGTGCCATATCTTTGCTATGAGACATTGCATATCACCGTGGAATACACTTGTATCAAGTGGTTCCAAAGAGCGAGTGACTCCGGAATTCCTTTCAGATCGAAGTTGCATAAGAAATACATCACCAGAGATTTATCGTCCATCGTGAAACGCAAAGAATTTTCTTGAATTGAAACAGTGGCCTGATGACTATGACAGAGTATGAGCTTAAAATTTGTGAGACTCAGCTTTGGTATGCCCGAGAGTGTGTTTCGACCGGCTATAATGTGTAAAAGATTTGAAGATGGGATGAACGTAAGACATTAAACTTTTTAGTTGGCATACTTGAGATAAAAGAGTTCGTGGTACTAGTTGAGCGTAGCTGCAAAGTCGAAGAGCTCGTGGAAAGAGAAAAGAAAGCTGACTCAAGCCAGAGATACACGTAAGAGATCATGCCCAAGAAGTCCTTCCAAAGTCCTTCGCATCAAAGAAGTTCCGGTGAAGATGCTAGTCGCTCAAAGGCTATCGCTGGGTATTCTGGCATTTGGAGATTGGGATAGACCACCGTGAGCTCTCAGAGCTACCTCGTAGCCAGTGTGGGTAACGTAGATCAAATCAACCCGAGTGTAAACATTGTGGTAAATCGACATCCCGACCAGCTTGCATTGCATGATCGTGGCTTGCTTTAAATGTGGATCGACGGATCATTATATTCGTGAATGCCCAGAGTTAGCTAAAGAAAATTTGGTGCGTAATATGAGATCGGTAACACTGCGTCATTCAGAGGTAGACCACCTGAAATACGTGGTAATATGAGTGGCAAATGAGAGAGACCAAAGATACAAATTTATTAGATCCGAGGCTCGCAGACCGCAGTAGCCTATGCTATTCACAAGACGCGAGGAGGCTTCATCCCCGAATGTTATTATTGGTATTTTCACTCTCTATGATACTAGAGTTGTTGCATTGATTGATCCCGGTTCGACTCATTCTTATGTGTGTGTAAGCTTTAGTATTCACTAAGACTTTGCCTCAAGTGAGTCTATTGAGTTTGTAATCAGAGCATCGAACCCTCGGGCCGATGTGTTTCAAGTTGATAAAGTTGTGCAAGAATTATCCGCTGATGATTCGAGATTCATGTTTTCCCATTGATTTGATGTTGTTGCCATTCGACGCAGAGTTTGATATAATTTTGGGTATGGATTGGCTAACTCGCATGATGCTATTGTGAACTACAAATGGAAGACTATTGATTTACGATGTCGTAATGACGAGGTTATTCGATTGAATCTAATGATCTCAATGGTTTACTAATAGTGATATCTCTCGATGTTAGCTCGTAAATACGTAAGAAAGGTTATGCGCTTACTTTGCATATGTGCGTGCTTGATAGTAAAGTAACCGGAAAGAAAGATTGAATCAAGATTTGTTGTGTGTGTGTATCCTGGGATGTGTTTCCGTAAGAATTATCGGGTTTTCCACCCATACGTAGAGGTTGAATTTGTATTGAATTAGTGCTCTGGGACGACCCGATATCGATAGCTCCGCATGTAATGGATCCTATGTAATTAAAAGAACTCAAAGCTCTGGGCCAAAGAGTTGACAGACAGAGGTTTTGTGTGATCGAGTTTTCTCCTGGGTGCAACTGGGCTTTTTATTTGTGAAAAAGAAAGACAGTAACTATAAGAATGTGTAGCGTACTCATGTATAGCTCAATAAGGTAACTATAAAGAATAAGTATCCGCTGTCGTGAATTGACGCATCTATTTGATTAGTTGAAAGGGGCTACAAAGAGCCAAAAATAGATTTGAGATCGTTACTATCACTTGCTAAAAGTTAAAGACTCGATGTACCAAAGACCGCCGAACGAGGTACTGACACTATGAGTTTCTCTCGTTATGCCTTTCGACTTACTAATGCACCCATCGCTTTTATGGATTTGATGAATCGGATCTTCGTAAAGTATCCGATCGGTTTGTGGTAGTATTCATAGATGACATTTTGATCTACTCGCGTGATGAAACCGAGCATGCCGAACATTTGAGACTTGTATTACGTACTTTGCGTAGATAAACAAGCTATGCAAAGTTCGTGAATGTGAGTTCTGTTACGCTGAAGTCGCTTTTCGCCATGTTGTATCAAAGATCGGTATTCGGTTGATCCGAGTAAAATTTCAGCTATACTTGATTGGAAACCTCCAGAAATGTTTCTAAAGTTCGAGTTTTCTCGGGACTTGCTCGGGTTACAACAGACGATTTGCAGAAAGGTTTCTATGATTACAAATAATCGATGATGAAGTTGTTACAGCAAAGATGTTAAGTTCGAGTGGTCGTAAAAGTGTCGTAAAAGTTTCGATCGCTTGAAAGCTCTTTGACCAAGCTCCAGTGTTAGTTCAACGAGAATCGGGTAAAGAATTTGTCACTTATAGTGATGCATCTTGAGTGGTCCGGGTTGTGTTTTGATACAGAAGGCAAAGTCATAGCTTATGCCTCGAGACGCTTAAAACCCGCATTTAAAAGAACTATCCGACACACTATTTGAAATTGGCGCCTATTGTGTTCGCGTTGAAGATATGACGCTACTATCTCGTTCTGCGGTGAGAAATGTCATGTTTATTCCGATCACAAAAGCCTCAAGTATTTGATGACTCGTAAAGATCTCGAATTTGAGACAACGAGATGGTTAGAGTTGTTAAAAGACAACGAGCTTATGATTGACTATCATCCTAGAAAGGCTAACGCTGTTGGCCGATTCTTTAAGCCAAAAATCACTGTTTGCTTTCCGAGCAATGAATACGTATATGACTATGTCTGATGATGGTTCGATTATAGCTAAATTAAAAGCAAGACCATTATTTGTTCAACAAATTTGTGATGCTCGTTAGTTAATAATGATTTGTTAGCAAAGCGAGCTCAATGTGAATCGAATGTTGAATCTAAGTTTTGAGTTGATATAATTGGTTGTTTGAGGTTCAGAAACCGAATATGTGTTCCGAGAAATACATTGTTGATTCAGATGATTTTGAACGAAGATCATAGCAATGGGTTATCCTGCTCACCTGTGTATTACAAAAATGTATAATGATCTCAAATAGCTTTATTGGTGGTCTGGTACGTAAACGCAGACATATCCACTTTGTTTCAAATGTTTAGGTCACAACAAGTAAAAGCCGAGCATAAAGTACCTTTCGGTTACTTCACCATTATGATACTCCGAGTGGAAATGGGACAGAGTCACGATGGATTTTGTATCCGGGTTTACTGCTGACACCGAGCAAGAAAGATGCAATCTGGGTTATTGTGGATAGATTGAATAAATCGCTCACTTTATTCCTGGGTTCAGACAGCATTATTCGCTTGATAAGTCGGGTCTGAATTATATGTTTCTCAGATGAGATTGCACGGAGTGCCTATTTCTATTGTTTCGCATAAATGTCCGAGGTTCACATCGCGATTTTGGAAGAAATCGCAAGATGCTTTAGGTACTTAAACTAAACTTTAGCAATCGCTTTCCATCCGCAAATAGATGGCCATCGAACTAATTATTCAAATACTTGAGGATTTGTTGAGATGTTGCATTCTCGAGTTTTGAAGGTACGGGGAACGAGCATTTACTTTGATTGAATTTTCTTATAATAACAACTTTCAATCTAGTATCAAAATGGCACCTACTTAGGCTTTGTACGGTCGTAAATGTCGACACCATTGTATTGGATCGAGCTCGTTGAAAATAAGATACACAGGTCGATTTGATTAAAAGAGATCGAATGTAAAGTGAAAGTGATTCGCGATAGTCTAAAAACAAGATCGATCGTCGTAAATCGATGCGCATTTGAAAAGAAAAGATATAGAGTTTCGTGATTGGAGACAAAGTCTTTTTTGAAGGTATCACCGTGGAAGAAAATATTCAGATTCTGGTCAGAAAGGCAAATTGAGCTCGAGATTTATTGAACCGTATGAGATTATAGAGTGATCGGGCCGCTTTCTTATAGATCATTGCTAACTCTATGTTAGAAAATATTCACAATGTATTTCATGTTTTGTTCGTAGATATCGATATGATCCTCACATGTGATTAGTCCGACAGAGGTTGAGATTAAGTCCGATATGACATATGAAGAAGAATCGATTCGTGTATTCTAGCTCAAGTAGATTAAAGAATTCAGTAAATAAGAAAGTTCCATTAGTTAAAGTATTGTGGCATAAACACGAGTTGAGGAAGCAACTTGGGAGCCAGAGGAAACAATGAAAGAGCATTATCCAAACCTATTCACCTGTGAAGATTTTCTGTGGACAAAATCCCTAAGGTGGGAGAGTTGTAACAATCCGATTTTGACCCAAATCGGAATAGTGGTTTTGGGACCACAAATTCGAGTCCAAAAATATTTTAAAATTACAACTGTGGTTTATTATGTGTGAATTTGCTTGTGTGAAATTTTCGTGCTTTAATTTCAAATCTGCTTGAGTGCCCGATTTAATAAAAAGGGCTTAATCACAGAAATGAAAAATTTAAGGTTAAATCTCAAAAGGGATGAATAATGGTTGTTCTTTTAATATGGAGGTTTTATGTTGTAATTTAGCCAATAATAAAAGGTAGTGATCTGCATATTGATTAATATATGGTTTTTATATATTAATTATAAAAGTTAAAATAATAATAACATAATATAATGTTATAATATATATCACGTAATTTAAAAGCCATGTTCTCATCTTCTTTGGACCAAACTAAGGAAAAGAAAAAGAAATAAAGAGAGCTAGGCATTCACCATTGTTGAGTTTGATTAAGGTAAGTATCTAGCTCGATTTTTTATAATTTTTTACTTTTTGAGATCGTTAAAGTTATCTTCAAGCCCATGTCTTAATTTTTGAATTTGATGATGATTTTGTGTTTTTCCATTCATGATAGCTTGTGATTTTTGTTGTTTGATGATGAAGTATTAAAGATATGTGTTAAATTATCATGTTTTGTCTTTGGATTTTTGATGAATCTGAGTAATTTGGACTAAATTGTAAAATAATATTTTGAGGACTAAAATGTGAAATAAATGAAATGTGGACTTAGATGGACTATAGGAAGATTCGCTTAAAGCTATGGTATATGCAAATTTTGTGTATTTTGTGTTTTATGCAATAGGGACTAAATTGCAAAAGTGTGAATGTCAGGGGCAAAATGGTAATTTGCCCATTTATGTGTTTTTGGATTAAATTGAATGAATATGTGTTTAAATTAGTTAAATTTGAATTTATTTAGATCAAGAACGAAAGAAAACGGAATTAGTTCGGGGGAAGTCGAAAGTAGTCGAATAGTCGATTATACAGTCCATCGATATCCGAGGTAAGTCTATAAGCATTTAAATGTTGTTAAATTGAGAATATATAAATGTTATGTGATGAATTTAATTAGTCGAATATATATATATGTGTGTGTGCTTTGGCCGAATGTGATTATGAGATAAGGAAAAATTTTTCAAGTTCGATTCGATCGAGATTCAACGTCCGAAAGTCCTGTACGAACCCTAGGAATAGATAGGATACATATGTCATGAAATAGGATTTTCGATATGTGTTATCGTAAAGACCACATCCGGGACGCTGGCATCAACTTGTGTTTACGTGTAAGCACCATGTCCGAGACATTGGCATCAGATTTGATTCGGTAAGACCGCTCTAGACAAAGGCCATCGATATGTGATTACATGTAAGATCACGTGGGATCAGAATAACCCAAACCCGCCCAAACACTACGTAATCGAATTTGATTTGTTAATGAGTAAAACCTTGTGAACACCATTTCAAAAAGCATTTAATTTCCATTGAAAACTCCTCGCTTTGGGTTGTCTTGTCAAAGCTACCCTTAGATTTAATTTGACATTTTAATTAAGTCCAATTGTTATACTGGGCTTTCAAGTGTTCTGATGGCACTAATAAATCTTTTCGTGTAAAAACATGTGATTTAATTCATTTTAATAGTATAGTCTTGAGTAAATATCCAACATAAAAACAAATAAGGATTATGGAGGCCTTATTACAACCCAAAATAAAATTAAACAAATTTAAAGTTCTATAAATTTAAATTCTTTGCATGGCCACCTCGAGTCCCAACCGCTCCTCTCAAACGCCATCTACGAGTCACCCGGAAAAAAATGTTAAAGGAGAAGGTGAGTCACCAAGACTCCAAAGATGTAACCCTTCCCCGCTAATACAACGGCTCATACACAACATATAACAGCTTAATTAAGCAGCAGTATCGTACCCAACCTAGCCAACCAAACACCTTTGTCTACCCCATGTGGTACTCAAACCACTGGTGACCGTGAGTCACGATGTGTTACCAAAACACCGGTGGTGCTAAACCACCGTGACATATAGTCACAATGTGCTACCAAAGCACCGGTGTCCGAGACACAGACGGGTGATGGGGCCAACCCATCGTGGTGATACCAAATCACCGCGCACGATCCCATATCTCAAGTGGGGCCAACCCACTGTGGTGTTAACCATAGGACAAGTCGCTATGAGGTACCAAACCTCCGAGGTACCAAACCTCCGTGACATATAGTCACAAAGCAGTGCTACCAAAGCATCGTGCTCGCCAAGACGATATCACCGCCCTCCTCTCATCAACCCATGTCAAGCGCTTAATAATGTAACATACATATATCACATGTATCAAATAATCCATGCTTCCCAAAAGCATTATTATCAATCTCATACAAATAGAGACTTACCTGAATCCTCGCTTGTACCATTAAGGCACTATTGCCATATCTACATAAAGAAGATTTACACATAACATACACTTTAATACAATTTATTAACTATTATAAGTGTGTATGTACACACTGATGTTGATGAGAAGTCTAAATCTCTGAAAAGAAACGCACACCCTAGATCTCACTGCACCTATATTCGCCAACTATGGATTAGTCTTAGGCCTATTCGCCAAATCAAATTATTGGGAGGGTTCCTCAGAACCCGAAATCTCACCTTCAAACTTTTGGACACCAACCGCAACACCCAACTCCCTAATCGCTTCTCGATTTCATGAATCCAAGACTCAAAGTTAGTAGCCTCTGGCCAAAACGAATATCAACTCGATCATTAAAGTACATCTCACCGCTACGCACTCACAAACCGAATACTAGAGATCGCCCGAATCGATCGCTTCACTTCCCCGAGTACCTAACAAGAATCTGTTACCACTTGTTTAGAAGACTTAACTATTGCCAAATCGCACCTATTCCCCTAATAGAAATCAACAAAACACAGAGGAGAAGAAAGATGGCATTCGCCATACCTACCTACCTTATGAACCGATTGGAGATGAGTTTTGAGAAGATTACCCTTGCTTGAATATTCGGCCAAGAGGTAAATAATGGAGAGACAAGGGTGTTGGAGTTCGGCAACAAGGAGTAGAGAGGTCTGCTAACAAAGAAATAAAGAAAAGGGAGTTTGCATGTGGAGTTTTGGCTGAAGAGGTTGGGAAAAGAAAAGAAAGGTTCTAGGGATGTGCTTTCTGGTTTGGAGAGGATGGAGAAGAGAAAATAGTGAATGGGGAGACTTTTGGGAGAATTCAAGCTAATAGGAAAAGAAACCAAAGAAACTTGGGCACTCTTTCCCTATACTCGCCTCCTAGCCGCCCACTCCTCTTCAACAAGGAGTCCCACATTCGGCCAACTCCTTATTTCTCTCTTGGCCACTAATTTGAAATAATTCAAAAGAATTTGAATTAACACATGCCTACTTTTTCTCTTGCCACCCTTTTAGATTATTCCCATAATATCTAGTTAATAATCTAAATAATATCTTTTAATAATTACACCTAATAAAAGAGTTTGAAGGAGGAAAACTCTCCTCCTTGTGCCGGCCCAAATAAAAAAAAAAAGGGGAATTTCCGTGATTCGAACACAAGCTCTCCCTTGCTCCTTGGTGGCGCCACATGTAGCTCTTAAGTGGGCTTCTTTTGGCCACTTTATCAAGGCCTAATTAGTGTTAATAATACCCACATTTATTCTTATAACACCACTTACCAAGGCTCCTCTTTTTAAAAGTTAAAAACTAAAATTCCTACCAAATCGAACCAACACAAAGCCTTAAATTGATCATTATTATTCCATAAATAATGACTCAAAGTAGCTCATACATAAGAAGAATAATTTATTTCCAAATAGCCCCGCTTTTGGGATGTTATAGTTCTACCTCTTAGAATAAATTTCGCCTCGAAATTCCTTGATCAAAAGAGATGGGGGTATTGCCGCCGCATCACCTCCTCGGGCCCCACGTAGCTTCTTCCTCCGTGGTTCCGCCATAGCACTTTTACTAAAGGCACCGCCTTCCTTCGTAGAACTTTCACATCTCGATCTACAACTGGATGTGTTCTTCCTCAAAAGATAAATCCGTGTTCACCTCGATCTCAAGCATCGCACAATGTGCGAAGGATCCGACCGATACCGCCTTAGCATTGACACATGGAATACGCATGAATCGACTCGCTTCACGGCAAATTCTAGCTGATAAGCCACCGGTCCTACTCGCTTCACAACAAAGATATGGCCCAATGAACCTTGGGCTTAACTTCCTTTCCGCTCCAAATCTCAACACCTTTTTCCAAGGCGACACTTTCGTAAAGACTTTGTCTCCCACAAAGATACTCCACTTCCTTGCGCTTGAGATCGGCATAAGACTTCGCCTATCCGATGCTTCCTTGAGACGAGACCGAATCACCTTGACTTTGTCTTCCGTCTCTGTTACCACCCTCGACCTAACTTGTCTTTCTCCCAACTCCGCCCAACATGTAGGAGTACGACACTTTGGCCCATATAGAGCCTCGTATGGAGCCATTTGAATACTCGCTGATAACTATTGTTATAGGCGATTCCGCTAGTGGTAGGTACTCTCCCAACTACCACTAAAATCCAAGACACAACCTCTTAACATGTCTTCTAAAATCAGATCACCCTTTCCGATCGTCCACGATCGTGGATGGAAAGCCGCATCAAATCTAACCGTACCCAAAGCTTGATGCAACGCTTTCCAAAACCTTGACGTGAATCGGGATCCCTATCCGAGATAATCGACATCGCACGCCATGCAACCTCACTATTTCACCCACATACACTTTGCTAGCTTCGAGAGAGTAATCCATTCTCACCGCATGAAGTGAGCCGATTTAGTTAGGCGATCCACAATTACCTGCATCAGATCCTTCTTGGTGGGCGTAAGCGGCAGCCCACTAACAAAATCCATGGTGATCCTCTCCCATTTCCATTGAGGGATCTTTATCGGCTGAAGTAGTCCCGATGGTGACCGATGTTCCTTAACTTATCGACACGCCGACACTTTCCTACGAACTCCGTTATCTCACGCTTTCAACCTGTGCCACTGTAATCAAGCTCCGCAAATCTCCATACATCTTGCTTCCCTGTGATGCATAGCGTATGGGTCGCTATGTGCATCTTGGAGAATTTTCCGCCTTAATTCTGGATCCTTTGGCATACATATTCGCCCTGAAAACAAAGCACTCCATCACTAGACAGATCAGATCCTTCCAAACCACCGCCTTGAACTTGTACTCCCTTAGCGCCAAGCTTTCATCCACTAACCGCTTTTCTTTAATCTCTCAATCCAAGTCGGCTTTACTTGAAGTTTCGCTAAAAGACTCCTATCATCATACGATTTTTAACCGAGCTTAACATTGCTCTTAAGTCCGCCACCACCTTCCGCCAATGCGCTACCTACTACATTAGCCTTTCCTGATGGTACTCGATTGAACAATCATAGTCCTTTAGTAGTTCAATCCATCGACGCTGCCTCGCATTCAGATCTTTCGAGTCGTAAGATACCTCTTTGTGATCCGTAGACCATCGACTTCTCTCCATACTGTGTAATGTCTCCATATCTTCGTGAGCGAAGACAACTGGCCGCTAACTCTAAGTCGCGGAGTTGGGTAGTTAACCTCATGCGATCTTAATTGACGGGATGCATAGGCTACTACCTTCCCATCTCAGATCAACACACACCCCAAGCCGGTGTGAGATGCATCACAATAAATCGTGGAATAACTTTCCGCTTCAGTCGTACTCAAACCGAGCTTCCACAAAATCTTCCTTAGCTTATCAAAGCTTTCTTGCCGCTTTTCCGCTCCATACAAACGGGACACCTTCCTTAGCAACTTAGTCAACGCGCGCGCTATTAGAGAGAATCCTTCCACGAATCTCCGATAGTATCCTCGCTAAACCGTAAAAACTCGTGATTTCACCCACCGCCCCAGGTGGTTTCCACTCCAATATCGCTTCAATCTTGGCGAGGGTCTACCCTAATTCCTTCAAATTGACACTACATGACCTAAGAAAGCCACTTCCTAAGCCAAAATTCACACTTACCGAATTTGGCATATAATCGCTTCCTCAATACTTGCAGTAACTATCCGTAAATGCTTGTCATGCTCTTCTTCTCGCCTTTGAGTAAACCAATATGTCGCCTATGAACACCACGACGAATCGGGTCAAGTATCAGCCGGAATACTCTATTCATCAAGTCCATGAATGCCGCCACGCATTAGTCAACCCGAATGGCATCACCAAGAACTCAAATGCCCATACCGAAGTTCGAATGCCGCTTTATGAACATCACCTCCTTTACCTTAAGTTGATGATATCGACCTCGTGTCTATCTTCAAAACACCGAGGCACTCCTTCAGCTTGATCAAACAAGTCGCCAATCCGAGGCAACGGATACTTGTTCTTGATCGTTAACTTGTTCAATCGACGGTAGTCGATGCACATCCGCATAGAACCGCCCTTCTTCTTGACAAACAACACAGTGCTCCTCACTGAGATATACTTGGTCGATAAACTTCTATCCAAGAGCTCCCGAATTTGAGCCTTTAGCTCCACCAATTCCTTTGGTGCCATTCGGTATGGTGCTATGGATACAGTGCCGCCTGTGTAGCAAGTCTATACCGACTCGACTTCTCGATCCGAGGCAAACCCTAAGTTCTTCCGGGAATACATCAAAGAAATTCCCCAACCGCTCGGGACCTCTCCAATTACTAACCCCTTAGCTTCCAAAGCATGATTTGAACCAAATACGCCTCACAACCCTTCTTGACCATCTTTTCAATTTTTTTAAGGGGCCACTACGCTGGATAGGTAATTCCTTCTATCTCCTATCATAAACACTTCATCACCTTCCGCTGCCTTAAGAACCATGCGCTTAGTCACAAGAATCCAAACTCGCTTGGTACTTAACCAACCAATCCATACCAAGGATCAAATCAACTCCCCAAACTGTAGTTCCATTAGATCAGCCACAAATACTACCCTTGGAGTTCTAGGGGCACGCTTTCTATAAAGTCTATTTACGATCACGGAGTGACCTAAGGGCTAACTACACCATCTCCTAGAAGCGCTTCAGAGTTTAGGTCCATTGTTCCTACCACACTACTAGCAATGTACGAAAAAGGCCGAGCCCACATCAATCAATGCAACATAAGGAAAACCGAAAATTAGAAACGCATTCTGTTATAACATCCGGCGCGCCACCTTCCTCGCGACACCTTGTCGCTGCAGAAACTAAGCCAGCCGCCTAGCCTCTCGTGTTGCCCGAACCTCCGCCTTGAGTTCCACGACTGCTAGGACCGTTGTTTCTCTACTATTACCGCGACCCTCCGTGGTCCTACGCTTCTATCCCCGAGCACCGCTCGACCCTCCGCCGCTTCTTAGCTAGTTTTGGGGACAATCGACGCGATGCTCCAAAGACCCACACTCAAAACATCCTTTATCACCGGCCCAACAACCTCCCAATGGGTCTTTCCACAACGATTGTGACCGAGTCGGCCTTTGATTAGCAAATGTGGGCCTTGTCACGCCTCGATTGGGCCCACTTGGCCTAACCTTTTTCCGAGCACTTCCGCTGACCCATTGACCCAAAACTTCTCTTCCGATTGTTCTTACTATAGTTCGCCTCACGCCTCCTTTGATTCCTTCTCGCCACCTTAGCCTTCTCCACTAGAGATGAGAACTCACGAACTCCGCTGTGGGGCAATCAAGAACCTTAAATCATCTCTGAGTCCGCCCTCAAAGCGGACACAATGGCCATGTTCGTGAGCCACGATGCCTCTCGATATCTACTCACCCTTAGAAATTTCGCTCATATTCCGACACTGACTTAGTTCCTTGAACTAATCCTTAAAAGCCTTCTCCGCGCTGGGCAAGGTAGCTAATGCCCACATACTTTTTCTCGATAAAGGCTCAAATACTCCTAAGTCAAATCATCTCACAGAGCCCCATCTCGAACCGTAAGCCACCACCGATACGCTTCATCCTTAGGAGCGACACCGCCTCTTTCTCAGCCTTCTCTTCCACAACAAAGTCAAGGTCATCCATAATTCTTTCTGGGCTTGATTCTAGCCAAAGATTCCACAGACCGGGTGCCACTCCCGACACACTCTAATACCTCCGCTCCGTTAGATCTGAGTCGCCAGGGACGATTTCCGAGCTCCAACATTTCCACCAGCCCCCAACCACCATCTCCAAGACTCGCAACACGCCTTTATGATACCGACTCGCCACCGGCCCGCCCCGCCTCGCCTCACTCTAAAAGTAGGAGGTGGTGGTGGCAAGTGGTACCTCATTTTCCGAACCTTGTCCCGACTGACGTGTTCTGCATACACCGTCATCCTACCCCTACCACGCCCACTGCGCCCACGCCCCTCTAGAACTCATTCTATCTACCGCGCTTTTAACTGATTAAGAAAAATTTTATGCGTTAGCATTTGTTTCACTTTATTACTCGCAAGAAGTTTTATGGATGAGGTTTAATCAGAGATTCTTTCGAGCAAACAATGTTTCAGCTTTCCTATCCTAGTTCACACAAAGAAGTCCATGCATCCATTCCTTAATACTTTCCATACCTATTCACCATCGACATTTTCGCCATTTCTAACCCAGGGTATTTTCGCTCTTTTTCTTACTGTGGGTATTTTCAGAATTTTCCAAAGACCAAAATATTTTGGTTGATGATTTCCAAAGCTAAGTTATTGAATATTTGTAAAATAGCTAAATTTTTTGGCAAAACCACAAATCAATATTTTATGGATCAGGGCATTTTGGTAATTTTACTCCTAAGGGTATTTTTGTAATTTTCCACAAGTCAAGTTTTCCGAGAAAACATTGTATACTAAGTGTTCTAGGGTTTGAGAGGGTTATTGGATAAGTTTTGAAAACATTAGGGTTGTTATTCATTCTATTTTGAAAAAGCAAGGCTAATTCCTTCTGGGTTTTAATCATTGTTTTTAGCCTATGACCGAGCCTTCCCCGGTCGTGGTGAACCAAAGCTACGCACTGTGCAGTAATTCAAGTGAAGAGGAGGTGGGTCACGCGACCGCTTAAATACCAAGCTCTCACCGAACCTTTCTAGACATGCGCATTGCAGGTTACCACACCACCGAACCTTCTCGAAAGTTAGGATGAACCTGGAAGCTACGCACTGTAGGATACTGCGCAAGAGGAGGTGAGTCACGAGGACCGCTTAAATACCAAGCTCTTCCGGATCCAATCCTAGACATGCGCATGTGGGTTACCACACCCTAGCTCATTGACTAAGTCATAGGTTGGTTTAGTTCTTTAAGTCTTATGCTTCGTTGTGTTTGAGTACTCTAGCCTTAGGGTCCAAGTCCTATAAGTCTATCTACGCCCATGCTTCCTACCCTTCTACTGCAGTATAATTCACAAAGGTTTAGATGTACTACCGGGCGGATCGGGTGCCGAGACTCGCCATGCCGCTTAAAAACCCAAAACAATTCAAAAGGCCTACTAAAACATTTTGGGCCTTGGGCCCCACACACCGAAGCTTTGAACTGGCTCGATATTAATTTCAGAATAACCCAAACCCGCCCAAACACTACGAATCGAATTTGATTTGTTACCGAGTAAAACCTTGTGAACACCATTTCAAAAGCATTTAATTTCCATTGAAAACTCCTCGCTTTGGTTGTCTTGTCAAAGCTACCCTTAGATTTAATTTGGAATTTTAATTAAGTCCAATTGTTATACTAGCTTTCAAGTGTGTCGATGGCACGAATAAATCTTTTCGTGTTAACAAAAAAACATGTGATTTAATTCAGCTTTTAATAGTATAGTCTTGAGTAAATATCCAACATAAAAACAAATAAGGATTATGGAGGCCTTATTACAACCCAAAATAAAATTAAACAAATTTAAAGTTCTATAAATTTAAATTCCTTTGCATGGCCACTCGAGTCCAACCGGCCCTCCACCGCCATCTACGAGTCACCCAAAAAAATGTTAAAGGAGAAGGTGAGTCACCAAGACTCAAGATGTAACCCTTCCCTGCTAATACAACGGTTCATACACAACATATAACAGCTTAATTAAGCAGAGTATCGTACCCAACCTAGCCAACCAAACACCTTTGTCTACCCCATGTGGTACCAAACCACCGGGTGACCGTAGTCACGATGTGTTACCAAAACACCGGTGGTGCTAAACCACCGTGACATATAGTCACAATGTGCTACCAAAGCACCGTGTCCGTGAGACACAGACGGGTGATGGGGCCAACCCATCGTGGTGATACCAAATCACCGCGCACGATCCCATATCTCTGGTGGGGCCAACCCACTGGTGGTGTTAACTACAGTGGACAAGTCGCTATGAGGTACCAAACCTCCGGAGGTACCAAACCTCCGTGACATATAGTCACAGCAGCTACCAAAGCACCGTGCTCGCAAAGACGATATCACCGCTCCTCCTCTCATCAACCCATGTCAAGCGCTTAATAACAGTAACATACATATATCACATGTATCAAATAATCCATGCTTCCCAAAAGCATTATTATCAATCTCATACAAATAGAGACTTACCTAATCCTCGCTTGTACCATTAAGGCACTATTGCCATATCTACATAAAGGTGATTTACACATAACATACACTTATAATACACTTTATTAACTATTATAAGTGTGTATGTACACACTGATGTTGATGAGAAGTCTAAATCCCGAAAAGAAACGCTGGCCACCCTAGATCTCACTGCACCTATATTCGCCAACTATGGATTAGTCTTAGGCCTATTCTGGCCAAATCAAATTATTGGGAGGGGTTCCTTGTGAACCCAAATCTCACCTTCACACTTTTTGGACACCAACCGCAACACCCAACTCCCTAAATCGCTTCGATTTCATGAATCTAAGACTCAAAGTTAGTAGCCTTCGCTAAAACGAATATCAACTCGACCATTAAAGTAGATCTCACCGCTACGCATCACAAACCGAATACTAGAGATCGGGCCCGAATCGATCGCTTCACTTCCCGAGTACCTAACAAGAATCGTTACCACTTGTTTAGAAGACTTAACTATTGCCAAATCGCACCTATTCCCCTAATAGAAATCGACAAAACACAGAGGAGAAGAAAGATGGCATTCGCCATACCTACCTACCTTACGAACCGATTGGAGATGAGTTTTGAGAAGATTACCCTTGCTTGAATATTCGGCCAAGAGGTAAATAATGGAGAGACAAGGGTGTTGGAGTTTCGCAACAAGGAGTAGAGGTTCTGCTAACAAAGAAATATGGAAAAGGAGTTTGCATGTGGAGTTTCAAGCTAAAGAGGTTGGGAAAAGAAAAGAAAGGTTCTAGGGGATGTGCTTTCTGGTTTGGAGAGGATGGAGAAGAGAAAATAGTGAATGGGAGACTTTTGGGAGAATTCGCTAATAGGAAAAGAAACCAAAGAAACTTGGGCACTCTTCTCCCCTATACTCAGCCTCCTAGTCAGCCCACTCCTCTTCAACAAGGAGTCCCACATTCGCCAACTCCTTATTTCTCTCTTGGCCACTAATTTGAAATAATTCAAAAGAATTTGAATTAACACATGCCTACTTTTTCTCTTGTTACCCTTTTAGATTATTCCCATAATATCTAGTTAATAATCTAAATAATATCTTTTAATAATTACACCTAATAAAAGAGTTTGAAGGAGGAAAACTCTCCTCCTTGTGCCGCCCAAATAAAAACAAAAAGGGGAATTTCCGTGATTCAACACAAGCTCTCCTTGCTCCTTGGTGGCGCCACATGTAGCTCTTAAGTGGGCTTCTTTTGGCCACTTTATCAAGGCCTAATTAGTGTTAATAATACCCACATTTATTCTTATAACACCACTTACCAAGGCTCCCTTCTTTTAAAAGTTAAAACTAAAATTCCCTACCAAATCGAGCCAACACAAAGCCTTAAATTGATCATTATTATTCCATAAATAATGACAAATAGCTCATACATAAGAAGAATAATTTATTTCCAAATAGCCCCGCTTTTGGGATGTTACAGGACGTTGGCATTGTACGAGCTTCCGACTATCCGCGTATCCTTTTAATTCCAAACGTTGAACTGGACAATGTGAAGTAAAGGCCTAATGTGAAATTGAATTACGTGTTGTGTATGTGTTAGTTATTTGTTTATATGAAAATAAGGTAAGTTGGTTAATTGAATTGATAAAAGGTTATGTGAATATGAGTTATGTGTTAACATATTTGAACATATAAGTGATTCGACCTATTGATGTGTTTGTAATAATAAAAGTAAAAATTTATATATGTATATGATTGATTATATTCACCATATGTCATATGTATGTGAGGTTAAAATGTGATCGATTAGTAAATAATAACTTGTATTTGATATTATGCAAATTTGGCTTTGTTAACAAATTGTTAACAAATTTGGCTTTGTTAACAAATTTTGAAAATTCAAAAGTTATTGATTCAAGTCGAATGTGCTTATTCTGTGGAGCAAAAGTCCCTCGCTTAAGAGTAGATCAACGTAATTGCTTGAGTTGATTGCAACCCTAGAAATAGGGCGATTTAAAATCGCCATTAGAGTCAAATCTAATAAGGGAATCCATAGATCGAGTTAATGCGATGATAGGGTTTTAATTAGAAAGAGATTTCAATTAATCAACCTAGAGTCATTGTTTTTAGTCTTGAAAGAGATATTAATATAATTCTGTGGATTTCTACTTGATTAAGTCAAGTGAATAAATCGTATGAATCAAAAGTAATAAGTGAAGTCTAGGTGGATTCTTCCTTGGGTATTGCCTATCTCATAAAGTTGTCTAAAAAGTATTTTCCCAATTCATTCACTGTCGTATTTTTAATTAATTTTAGTTTAAAAAGAAATCACCCCAATTTTTAGGCTAGATAATAGAAAGATAGTAATTACTAGTACTCTTGGTCCTTGTGGATATGATATTTCCTGGCCTTACCATAACTATACTACTGCTCGATAGGTGCGCTTGCTTTTATTGTGATCAGAGTTAGTTAGAGACACATCAAGTTTTTGGCGCCGCTGTTTGGGACTAAGATATGAGGAACACTAAATTTTTATTACTTTAGCCATTTTTATTTTATTGCAATTTATTTATTTTTTATTTTAAATTACTAACTTCTTTTTCTTTGTTTCTGGCAGGTGTCTCTAGTTTATGACTAGAAGGAACCCGTCAGGACCTTTGCTTTACGATAGTGGTATAGAAGGTACAGCTTGCAGAAACCGAAGAGAGATAAGGCGAAGTCTACAATACATAGAGGAAGAACAAAAGGACAATACTAATACTACCGAGGAGATGGTCGATAATAATGCTACCCCCAATGGTTGTCGAAAATCCCGCCTCAGACTATGTATGATTATGCTAAGCCTACTTTAACAGGAACTGAATCAAGTATTGTTAGTGCAACATCCTGGAAAGGGCCTATGCATTTTGGTTTAGTTGTGCGAGTGACATGTTTTATGTACTAAGAATAAATTTTGAATATTTTGGAAACCCGAAATGAATGAAAATGAGTTAGAAATGAACATTTTGGAAACCCGAAATGTATGGAAATGTTAAGTTTAAAAATGGAAGGTGAACATTTTGGAAACTAGGAAATGTAAGGAAATGATTTGGAAATGATTCAAAATAGGAAGTGTACATTTCTGAAACTTGGAAATGTAAGAAAATGTCAAGTTTACAGAGCCGATCGAAAATTTTTGGAAACATAGAAATGACCTAGAAATGACGAGTTTTAAGGTTTAAAAGGGGAAATTAAGGCAAGGTGGCCCTAAAAGAAAAAGTTTGTGAAATTTGACACACAAACAAAGCTTGGAAAAGTGGTCCAAGATGCCACTTAGGGCCTATGGAAATGGCGTCGTATGCAAGAGGAATGGGCCTGAGTTCGAGTCACTTGGGAAGCAAATAAAGGAGGTTTTATTTTTGCTTCCAGAAGACTAAGGTGGATGGCACATGCTTCTAGAAAGGAGGTGTTTTATTTTCATAAATATTCGATTAAAAAGGGTGATAAATAAAGGATTTTTAAATTAGATTATTTTGAAGAGATAAATGTTGGATTTAAACTCTTTATTTATGATAATTAAAGGATAAAGTTATCGATAGAGGAGTGGTGGCCAAGTAAGGGACTCCTTAGATGATAATTTCTGGCTATAAAAGGAAGGAAGGAGGGCTACTCATCAATTTGTGCTTCCTCCTATCTCTCGCCGAATTCTTAGTGCTCCCTCTCTTCTTTTCTTTCTTTTCTCTTGTCAAGTCAAAATTAAGTAATTGTTGGAACCTAGCCGAATATTTTCCTCTCCATTAGAAGCCATAGCCGAATCTCCCCGTGAATCTAAGCAAGGAAGTAGTCGATCAAGTATTAAGGGGATCTCTGTTTCTACAAATCGTCGACTACAAGGAGGAATATTTCGATCTAAGGTAAGAAACTATAAGATCCAAAGGTCTTGTTTTAAGTTTTAATGTTAGATTAAACCTAACATGTGATTATAGAAATTTCGACATCCCTAGGAAAGCAAGGATACTTTTCGGATTTGAGATCACAAAGGAAGACAACAAAGTTTTGGGACTTGATTCTTAAGTCAATCGGCAACAAGGTAGGTTTTCAGTATACAAATCCTACTAGGATTTGGTTTTAAAGCCAAAAAGGTTTATTAACGTGTTTAAATGATTGGCCGAATATAGGAGTTAAGGATCTAAATCAATAGATCGGTTCTTCGGGATTTCAAGGACTTTGTTGTTTAATCAGTGTGTACCCCACACTAACTTTTAATAAGATTTATTGTAATATGTAATATATGCATGTTTATAAGAATGTGGCTAAGGTACCATAATATGGTACAAAGTATCAGTAATGCTTCAGCACTCTATTAGGATTACTAAATATGTTATTTATAACATGTGAAAATTTATAAGAATGTGAATTTAAGTATGATATGCATGATATGAATAATATGGGTCATTCTGGTTATATGAAAAAGGGGAAGTGAAAGTGACGACTTCGGTCTCACTATCTCAATGTGGTGACTTTGGCCACATTATCTCGAATGTGGTAACTTCGGTTACATTATTCGATTGTGGTGTCTCATGACACACTATCTGGTGGCTATGCCACAAATTTTATATGGCGATGAGCACGCCGATTGCAGCGACCATCGCTTCGATGGTGTGTATGGATGGAGGGTTGACTTAGTAGTCCCTACTGCAGCAAAGTTGGTACGGGGATGTGTAGCGGATGGCACCTAGGTTTGGGTTTGGGTTGCACCATCATTTTTCTCTGTTATATGAATAAGCATTTGATATGAAAAATGTATGCCTCGATCTATTGAATTTTAGTGTTGTGTACACATTGAGTCTCATTTGACTCACCCTGCTAGGGACTATTTTTCAGTGACGATCAATAATGGACCTGGTTCGCATGGAAGCTTAGGGATGGCCATGCTCACTTGAAGTTTAATTCAATATGGATATTTAAATTTATTTAAGTATTTTAGAATTTTATTTTGGGAATTTACTTGATGTAATAAGGCCATAAGTTACATTTCTTTACTTTTATTTTTAATTACTATGTTACTAATTATTTTCAATTAAAGTTAAGTTTAAAATTTATTTCCTTTAAAATAAACCCTAAATCATTTTTTCATCTTAATTAATTGACTTTAAAATAAGATCAATGGGTTTTTAACTCAAGCCCAACCCAAAACAATAGTTTTTAAAAATCGCACAAGTTTTTCTCCGTAATAAAAGAATTTTGTAACCGCTTATTTAAGGAACATACAGATCCGTCCAGCTCGTGGTGTGTGTGGGGTGTTTTGGTTTGGTATCGAGCCCGCTTTTAAAACTCACTGTGGGCCAAGGCCCAAAACATTTTCAAAGCGAGCCCAAATGAGTTTTTTTTTTGAAAATATTTTATGAAACATGCAGGTTTTCTCGCATGGCACCTAAAGTCTCCGACCGCAAATCCACCTGTAAGTACCCCTAACCATTTGTGTGATTATGTGTAATGAATATTAGAAGGGTAGAAAAGGAATGGAACGTAGAATAGCATGATAGGAACTTGAACCCTAGGACTAGTCTACTCAAACACAAACACATAAGACTTAAGGGACGTTAAACAAACCCATGGCTAAGTCACCGAAAGTTAGGTGTGGTAACCCCGTGGCGCATGTTCAGGATTGGATCCTAAGAGCCCGGTATTTAAGCAGCCCTAGTGACTCACCTCCTCTTCGCAGAATCCCACCGGTGCGTAGCTTCTGCTCACCCTAACCTGCAGGGCTCGTGAGGTGTGGCAACCTCTCGTGCGCATGTCTAGGAATGGTTTTGGTGGGAGCTTGGTATTTAAGCAAACCGCGTGACTCACCTCCTCTCCATTCGAATCCTCGCCTCAGTGCGTAGCTTTGGTTCACCCCACCAAGAGGGCTCTGGCCATAAAGCTAAACACAATGACTAAAACCCGAAAGGGAACTAGCCGTGTTTTTATCAAAAACCTAGTTTTAAAACTCTTAAAATTACTCTTTAAATTGTAAAACTATCTTTACAAAATTCTCAAAAAAATTTCGATTTGTGAAATTACAAAATGCCCCTAATGGTAAAATTACCAAAATGCCCTTGGTTTGTAAAATGTTCAACTACCCAACAGCTTTACCAAAATTTCATAAACATTCAAAACCCTAATTTGCAAAATATCAAAAATACCTTGATTTTGGAAAAAATTACAAAATTGCCCCTAACTTACAAAATTACCAAAATGACCCCGATTTCCAAATTTTTGTAACATCACCATTTTGGGAAGTACAATTCTCAAAAGAACCTCAAAGTTTTGCAACTTTTGGAAATATGTCTGTTTATTAAATTTTACAAATTTATTCTCGGCTTAGAAAATTTTCAAATAATTTCTGATTTCAAAATTTTTCCAAAATATTCTGAATTTAAAAATACCAAAATACTTTGTGACAAAATCACTAAGGAACTCTTTCTTTCAAAAATTACGAAAATACCCCTATAGGACACTACGAAAAATACTCGGTAGTGGAAGAAAAAAAATAATAACAATGAAAACTACAACCTTTCTCCAATGAACGAGAGTTCATGATTGTTTGATGGATGTATGGATGAATGAATGGAAAGACTGTGGTGCATACGAAAGAACCACTCCTAAAACTCTTTTCATAAAATTTCTTCAGGGTAATCAAGTGAAACAAAGACTAACTCATAAAACTTCTTAATCGATTCGACGTTAGAAATGAGCTCTAGAGGATGTGGTCGCCGTGGACGCAGGTAGAGGAAGGATGACGGTGTCGTAACCCGCTAGATCGGGTCAAGGGTCCGATAATGAGATATCACACCACCACCACCCCTACCGTTGGTGGTGTTGAGCAAAGCAAGCTCAGACGGATGATGTGTGTAGCAGTCAGGCCGCGAAGTTTTGGAGTTGGTGGTGGTGCAGAGGAAATTCGGAACCCGTAAGTTCGTGGCTCGAGCGCCCGAGCCAATAGAGCCAAATGTTTCGTGGAGTATCGGGCGTGGCATCCGGCTCACCGAGCATCGTTGAAGCAACAGAGCGCATCATGGATGAGCTCGACTTGACCCCCGAGGAAAAGTTGAAAGGGATGGTGGCACCGCATACGCTGATGAAGCGACGCTGGTGGTTAACTATTCTGGATGGTGCCACTACCGAGGATCCGACTGGGAATATGTTAAGGAGCATTTCGTAAGAAATATGTGGGAACCGGGTATACGTGATGAGCAAAGGAAGGCTTTTCTAGGGGTGGTTCAAGGAACAAGTCCGCTATGCGAATATGAAGCTAAATTTCGAGGTTGAGCCGCTATGCTCGAGGAGTAGTGGCAATCGAGCATGAGCGCCGTGTCCGCTTTGAGGACGGACTAAGAGATGATCTCGAGATTGTTGATAGCATCGCATCGTGAGCAGGAGTTTCTCGCTTTAGTGGAGAAGGCTAAAGTGGGTCAAGGAATCAAGGATTCTACAAAGCGCACTATGGATCTAATAGGCCCAAAAGAGGTTTTGGATCGCCCGGGAAGGCTCAAAAGAGGACTAGAGTTGATGGGCCGCAAAATCGCAAAGTCGGGTGCAGATGGCAAAGATCGCCCTTGTGAACATTGTAGGAAGAAGCACTTAGGGAGGCCGAAAAAGACGGAGGATGTTTTTGGTGTGGGTCCAAGGACCATATGCTCAAGGATTGTCCTAAGAAACTGTGATGAAAGTCGATCACCGCCGTATCGTTAGTCAGTTGGTAGAGGAGGACAAAGAACCTCAACGAGGTCGTGGTTCGAGTAATCGAGGTAACGGTGTCGTAGAGGACGAGAGCACAGGCGCAGGTGTCGCGCACGCCGAGGCAAGGCAACCGGTTTGGCTTATGCGGTTCACCGTAGGGAGGACTCGAGAGACGACCGGATGTTATAACCGTATGTTCCTTTATTTATGGCAAGCCTTATTATGCCTTAATTGATGTGGGCTCGACCCATTCATATGTTGCATGTAGTGTAGTGGAAACACTAGGCCTAGACTCGAACTTTCTCGATAGGGAGATAATCAGAGTAAGCCCATTAGGCCAAACTGTAATGGTGGATAAGATCTTTCGTAATGTACCCCTAGAGATTCAGGAGTGAACTTTCGGGCCGACTTAATGGAACTACCTTTCGGGAGTTTGAACTTATACTTGGAATGGATCGGCTAGTAGAGCACCGAGCCGTGTTGGATTGTGTGGCTAAACGAATGGAACTAAGGACCCCTGAGGATGAAGTAGTAGTAATGATCGAGAGAGAAGAAACTACCCGCCCAATGTAGTTTCAAGCGCTGAAGGCCGAGAAAATGGTTAAGAAAGGGTGCAAGGCGTTTTAGCCTTCGTGCAAGTGCGTTAGGTGGAAAGGAAGAAGGTGTCGTGGAGTTAGAACGATGAAAGACTTTGAAGATGTATTTCCGGAGGAATTACTAGGAATACCCCCAGATAGGGAGGTGGAGTTTGGAATAGATTTACTACCGGGAACAGCTCCTGTGTCAATCGCTCCATACCGAATGGCGCCAAAGGAGTTAGTTGAGCTCAAGGCTCAAATCCAAGAGTGGTTGGATCGTGGGTCCATCCGACCCAGTGTGTCTCCATGGGGAGCACCGATCCTATTTGTAAAGAAGAAGGACGGAACTATGCGTATGTGCATAGATTATCGTCAATTGAACAAGCTGACTATTAAGAACAAGTATCCTTTGCCGAGGATCGATGAATTATTCGATCAGCTGAAGGGGGCCGCAGTAGTCTTGAAGATAGACTTAAGGTCGGGATATCATCAGTTGAAGGTGAAAGAGGCTGATATCCATAAGACTACTTTTAGGACAAGATACGGCCATTTTGAGTTTGTGGTGATGCCATTTGGATTGACAAACGCCCAACCGCATTCATGGATATGATGAATCGAGTTTTTCAACCCTACTTGATAGGTTCGCTGTTGTGTTCATCGACGATATTTTGGTGTATTCTAAGTCCAAGAGGAGCATGATGAACATCTCCGAGTGGTGCTACAAGTGTTAAGGGAGAAGAAGCTCTATGCCAAATTCAGCAAGTGTGGATTTTGGCTTAAGGAGGTGGCATTTTTAGGACATGTGGTATCCACAGAGGGAATAAGGGTGGATCCTAGGAAGATCGAGGCAAGTTGTTGGATTGGAAACCACCTAGGTCCGTGGTCGAGATCCAAGTTTCTTATGTTTGGTGTGCTATTACATAAGGTTTGTAGAAGGGTTCTCGCCAATAGCCGCGCTCTTGACAAAGTTACTAAGGAAGGAAGTACCTTTTGAATGGACGGATAAGCAAATGTAAGAGCTTTGAAAAGCTTAAGAAGGTGTTGACTGAGGCTCCAGCAGCACTCAATGAGGTGGGAAGGATTTTGTGGTGTAATCGTGACGCCGCATACGGGATTAGGATGTGTGCTAATGCAAGAAGGAAAAGTAGTCTCTTATGCGCCTCGGCAACTAAGGCCTCATGAGGTTAACTACCCAACTCATGACTTGGAATTGGCAAAGAAGTGGTTTTCGCCCTAAGGTTTGGAGGCACTACTCTATGGAGAAAGGTTAGTGATCTACACGCACCACAAGAGCCTTAAGTATATGTTGACTCGTAATGAGTTGAACTTGAGGCAACGAAGGTGGGTGGAGTTGTTGAAGGACTACGATCGCTCGATAGAATATCATCCGGCAAGGCGAATGTGGTAGCCGATGCCCTAAGTCGGAAGGTTGTGTCTGGATATAAGGGCTATGTTCGCCACTTAAGTTTGTACGATGATGGAAGCCTGCTCGCAGAGTTGCAAGTCAAGCCCACATGGTCAAGGAGGTGAAAGAGGGACAGCTTGGTTGATAAGGATCTAAGTGCTAAGTTACGTTAAAGTGCGCATTAGAGAATTAAAGGACTATGGCGCCAATGATGAAGGAGTATTGTGCTACAAGGGTAAAGTCCAGATGCCGAGAGACGAGGAGTTAAGACAAAGGATTTTCGAAAGGCGCATAGTAGCCCTTATGCTATGCATTCCGGAGGCACTAAGTCGCACAGCAGATCTAAGGGAACAATTTTGGTGGTCCGATCTTAAACGGGAAGTTATCGAATTCGTGGAAAATGTCCGACGTGGTCGCCAGTTAAGGTCGAACACCAAGTTCCATCGGATTGCTTCAACCAATCGAGATTCCCTAATGGAAGTGGGAGAGAATTACCATGGATTTCGTTAGTGGGCTTCCCCCACGCCTACTAAGAAGGACTCAGATGGGTGATAGTGGACCGCTTGACTAAGTCCGCACTTCATCCCTGTAAGAGTTGACTATTCTCTCTAAGTCGCTAAGTTATATGTGGCGTAAATTGTAAGGTTACATGGGTGTACCAGATCGATCATCTCCGACAAAGACCCAAGGTTTACGCCTCGGCCTGGAGGGCACTTCATCAAGCTTTAGGCACTAAGTTGGACTTCACTACGGCTTTTCATCCACAATCGACGGCACCAACGAGTTATACAAGTGTTGGAGGATATGTTGAGAGGTCAGGTGATGGATTTCCGAGGAAGTTGGGAAGACTATTTGCCTTTAGCCGAAGTTCGCACAACAACAAACTATCGTGCTAGCATTCGGATGGCACCATATGAAGCATTGTATGGTCGTGGAAGTGTAGAACTCCTACTTGTTGGACCGAGTTAGAGAACGCCGAGTTTTGGGTCCAGAGTTAGTGGTCAAATCAAGAGAAGGTTGAGATGATTCGAGCACGGTTAAAGGAAGCTCCGATAGGCGTAAGTCGACGCAGCACCTTAAGCGGAAGGAAATAGAGTTTGAAGTGGGAGACCAAGTGTTTCGAAAGTCTCGCCTTGGAAGAAGGTGATGAGGTTTGGTCACAAAGGGAAGTTAAGCCCAATGTTTATAGGACCCTATCGAGTAATCAAGTTTAGTTGGAGCAAAGGGCATACCAATTGGATTTGCCACCGAGAGTTGCGCAGATGCACGACGATTCCATGTATCCATGCTACGTCGTTACCGATCGGATCCATCTCATGTGGTACCGTTGAAGAAGTAGAGCTAAGGCGCCGACTTATCCTACGAGGAAGAGCCAATTCTGATATTGGAACGTGATGAAAGTGCTACTGAGGAAGCCGCCTCTAGTCAAGGTGTTATGGCGCAATCATGGATCTAAGAAGCTTCGTGGGGAACCGTAAGAGGCAATGCGACAACAATACCCTCAATTATTTTAGTTAGAAAATTTTGAGGACGAAATTATTTTAAGGGGGTAGAATCAGAACATCCCGGAAAGGGCCTATGCATTTTGGTTTAGTTTTTATGAGTGACATGTTTTATGTACTAAGAATAAATTTTAAATATTTTTGGAAACCCTGAAATGAATGAAAATGAGTTAGAAATGAACATTTTGGAAACTCGAAAATGTATGGAAATGTTAAGTTTAAAAATGGAAGGTGAACATTTTTGGAAACTAGGAAATGTAAGGAAATGATTTGGAAATGATTCAAAATAGAAAGTGTACATTTCTGGAAACTTGGAAATGTAAGAAAATGTCAAGTTTACAGAGCCGATCGAAAAATTTTTGAAACTTAGAAATGACCTAGAAATGACGAGTTTTAAGGTTTAAAAGGGGAAATTAAGGCAAGGTGGCCCTAAAAGAAAAAGTTTGTGAAATTTGACACACAAACAGCTTGGAAAAGTGGTCTCAAGATGCCACTTAGGGCCTATGGAAATGGCGCCATATGCAAGAGGAATGGGCCTGAGTTCGAGTCACTTGAGAAGCAAATAAAGGAGGTTTTATTTTTGCTTCTGTAAGACTCGAGGTGGATGGCACATGCTTCTAGAAAGGAGGTGTTTTATTTTCATAAATATTCGATTAAAAAGGGTGATAAATAAAGGATTTTTAAATTGGATTATTTTGAAGAGATAAATGTTGGATTTAAACTCTTTTATTTATGATAATTAAAGGATAAAGTTATCGATAGAGGAGTAGTGGCCAAGTAAGGGGCTCCTTAGATGATAATTTTGGCTATAAAAGGAAGGAAGGAGGGCTACTCATCAATTTGTGCTTCCTCCTATCTCCGCCAAATTCTTAGTGCTCTCTCTCTTCTTTTTCTTTCTTTCTCTTGTCAAGTCGAAATTAAGTAATTGTTGGAACCTAGCCGAATATTTTCCTCTCCATTAGAAGCCATAGCCGAATCTCCCCGTGAATCTAAGCAAGGAAGTAGTCGATCAAGTATTAAGGGGATCTCTCGGTTTCTACAACTGTCGACTACAAGGAGGAATATTTCGGGATCTAAGGTAAGAAACTATAAGATCCAAAGGTCTTGTTTTAAGTTTTAATGTTAGATTAAACCTAACATGTGATTATAGAAATTTCGACATCCCTAGGAAAGCAAGGATACTTTTCGGGATTTGAGATCACAAAGGAAGACAACAAAGCTTTGGGACTTGATTCTAAGTCAATCGGCAACAAGGTAGGTTTTTCAAGATACAAATCCTACTAGGATTTGGTTTTAAAGCCAAAAAGGTTTATTAACGTGTTTAAATGATTGGCCGAATATAGGAGTTAAGGATCTAAATCAATAGATCGGTTCTTCGAGATTTCAAGGACTTTGTTGTTTAATCGTGTGTGTACCCTACACTAACTTTTAATAAGATTTATGGTAATATGTAATATATGCATGTTTATAAGAATGTGGCTAAGGTACCATAATATGGTACAAAGTACTGTGCACGTTTCCTACTCCTATTAGGATTACTTAAATATGTTATTTATAACATGTGAAAATTTATAAGAATGTGAATTTAAGTATGATATGCATGATATGAATAATATGGGTCATTCGGTTATATGAAAAGGGGAAGTGAAAGTGACGATTTCGGTCTCACTATATCCAATGTGGTGACTTCGGCCACATTATCCGAATGTGGTAACTTCGGTTACATTATTCAATGTGGTGTCTCATGACACACTATCTAGTGGCTATGCCACAAATTTTATATGGGCGATGAGCACGCCGATCGCAATGATCGCTTTCGATGGTGTGTAGCGGATGGAGGGTTGACTTAGTAGTCCCTACTGCAGCAAAGTTGGTACGGGGGATGTAGAATGATGACACCTAGGTTAGGGTTTGGGTTGCACCATCATTTTTCTCTGTTATATGAATAAGCATTTGATATGAAAAATGTATGCCTCGATCTATTGAATTTTAGTGTTGTGTACACATTGAGTCTGTTGACTCACCCCGCTAGGGACTTTTTTTCGTGTGACGATCAATAATGGACCTGGTTCTATTAAGCTTAGGATGGCCATGCTCACTTTGAAGTTTTAATCAATAAGGATATTTAAATTTATTTAAGTATTTTAGAATTTATTTTGGGAATTTACTTGATGTAATAAGGCCATAAGTTACATTTCTTTACTTTTATTTTTAATTACTATGTTACGAATTATTTTCAATTAAAGTTAAGTTTAAAATTTTTTTCCTTTAAAATAGACCCTAAATCGTTTTTTCATCTTAATTAATTGGACTTTAAAATAAGATCAATGGGTTTTTAACTCAAGCCCAACCCAAAACAATAGTTTTAAAAAAGCGCACAAGTTTTCCTCTAGTAATAAAAGAATTTCTTAAGGAACATACCAGATACGGTCCAGGCTCGTGGGCCGGGTGTGGGGTGTTTCAGTTAGACTTGCTTTTGCTGCAAATAATTTTGAACTAAAACCTAACACTATTCAGATGATTCAAATAGCTTTGTTCGGGCTTTGATGGTTTGCGTGATGAGGATCCAAACAATCATTTGGCAAATTTTCTCGAATTCTGCGACACTTTCAAGATTAATGGCGTTTCTGATGATGCCATTCGCCTTCGGTTGTTTCTCTTCTTGTTGAGGAACAAAGCTAAACAGTGGTTGAACTCGTTACCATGAGGATCAATCACTACATGGGAACAAATGACCGAAATATTTTTGCTTAAATATTTTCCGCCGGCTAAAACGGCTAAGTTGAGGAATGATATCTCTTCTTTTGTGCAGATGGATTTAGAAACACTTTACAATGCATGGGAGAGATACAAGGATCTACTGAGAAGATGCCCTTACCACGGGTTACCATTATGGCTACAGGTTCAAACCTTTTACAATGGTGTGAACCCCTCAACTCGGTAATTGATTGATGCAGCTGGCGGCGGTACACTAAACAACAAAACACCTGAGGCTGCTTGTGAGTTTATAGAGGAGATGTCACTGAATAACTATTAGTGGCAAGTTATGAGGACGAAGCCAACAAAAGTCACTGGTGTTTTCAACCTCGACGCAGTCACCATGCTATCAAATCAGGTAGAGATTTTAAATAAAAATATTGATGGTTTGTGTGGTTCTTCGTAGGTACATCAAGTGATGCAGTGCGATACAAATGGAGGAGGGACAAACAATACAGAATATCCATCCTATAACCCTGGCATAGAAAGCAAACAGATGAACTATATGGGTAATAATTCTAGACCTCAAAATAACCCTTATAGTAACACTTACAATCCAGGTTGGAGGAACCACCCAAATTTTTCGTGGGGTGGTCAAGGAAATCAGAGACAACAACCCCATCCAGGCTTTCAACAACAACCCTACCCACAGGAGAAGAAGCCGAACCTTAAGGAGATGCTAACAAAATTCATTTCGGTGTCAGAAACCCGTTTTCAAAACACAGAAACACCACTCAAAAATCAGCAGGCATCGATTCAAGGGCTCGAAAACTAAATAGGTCACCTTGCTAAGTCGATCTCGTAATCGCACCACAAGGTAGTTTGCCAAGCAATACCGAACCTAATCCAAGGGAGCAACTCAATGCCATCACGATGTGCGACAACAAAGGGTTAGTAGAATCTGAATCAATCGAGGCAAGAACTCGTGGTAAGTAAAGGTAAGGGTGGGGAAAGCCACAATACACAAAACCGGTAAGTAAAGAGCATGTACTCGTGGTACCATACCCTAACGTGATTTAAGAAAGACCGCATTGCATGAACAATTCGTAAATTTCTTAAACTTTTAAAAATTACATATTAACTTACCATTTGATAAACCATAAAAGTAACATATTTTAATCCCACATTTAGCGCATTTTTGGATGATTTATCCTTGACTCGTGGAATTTGATGCTCCTAATCCTTTAATTTCATGTTTTATACTTAGGAAAGCATAGGAGGATGAAAAGAATGAGAAACAGGCTAAAAATGGATCGAATGGGCCAAAGTAGGAAATCAACACGGCCTGGGCCTAAGCCACATGGTCGTGCCCCTTTAGCAGGCTCGACCACGGCCTGGATTCAATTCACACGGGCGTGTTGCACGGGCGTGTCCCTGCCATGAAAAAGAGGAATTTCATTCGAAATGGGATACTTAGAGGCAAAGAAAGACATTCCAAAAGCCTATATAAACACCCTAAAGGCCAACCTTGAAGAGGGGGTCCAGCTAGGCCAAGGAGCCAAGCCAGAGAGGCTAGAATTGTGGGATTTACTCGAAATCATACTCAAGACGGAGGATCTCTCCTTCAATTCCTTCAGGGGGTTTTAGGGTTTTCTTATGTTTTGTTTTATATTTTCTTCCGAGATGTATTCTTTTATTATTATGAACTAAAAACCCTCAGATACTCGAGGGGATGAAACCTAAGACTAATCTTGTTATTGTTTTTTCAACTATATGATAAATACTTGATTTGTTCTTAATTATATGTTCTTAATTCTTGTTTTGATATTTCGTGATATTGATTCAAGTATTGATGTGCTTAGGTAGTGGAGGAATATTTCTGCTTAAAATTAGATCTAGCATAGTTAAGTGGAGTTGATCGCAACCCCAGAGATAGGATGACTAAAATCACTGGATTAGGGTCAAACCTAATATGGGAGTTCATAGATCGAGTTAAGGCAATCCTAGGGGTTTTAATTAGAAAGAGATTTTAATTAATCAACCTAGGGTTAGACGTTAGTAGCCTCGAGAGAGGTATTGATATAAATTAGGAATCCTACGGATCAAATCAAGTGAATAAATCTGTCCGGTTCAGAAAGTTAAATAACGAGTGAAGTCTAGGTGGATTCTTCCTTGGGTATTGTCTTAATCAATTGGTTTTTCCCACAAGTATTTTCCCAATTCATTCTCTCGTGTCTTAGCATCTTTAGCTTAGTTGTTAGTTAATTTTAGATTAAACAATAATTCCTTAATTTTAGGCTAAATAATAAAAAGAAAGTCAAGATAGTACTTTTGGTTCCTTTGGGTTCGACATTCCTGCCTTGCCACTAAGCTATACTCACTGCTTGATAGGTGCACTTGCCTCATTCGTGGCGATAGTTAGTTTCTAGGCTAGATTATTTATTATATAAATATTAAGACTCTCGACGCACGATCAAGTTTTTGGCGCCGTTGCCGGGGAACTAAAATATTAAGAACGCTTAATTTTTATTACTTTAGCCATTTTTATTTTTGCGATTTACTTTTACTTTGTTTTTAACTTTGGTAATTTTTCTTCTTTGATTTGTTCCTTTGTGTACCCCCTAGTTTATGACTAGAAGAAACCCGACAGACCCTTAATTTATTTGATGTTGATATTGAAGGTACCATTTCAGAGAAATCGAGAGAAATAAGGCTAAGCTTAAATTACATAGAAGAAGAGCAAGAAGACGAAACCAATACTATCAAGAGATGGTCGAGAATAATTCGCTACTTCCAAAGGTGGCCAAAATCATGCTCCTCGAACTATGTATGATTATGCTAAACCTAATTTAACAGAACCGAGTCATGTATTGTTAGACCCTGCTATTGCTGCAAATAATTTTGAATTGAAACCTAACACTATACAGATGATACAACAGTTTGTTCAGCTTTGATGGTTTGCAGTGATGAGGATCCTAACACACACTTAGCTTAATTTTCTAGAATTTCGTGATACCTTCAAAATAAATGGCGTGCTCTCGATGTTGCCATCCGTCTTCTGGTTGTTTCCCTTTTCTTTGAGGAATAAAGCCAAACAAAGTGGTTGAATTCTCTTCCACGAGGGTCAATCACTACATGGGATCAAATGACCGAAAAATCTTGTTAAAATCTTTTCCACCGCCAAAATGGCCAAGTTGAGGAATGATATCTTTTTTTTTGTGCAGATGGATCTAGAAACACTATATGATGCATGGGAGAGATACAAGGATTTGTTGAGAAGGTGCCCTCACCATGGGCTACCTTGTGGCTTCGTGTTCAAACCTTCTACAACGGTGTGAACCCTTCAACAAGGCAACTAATCGATTCAACCATCGGGCGGAATGTCAATAACGAAACTCCCAAGCGCCTACGAGTTTATAGAGGAGATGTCACCAATAACTATCGGTGGCAAGTTACAAGGACAAGGACAACAAAAGCAGCCGGAGTTTTCAACCTCGACGCAATAACCATACTATCAAATCAGGTAGAGATGTTAAACAAAAAGATTGATGGTTTGTGTTCTTCGCAGGTACATCCGGTAATGCAGTGCGAAACAAGTGGAGGTGTGGCGAGTCCTGAGTACCCACCCTCCGGACATGGCATGGAAAATGAACAGATGAACTATATGGGTAACAATTCTAGACCCCAAAATAACCCTTATAGTAATACTTATAATCCAGGTTGGAAGAACCACCCAAATTTCTCATGGGGTGGTCAAGGAAATCGAGACAACAACCCCTCCAAACTTCCAACAACAACACTCTACCTACAGGAAAATAAGCCGAACCTTGAGGAAATGTCGATTTAAATTCATAACGATATCGTAAACTCGCTTCCAAAACACCGAGACAACACTTAAAAATCAACAAGCACCGATTCAAGGGATCGAGAACCTGCTTAGGGCAACTTGCTAAGTCGATCTCGAACGATCGCAAGGAAGCCTACCAAGCAACACCGAGACTAACCTAAAGGAGCAAATTCAAGCCATAACACCATGATAGTGTAGGCTAGATGAGCCCAATTTAAGGTAAGAGAATGTGGTAGAGGAAGGTAAGGTTGAGGTGAACCATGACAAACTAAAACCGGTAATTAAAGAGTACCAACCTCGTATACCATACCTCGATGCGATGAAGAAAGACAACACAGACGAACAATTCGGTAAATTTCTTAAACTTTTAAAGAAATTACATATTAACTTACCGTTTCTTGAAGCTCTTTCGCAAATGCCAGATTCAAAGAAATTTTTAAAAGAGCTTTTGACAAACAAACGAAAGTTAGACGAAGAGTCGCATGTGGAACTAAACGCAGTGTGCTCAGCAATGTTGCAAAATAGGCTACCACCAAAATTAAAAGATCCAGGGAGTTTTACAATTCCATGCTTAATTGGTAGTTTATCCGTTGATAATGCTTTAGCCGATTTAGGGAAAGTATAAATGTTATGCCTTATAAAATGTTTAAACAAATTAGGTCTAGGGAAACCCAAACAAACTAGGATGAGCATTCAATTAATGATAAAACTATTAGAATTCTTAGGGGTATAATTGAAGATGTACTCGTGAAAATTAATAAATTCGTATTCCCAGTAGACTTTGTCGTTTTAGACATAGATGAGGACAACACAATCCCTTTAATTGGAAGACCTTTTTAGCAATCGCTAGAACTAAAATTGACATTGATACAGTGAACTCAGATTTCTGTAGGTGATTTAGACAAATCACTTTTCGTGCTCTTGACTCGGCTAGAACATCAAGTCATCAAGGTGAGAAAATTAATTTTATTAATGACCATTCAGCTAAGCCTTCTTTTCGTGAAACACAATGTAACCACACAACTGAGCCAGATCCTAGACATCACGACAACTAAGAAGTAATTCATGAGGATCAAGGCTTCATATTGATGAACTAGACGAGTGGAAGACACATTTCAAGGAAAAATCAAAATCACACGAAGAAAAACCAAGGGAACCCCTAGAAGAGCTTATATGAACGACAAATCACTTCAAGATAGGAGATCAGGTATTGTTGGATAAGAAACACCTCGAGTCGCTATCTCGCATCAGTAATACAAACGAAGAAATCACTTTTACGACACTGAATGTCTTTCCATACGTAACAATGAGGTAACTAATCCTCGAATTCGTAACTTTTAAAGTAAACACTACTCGACTCAAACTTTATCATGATAGTAGAACTGATAGCATGAGAGAGGATGTTCAACTCTTCAAACCACCCCGATTATGCGAATGAGAGGTGAGTCTAGCTTAGGACTTTAAGCAAGCGCTTCTCGGGAGGCAACCCGAGCACTAACCCCCTTTATTTTCATATCTTTGATTTTTAGTACCTAAATAAAGACTAACCAAAATAAATAAAGCATATGTTTTCATGCCATACGGCCTTGCACACGGGCGTGGCCATGTGGGCATCACGGATTTACACACTGGCATGGAAGAGGTCGTACGATCCAAGGACGAAAAATCCCCAGATCACGGACGGCTATAAATTGCCACGGCCGTGCGGTATGGCCGTGGTCGACACTGAGGAAGTCACACTGGTATGAGACACCCCCATGCTTTGAGGCTGTGGCCGACACTGGGAAAGAAACATGGGCGTGGAGACCTCTACACAGGCGTGGGAGAAACGAACGATCCACCACACGGCCGTGCGATACGGCCATGTGACCAAACACGCCCATAGCACACGGGCGTGGGCAGCACCAGTTTATTGGTTTTAGGTTCTAAAGGCTGCTTGGGAATCACCCCACCACGACCATAGAGACCGCCGCCACAGGAATGTCTTCCTCCAACTCGGCCCGAACTTCCCCAATTTTTTCTCTGACTCCATCCAAAATTCAGGAAGTTTCACCTCTTTCCCTATCTTGTGCTTTTCTATTACAATTGTTATATTTGTACATTGAGGACAATGTACATCTTAAGTGTGGGGGGTGAATTTTATCGTGAAAAGTGCCTAACTTTTTCCATTATTCTCAAATCCCTGAATTATGTCTTGTTCTTAAGTAAATTTTCTCATATTACTATTAGAATGAAATTTCTTTTGATTTATGATTTTCATTGATATGTTTTGGATTAAGTCATAGTTAATTATGCAGTGATGATTTAAATTTAGGAGACTAGAGAATCAAGCATGATGAGTTTATTTTCGTAATTAAAAATTTGTTAGGTTGTTTTATCTGATCTAATGATTACCTTGAAATTTGAAATTTACAAGGTTGACATCAAAAGCCCATAATTTTTGTGAGATCTTGAGCCTTTTAGAGCATACATTCCTTTTCGTGCTCACTTTATTGATTATGAGTGTGTCAACATTGATTTGTTATTCTAGAACTTGCTTCGATTATACATGTCGAGACCACACCATTGATTTGATATACTAAGATGATGAAGGCACTTAGGTTTTAACCCACTTACTCCATAAAAAGCATACCTTCATAATTAACCCCTAGTGAACCCCTTTTGAGACAAAAAACCCAATTCTTGACTCACCCATTAATATTAACCCAAAACCCACTTTGTATTTGTTATCGCCATCTCTCTTGACTACCCTTATATCGAGATTTGATTTGATCGGTTACTTAACTATTTCCTTTATTTCAGTTATCAAATTCTATATTATTGTACTTAAATATTTGTTCTTAAAAAAACGTTAGAAAATCTATTCATCATTAGTTCTATGTTCTATGAGCTTAAAATAGTTAAATTCACATCCTTAGAAAGAAGCTCGTGCTATTAGTATTACAAGTTTTCAATTGATGTAATTATTCATTATCAGTTCGTTGTTTCTAGTTAGGTAATTTGTCAAGTCAATCTAGATTCTAACCCTCTAATTCAGCCTTTATCCACACCTTTAACCCAAGCCCAACATACAACCCTTTTTAAAGACCTTTTGATTTGTGTATCATCTCATATTATAGTGGTGGAGATTTGATTTTCATGTAAGCCTATGGGATTAACTTTTCATGTTTGACTTATGAGTGCTTTTTCTGAACCTTAAACACTTCGAATGATTTGAGTGAATCTTTAGTGAGGATGTCAACCCTTGTCGATTTTGAATTAGAGGTAATTATTTAGATGAGGGGAAACACCTATGTTTTCATGCTACAAAAATATATGACTTAGATTGTTTGAATCTTTAGGACTCTTTGAGTTGAATTATCCATGTATGAATTATCTATGAATTATGATGAGACATTGTTAATGAGAATCATGAACTGAGGAAAGTTAGTTCTTAATTGTGAGTTGAGAATTTTGCTTGAGGACAAGCAAAAGCTTAAGTGTGGGGGTATTTGATAAACCATAAAAGTAATATATTTTAATCCCACATTTAGCATACTTTTGGATGATTTATCCCTTGACCTGTGGAATTTGATGTTCCTAATCCTTTAATTTCATGTTTTATACTTAAAAAAGCATAGGAGGATGAAAAGAACAAGAAACGGGCTAAAAACGGACCGAATGGGCCAAAGTAGGAAATCAACACGGCCTGGGGCCAAGCCACACGGCTGTGCCCTTTTAGCAGGCTCGACCATGGCCTGGATTTGAATCACACTGGCGTGTTACACGGGCATGTCCCTGCCGTGACAAAGAGGATTCATTCGGAATGGGATACTTAGAGGCAAAGAAAGACATTCCAAAAGCCTATATAAACACCCTAAAGGCCATCCATGAAGAGGGCGTCCAGCTAGGCCAAGGAGCCAAGCCAGAGAGGCTAGAATTGTGGGATTTACACGAAGAAAGCCAGTTGATTCATCTCAATAAACCGAAATCATACTCAAGACGGAGGATCTCTCTTTCAATTCCTTCAGGGGGTTTTAGGGTTTTCTTATGTTTTGTTTTATATTTTCTTCTGAGATGTATTCTTTTATGATTATGAACTAAACCCCTCAGATACCTGAGGGGGATGAAACCTAAGAAGGATCTTGTTATTGTTTTCTGAACTATATGATAAATACTTGATTTGTTCTTAATTATGTGTTCTTAATTCTTGTTTTGATATTTCAGGATATTGATTCAAGTATTGATGTGCTTGGTTAGTGGAGGAATATTCCCTGTTTAAGAGTAGATCTAGCATAGTTAAGCGGAGTTAATCGCAACCCTAGAGAGAGGATGATGAAAATCTACCGGATTAGGGTCAAACCTAATATGGGAGTCAATAGATCGAGTTAAGGCAATCCTAAGGGTTTTAATTAGAAAGAGATTTCAATTAATCAACCTAGGGTTAGACGTTAGTAGCCTCGAGAGAGGTATTAATATAAATTAGGGAATCCTACGGATCAAGTCAAGTGAATAAATCGTCTGTTCAGAGTTAAATAACGAGTGAAGTCTAGGTGGATTCTTCCTTGGGTATTGTCTTAATCAATTGGTTTTTCCCACAAGTATTTTCCCAATTCATTTCTCGTGTCTTAGCATCTTTAGCTTAGTAGTTAGTTAATTTTAGATTAAACAACAATTCCCTTAATTCTTAGGCTAAATAATAAAAAGAAAGTCAAGATAGTACTTTTGGTTCCTTTGGGTTCGACATTCCGGTCTTGCCACTAAGCTATACTATCTGCTCGATAGGTGTGCTTGCCTCAATCGTGGTGATAGTTAGTTTCTAGGCTAGATCATTCATTATATAAATATTAAGACTCTCGACACACGATCACCGTTTATCGAAGCTCTTTGCAGATGCCCAACTCAGTCAAATTTTTAAAGGAGCTTCTAGCAAACAAACGGAAGTTAGAAGATGCATCGCACGTGGAGCTAAACGCAGTCTGCTCAGCCATTCTACAGAATAAACTACCCGATAAATTAAAGGATCTAGGGAGTTTTACTATTCCTTGTTTAATTGGTAGTTTAGATGTTAATAATGCTTTGGCTGATTTAGGGGCGAGTATTAATGTTATGCCTTATAAAATGTTTAAGCAACTAGGTCTTGAGAAACCTAAACAAACTAGGATGAGTATTCAACTCGCAGATAAAACTATTAGAATTCCTAGGGGAATTGTTGAGGATGTGCTTGTAAAAATTGATAAATTTATATTCCCAGTTGACTTCGTTGTTCTAGACATGGATGAGGACAGTAACGCACCTTTAATTTTAGTGCGACCCCTTTTAGCAACTGCTAAAACTAGAATTGATGTTGGTACAGATGAGCTCACACTTTGTGTAGGTGACAAAACGATCACTCTTCAGGCTCGTGACTCGGTTAGGTCGTCGAGTAATAAAGGTGAGTACATAAATTCTATTAAGAACCATTCGGTCCAACCCTCTTTTCAGGAAGCACCTAGAAAATACACAACTAAGCCACATCCTAGTCCCCGTTCCAACAATGAAATAACTTACGAGGAGCGAAGGCTTCAGATCAATGAACTAGACGAGTGTAGGACAGATGCCAAGGAGAAACCAAGAACACACGAAGCTAAACCGAGACAACTCCATGACGAGCTTAAAGGAAAAACAAATCACTTCAAGGTTGGAGATCAGGTATTGTTGGATAAAACAGACCCTCAAATCGCCACTTCAGACCTTAATACGAACGGAGTGATCCCTTTCACGGTACTCAATGTCTTTCCATACGGAACAGTCGAGGTAACTAATCCTAAGTTCAGCACTTTTAAGGTAAACACTATGTAACACCCCATACCCGAGTCTGAGGCTAAGACTGGATACGAGACATTACTATGCTTGAACTTTCTTAAACATGTAATTATGGGCTATAAAATTTTGTTTCGAATTAAAACTTCTCTTTCTTAGTCAAATCAGACATTTCATGGGCCTACGAGGCCTCGGACTTTACGCCCCAAACTTTCAAACTCATCCGAAACTTTCTCTCGAAACAGGGGTCACACGTTCATGTGACTTGGGACACGCCCGTGCACCCCTAAAACATGCACGTGTATTTCACCCGTGGAGGATACTGGCAAAATCCACACGGCACCGAAACGCTCGTGGCTCCTCGCCCGTGCCAAACCTTGGCATTCTGACTTATCCACACGGTCTGTACACACGCCTATGTGCGTCAGCCGTGTGACAATTGAATTTCTAAGTGTCAAGTGTAGACTTCACACGGCCTTGGCACACGCCCATGTGCCAATCGTGTGTATCACATGGCCTGAACAAATGGCCGTGTGACCAGCCCGTGGTCTAATCTGACTTAAGATACTAAGGTGCAGGAGACACACGGCCTAGAAACACGCCCGTGTGTCTATCCGTGTGGGCACTTAGAGGCTATCTTACCAAGCCTTTTACCACTATCGTTTGCATACATTCATATACTACTTCAAAACATTCTCAAATCATCCATTAAAACACATGAATTTGCACATTTAATCATTAAAGAGATAAAGTCTTTATCCCATACACTAGGGAGAACTACTCCCAATACAAATACAACCAACTTAAGCCATCATCTATGGTCATACACAACCAACTCTAAATTCTCTTAGGCCAATACAATTTGGCTACATTGGTTAGAACTTAATCAACTTTAAAAGAATCCTTATACATGCCATGACTCATAAGGATTTTGTAACAACCCAAACCCGGCCCAAACACTATGGCCGAATCTAGTTGCTATAGTGGAAAATATTTTGGAAAACACTTTTGGAAAGTAAAAATTTTAGTTGTTTAAACCTTTTCAATTGATTATTTTGTTAAACCTTACTTAGTATTTATTTATAATTAATTCAACCAAGTTATTATAAAGTATCGAGTGTGCCCGATGGCACGATGAAAACATTTTCGTGTTAATTTGGGAAAACATGTGACTTTAATTTAATATTGGTAATCATAGTTTAAAACAATTATTCGACATATGAAAAATAACAAAAAAAAATAAAATATCAGGAGGCCTTATTACATCCAAATAAACTAAAAATCGGAAATAAAATTTATCATAACTAAAATTAAAGTTCATTTAATTTAAATCCACCGCATGGCCACCTCGAGTCAACTCGGCTCCACATCCGCGAACTACGTGTCACCTGAAAAATGTAAAGGAGAAGGTGAGTCACCAAGACTCAATATGTAACCCTTCCCCCAGTTTAAAGACATTTCCATACACAACATATAACAATTAATATGCAGAATATTATGTACCCTCAACCTAGCCAACCAAACGCCATCGTCTACCCCATTGTGGTGGTACCAAACCATTGGTGGTGCCAAACCACCGGTGACATATAGTCACGATGTGTTACCAAAACACCGGTGTCCGTAGACACGAATCGATTGATGGGGCCAACCCATCGTGGTGATACCAAATCACCGCGCGACGATCCCATATCTCAAGTGGGGCCAACCCACGGTGGTGTTAACCACGTGGACGAGTCACTATGAGGTGCCAAACCTCCGGAGGTACCAAACCTCCGGTGACCGTAGTCACGGTGTGTTACCAAAACACCGGTGCCCGTCGGCACGATTAATACACGCCCCTCCACTCATCAATCCCACATCGGTCACATATGTATATGTTTCATGTCATCACATACTTAAATCTCATGTATCAATACATCATGCTTCCCAAAAGCATCGAATAACAAATTCATATTAACAGTACTTACACGAATCACCATCTATACCGATATGGTATATTATCCAATGCTACATAAAATCAAGATAGCATTCACAACAATCAGCACATTAACAAGTTATACGTGTGTATGTACACACTGTCACCACCGAATCGCCTAAATCCCGAAAAGAGATGTCTGGCCACCCTAGATCTCACCATGGTCCCTATGTTCGGCCAAATACATGGGTTAGTACCATGGCCTATTCGCCCAAACCAAATTGAGAAGGGTTCCTTCAGAACCCGAAACCTTACCTATCACCCTTGAGTACTCACTTCGGTACTTGATATGCGATTCCCGCTTCACTCCTACATTCGGCCATCACTAGAGTTATTAGCCTTCGGCTTAAACGAATAGTAAATAAATATAGATCCTTACCAAAGTCACTTGACAGGAATGGGCTTGGATCAGATACCTTAAGATCCCAAACCTAAACAGTAATCGATTCCATCACCGATTAGCCATCGAACTAATTCGGCTTTTCCATTTAATCAAGTCGACAGAGAGAAGGGGTATGGGAGAGGAGTTTCAAATACTTACCCTTGCTTTAATATTCGCCAAAACTTCAAAATATGGAGGAGGAAAATTCGGTTATGTCTAGGGAGTAGGTTCGGCTAGAGAGAGTTTAACAGGGAGAAAAGGGGATTTCGGCAAAGGGTAAGGTGTAGGTTTGGCTAAGGTTGATTTCAATATTGATCAAGGCTTGCTCTTGAGTGGAAAAAGGGAATGAAGAAGAAATATGGGAGGAGTTTCGGCCAAGGTCTTGAGAGAATAGAAAAAAAGAAAACAAGGAGGGAAGAGGTTAGGAATTTCGACTAATAGCTAAAAAAAGAAAACAAGGTGGTAGGTTGAGGTTTTTATAGGCATTCGCACCCCCTCCTATTTTGCCGTTCACTCCTCTCATGAGGAGTTCAAATTCTGCTAACCTCCTATAATTCCTCTTGGCCAATTGTTTAAACCAATTCAAAATAATTTGAATTATTCCAAGGCCTAAATTCTCTCTTACCATCCTTTTAGTGTTAATCCCATAATATCTAATTAATAAATAAAATACATCCTTATTATCCTTAGAATTAAACAAATAAAAATACAATTTAAAATACTCATATTATCCCTTAATATTAAAAACAAATTTGAGCATTTTCTCTCTCTTATTGCCGTCCAAACAAGGTGCCAAAAAGGAGAATTTTGTGACTCGAACCAAGGCTCTCCCTTATCCCTTGTGGCGTCACATGTAGCTCCTAAGTGGCCCTCCTTTTGCCACTTTTCCAAGCTGATTTTTATGCCATTAAATCCTCTATTTATTCTTGTAACCCCTACCCGCTAAGGCTCCCTACCTTTAAAGCTTCCAAATAAAAATTTTCTACTAAACCGAGCCTACTCAAGACCCTTAATTAACCTTTATTATTCCATAAATAATATCACTGTGGTTCAAACATAAGAAAAAATAATTTAATTCCAAATAGCCCCATCTTTGGGATGTTACAGTTCTACCCCCCTTAAAATAAATTTCGTCCTCGAAATTACCTAACTAAAACAGATGGGGGTATTGCTGCCGTATTACATCCTCAGATTCCCACGTAGCTTCTTCCACACCATGGTTCCGCCAAAGCACTTTTACTAAGGGCACTGACTTTCTACGTAGAACCTTCACATCTCGATCTAAGATCTGAACCGGTTCCTCTTCAAAAGATGAATCCGAGTTCACCTCAATCTCTGCTACTGGCACAACGTGCGAAGGATCTGACCGATACCGCCTCAAAGATCGATACATGAAATACGTCATGGATCGATTCGATTCTGCCGGCAACTCTAGCCGATAAGCTACCGGTCCTACTCGCTTTAAATCAGATATGGCCCGATGAACCTTGGGCTTAGCTTTCCTTTTCGCCCAAATCTCAACACCTTTTTCCAAGGCGACACTTTCAGAAAGACCTTGTCCCCACAAAGATACTCCATTTCTTGCGTTTGAGATCGGCATAAGACTTTCGTCTATCTCGATGCTTCCTTGAGACGAGACCGAATCACCTTGACTTTGTCTTCGCCTCTCATTACCAATTCTCGACCCGTAACTTGTCGTTCCCCAACTCCGTCCAACATGTAGGGGTACGGCATTTTCGCCCATATAGGGCTTCATATGGAGCCATCTCGAACACTCGCTTGATAACTATTGTTATAAGTTTAATTCCGCTAATGGTAGGTACTCTTCCCAACTACCACTAAAATCCAAGACACAACCTCTTAACATGTCTTCTAAGATCTCAGATCACCCTTTCCGATCGTCCGCCGTGTGGATGGAAAGCCTTGATCAAATCTAAACGTGTACCCAAAGCTTGATGCAACGCTTTCCAGAACCTTGACGTGAATCTGGGATCCCTATCCGAGATAATTGATACTGGCACACCATGCAACCTCACTATTTCACCCACATACAACTTCGCTAGCTTCTGGAGTGAGTAATCCATTCTCACCGGCATGAAGTGAGCTGATTTAGTCAGACGATCCACAATTACCCAAGCTGCATCCTTCTTGTTGGGCGTAAGGGGTAGCCCACTAACGAAATCCATGGTGATCCTCTCCCATTTCCATTGAGGAATCTTTACCGATTGAAGTAGTCCCGATGGTAATCGATGTTCAGCCTTAACTCTTGGCATGTCGGACACTTTCCTACGAACTCGCTTATCTCACGCTTTAACCTGACCACTGTAATTGCTGCAAATCTCCATACATCTTGCTTCCTCCTGATGCATAGCATATGGCTGCTATGTGCATCATGGAGAATTTTCCGCCTCAACTCTTCATCCTTCGGCATGCATGCTCGCCTCTTGAAAACATAGCACTCCATCACTAGACATGACCGCACCCTTCCAAACCACCATCCCGAACTTGTACCCTCTTAGCGTTCAAGCCTTCATCCACTAGTTGCTTTTCCTTAATCTCTCAATCCATGTTGGCTTAACTTGGAGTTCCGCCAAAAGACTCCCATCATCATATAGACTCAACCGAGCGAACATTGCTCTTAAGTCCGTCACAACCTTCCGGCTCAACGCGTCGCCTACCACGTTAGCCTTACCGGATGGTACTCGATTGAACAATCGTAGTCCTTTAGTAGTTCAATCCACCGACGCTGCCTCGATTCAGATCCTTTTGAGTCGAAGATACCTCAAGCTTTTGTGATCCGTGTAGACTATCGACTTCTCCCCATACTGTAATGTCTCCATATCTTTGAGCAAAGACGATCGCCGCTAACTCCAAGTCGTGCGTTGGGTAGTTAACCTCATGCGGTCTTAAGCGACGGGATGCATAGGCTACTACCTTCCCATCTGCATCAACACACATCCCAAACCGAAGGTGAGATGCATCACAATAGATCGTGAATAACTTTCCCGCTTCAGTGTACCAAAATCGAGCTTAGTCAAAATTTTCCTTAGCTTATCAAAGCTTCCTTTGTCGCTTCTCCGTCCATACAAATGGAACACCTTTCCTTAGTAACTTAGTTAACTAGCGCTATTAGAGAGAATCCTTCCACGAATCTCCGATAGTACCCCGCTAAACCCAAAAAACTTCGTGATTTCAACCACCGACCTAGGTGGTTTCCAATCCAATATCGCTTCAATCTTCTTGCAGGGTCTACTCTAATTCCTTTGGTGATACTACATGACCTAAGAAAGCCACCTCCTAAGCCAAAATTCGCACTTATCGAATTTGGCGTATAATCGCTTTCCTCAACACTTGTAGGACTACTCGCAAATGCTTGTCATGCTCCTCCTCCGTCCTTGAGTAAACCAATATGTCGTCGATGAACACCACGACGAATTGGTCCAAGTCTTCGTTGAAATACCCTATTCATTAAGTCCATAAATGCCGCCGGCGCATTGGTCAACCCGAATGGCATCACTAAGAACTCGTAATGTCCATACCGAGTTCGGAATGCGTCTTGTGAACATCAGCCTCCTTCACCCTTAATTGATGATAACTCGACCTAAGGTCAATCTTTGAGAATACCGACGCACCCTTGGTTGGTCAAATAAATCATCGATCCGAGGCAACGGGTACTTGTTTTTGATCGTTAACTTGTTTAATCGACGGAGTCGATGCACATCCGCATAGAACCGTCCTTCTTCTTAACAAACAACACAGTGCTCCCCACGGAGATATACTTGGTCGAATAAACCCTCTATCCAAGAGCTCCGAATTTGAGCCTTTAGCTCCACCAATTCCTTTGGTGCCATTCGGTATGGTGCTATAGACACAGTGCCGTTCGGTGTAGCAAGTCTATACCGAATTCGACTTCCCAATCTGGAGGCGGACTGAAAGCTCTTGCGGGAACACATCAAGAAATTCCCCAACCATTCGGACCTTTCCAACTCACTCGACCCTTAGCTTCCAAAGCACGATTCGAACCAAATACGCCTCACAACCCTTCTTGACCATCTTTTCAAACCTTCAAGGCAGACACTACATTGGATAGGTAATTCCTTCTATCCCTATCATAACCACTTCATCACCTTCACTGCCTTAAGAACCATGCGCTTAGTCACAAGCAATCCAAATTCGCCGATACTTAACCACCGGTCCATTCCAAGGATCAAATCGAACTCCCCAAAGCGGTAGTTCCATCAGATCGCCCACAAATACTACCCTTGAAGTTCTAGGATACGCCTCTATAAAGTTTGTCAACCACTACAGAGTGACCTAAAGGGCTAACTACGGTCATCTCCTAGAAGCGGTTTGAGTTTAGGTCCATAGTTCCTACCACACTACTAGCAATGTACGAAAAGTGCGTCGAACCCACATCAATTAATGCAACATAAGGAAGATCAAAAATTAAAAACATACCGGTTATGACATCCGGTGCGTCACCCTCCTCGCGACGCTCTCAAGCAGTAAACTAAGCCAGCCGCCTAGCCTCTGTGTTGCCTAAACCTCCGCCCCGAAGTTCCACGACCTCTGTTAGGACCGTTGTTTCCTCTCGCCATTACCACGACCCCTCGTGGTCCCACATTTCTATCCGAGTACGATTCTCGCCCCTCTGGCCGATTCTTAGCTAGTTTCCGGGACAATCTCGACACGATGCTCCAAAGACCCACACTCAAAACATCCTCTATCACCGGTCCAACAACCTCCCCAATGGGTCTTTCCACACGTGATTTACACGAGTCGGCCTCACGATTAGTAGTCGTGGGCCTTGCCACCGATTTGGCCCACTTGGCCTAGCCTTTTCTCGAACACTACCACTTGATCCGGTGACCCAAATCCTCTCTTACGATTATTCCTACTATAACTTTGCCTCACGGCCTCCTTGATCCCTTCGGCTACCTTAGCCTTTTCCACTAGAGATGAGAACTCACGAACGAACTTTGCATGGGCAATCAAGAACCTCAAATCATCTCGAGTCCGTCCTCAAAGCGGACACGGCGCTCATGCTCGTGAGACACGATGCCTCTAGCATACCTACTCGGCCTTAAAAACTCCGCCTCATACTCCGACACCGACTTAGTTCCTTGCACTAATCCCTAAAAGCCTTTCTCTGCTGTGGCGTCGGTGTAGCTGGTGCCCACATACTTCTTCCTCCGATAGGTGGTTTTGAAATACTCCCATGTCGGATCATCTGCACAGAGCCTGTCTCGAACCGTAAGCCACCAGCGACACGCTTCATCCTTTAGAAGCGACATCGCCCCTTTCGACTTTTCTTCCTCAAAAGTCAAGATCATCCATGATCCTTTCTCGGTTGACTCTAGCGATTCTCACGCAGACTGGTGCCACTCGACACACCGGAATACCTCCGCTCCGTTAGATCGGAGTCGCCGGGGACAGATTTCTGAGCTCCCAAATTTCCACCAGCCCAGCCACCCATCTCCAAGACTCGCAAAAGCGACTTGCGATACCGCCTCACCACCTGGTCCGATCCTCGCTCCTCGGCTCTAAAAAAGTAGGAGGTGGTGGTGGCGTGGTACCTCATTTTCGTAACCTTGTCCCGGACTGACGGGTTCTGGGACATCGTCATCCTACCCCTACTGGCGTCCACGGCATCCACGCCCTCTAGAACTCATTCTATCTACCGCGCTTTTAATCTCGATTAAGAAAATTTTTATGCGTTAGCATTTGTTCCACTTTCTTATTCACGAAGAAATTTTATGGATAGAGTTTTAATCAGAGATTCTTTCGAGCAAACAAGGTTTCAGTTTCCTATCCTAGTTCGCACAAAGAAGTTCATGCATCCATTCCTTAATACTTTCCATACCTATTCGCTCATCGGACATTTTCGCCATTTCTAACCCAGGGGTATTTTCGTCTTTTTCCTACAGGGGTATTTTCGTAATTTTCCAGAACCAAAATATTTTTCTGATGATTTCCAAAGCTAAGTTGTTGAATATTTGTAAAATAGTTGAAATTTTTGAGCAAAACCATTGAACTGATATTTTATGAACCGAGGGCATTTTAGTAATTTTACCCCTACGGGCATTTTCGTAATTTTCCACAATTAAGTTTTTCGAGAAAAACGTTGTAAAATAATGTTCTCGGATTTGAAAAAAAGTTATTGCACAAGTTTTGAAAACATTAGGGTTTGTTGTTTCATTCTTTTCAAAACATGGCTAATTCCTTTTCGGGTTTTAATCATTGTGTTTAGCCTATGACCGAGCCCTCCTGGTCGTGGTGAACCAAAGCTACGCACCAGCGTAATTCGAGTGAAGAGGAGGTGGGTCACGTGGATCGCTTAAATACCAAGCTCTCACCGAACCTTTCTAGACATGCTACACAGAGGTTACCACACCACCGAGCCCTCCGAGTTAGGGTGAACCGGCTACGCACTGTAGGATACTGCGAAGAGGAGGTGAGTCACGAGGCTCGCTTAAATACTGTGCTCTTCTTGGGATCCACTCCTAGACATGCGCATGGGGTTACCACACCCTAGCTCATTGACTAAGTCATAGGTTGGTTTAGTTCCTTAAGTCTTATGTTCTGTTTATGTGTTTGAGTAGCCTAATCCTAGGGTTCAAGTTCCTATAAGTCTATCTACGTTCCATGCTTCCTACCCTTCTCTGTAATATAATTCACAAAGAGGTTTCGATGTACTTACAGGCGGATCGGTGCAGGAGACTCGGGCCATCTTTGTTCAAAACCAAAAATCATTCCATAAGGCCTACCAAAACATTTTTGGGCCTTGGGCCCCCACAGCCGAGCTTTGAACCGGGCTCTGATACCAATTTTGTAACAACCCAAACCCGGCCCAAACACTATGGCCAAATCTAGTTGCTACAGTGGAAAATATTTTGGAAAACACTTTTGGAAAGTAAAAATTCTTAGTTGCCGGAAACCTTTTCAATTGATTGTTTTGTTAAACCTTACTTAGTATTTATTTATAATTAATTCAACCAAGTTATTATAAAGTATCGAGTGTGCCCGATGGCACGATGAAAACATTTTCGTGTTAATTTGGGAAAACATGTGACTTTAATTTAATATTGGTAATCATAGTTTAAAACAATTATTCGACATATGAAAAATAACAAAAATAAAATAAAATATTAGGAGGCCTTATTACATCCAAATAAACTAAAAACCGGAAATAAAATTTATCATAACTAAAATTAAAGTTCATTTAATTTAAATCCACCGCATGGCCACCTCGAGTCAACCCGGCTCCACATCCGCGAACTACGTGTCACTTGAAAAATGTAAAGGAGAAGGTGAGTCACCAAGACTCAGTATGTAACCCTTCCCCCGTTTTAAAGACATTTCCATACACAACATATAACAATTAATATGCGAATATTATGTACCCCCAACCTAGCTAACCAAGCGCGCCTTTGTCTACCCATTGTGGTACCAAACCACCGGTGGTGCCAAACCACTAGTGACATATAGTCACGATGTGTTACCAAAACACCGGTGTCCGTAGACACGAATCGATTGATGGGGCCAACCCATCGTGGTGATACCAAATCACCGCGACGATCCCATATCTCAAGTGGGACCAACCCACGGTGGTAACCACACGGGGCAGTCGCTATGAGGTGCGAAACCTCTGGAAGTACCAAACCTCTCGGTGACCGTAGTCACGGTGTGTTACCAAAACACTGGTGCCCGTCGGCACGATTAATACTTTGCCTCCACTCATCAATCCCACATCGGTCACATATGTATATGTTTCATGTCATCACATACTTAAATCTCATGTATCAATACATCATGCTTCCCAAAAGCATCGAATAACAAATTCATATTAACAGTACTTACCCGAATCACCATCTATACCGATATGGTATATTATCCAATGCTACATAAAATCAAGATAGCATTCACAACAATCAGCACATTAACAAGTTATACGTGTGTATGTACACACTGTCACCATCGAATCGTCTAAATCCGAAAAGAGATGTCGGCCACCCTAGATCTATTGGTCCCTATGTTCGGCCAAATACATGGGTTAGTACCATGGCCTATTCGGCCCAAACCAAATTGAGAAGGGTTCCTTGTGAACCCGAAACCTTACCTATCACCCTTGAGTACTCGCCGGTACTTGATATGCGATTCCTGCTTCACTCCTACATTCGGCCATCACTAGAGTTATTAGCCTTCGGCTTAAACGAATAGTAAATAAATATAGATCCTTACCAAAGTCACTTGACAGGGAATGGGCTTGGATCGTATACCTTAAGATCCCGGCACCTAAACAGAATCGATTCCATCACTGATTAGCCACTGAACTAATTCGGCTTTTCCATTTAATCAAGTCGATAAAGAGAAGGGGTATGGGAGAGGAGTTTCGACATACTTACCCTTGCTTTAATATTCGGCCAAAACTTCAAAATATGGAGGAGGAAAATTCGGTTATGTCTAGGGAGTAGGTTCGGCTAGAGAGAGTTTAACAGGGAGAAAAGGGGATTTCGGCAAAGGGTAAGGTGTAGGTTTGGCTAAGGTTGATTTCAATATTGATCAAGGCTTGCTCTTGAGTGGAAAAAGGGAATGAAGAAGAAATATGGGAGGAGTTTCGGCCAAGGTCTTGAGAGAATAGAAAAAAAAGAAAACAAGGAGGGAAGAGGTTAGGAATTTCGACTAATAGCTAAAAAAGAAAACAAGGTGGTAGGTTGAGGTTTTTATAGGCATTCGGCACCCCCCCTCCTACTTGCCGTCCACTCCTCTCATGAGGAGTTCAAATTTCGGCTAACCTCCTACAATTCCTCTTGGCCAATTGTTCAAACCAATTCAAAATAATTTGAATTATTCCAAGGCCTAAATTCTCTCTTACCATCCTTTTAGTGTTAATCCCATAATATCTAATTAATAAATAAAATACATCCTTATTATCCTTAGAATTAAACAAATAAAAATACAATTTAAAATACTCATATTATCCCTTAATATTAAAAACAAATTTGAGCATTTTCTCTCTCTTATTGCCGTCCAAACAAGGTGCCAAAAAGGAGAATTTTGTGACTCAAACCAAGGCTCTCCCTTATCCCTTGTGGCGTCACATGTAGCTCCTAAGTGGCCCTCCTTTTGCCACTTTTCCAAGCTGATTTTTATGCCATTAAATCCTCTATTTATTCTTGTAACCACTACCCGCTAAGGCTCCCTACCTTTAAAGCTTCCAAATAAAAATTTTCTACTAAACCGAGCCTACTCAAGACCCTTAATTAACCTTTATTATTCCATAAATAATATCACTGTGGTTCAAACATAAGAAAAAATAATTTAATTCCAAATAGCCCCATCTTTGGGATGTTACAGATTTGATACCTCATACTAAGGGTCTGCTCGATAGTGTGAAAACATCTCCGGCGGCCTCCAACCCGAGCTAGTTAAAATAACCTATAAGGGATGAGCAAAGTAAAGGGGTAAGCAATAATGCTTAGTAAGCTCATCTGCATAATATGTCAAATATTGATATTCATTGAATATACATAATTACAAAGTATCATGCCGAGTTTTCTTATTAACTCACGGTTACTTGCTCAAATATTCCTGAAACTTACTCATTCAATCTCTTACCACATTCATACCATGTCACAAGCCAATTGCTCGTTCAATTAACATACATTCCTGCACTGATCACCACATGATCATATAAAACAACACATCAAGCATTTTCAATAAGCTACTCATGCTACTAATATCTCGGTGGTTTCGCACTTAGCCCACCATTAAATCTCTAATAGGGTGGTTCCACACTTAGCCCACCTTTCATTTTACATTCATGGATAGTAATCCACATGTATATCCTTATTTCAAATATTCATCCGAGAACATTCTCACACAATTCTATTCTTACTTAACTTTCAATGATACTCGTTTGCATTCACACAATACATTAATAAATCTATCTCATGCAACTAAAGTGTATTGAATACACATAACCCACTAAGGGTTCATCATACACTAAATCCATATCAATTCAATTCTAACACACACTTGTGCTTTTCGTGGTACAACCACATACTTTCTTCCTTTCCACATATACGTTGAATCACTCAAGTTATTAAATAACTCTCTTGAGTCTCATACTCATAATGTCACATAGAATTTATACCCCAATAGGGTCTTACTTGCATTAACATATCGATGCCATGTCCCGGACATGGTCTTATATGAATTCTTACCTCGAGGCCATATTCCAATATGGTCTTACACGAGACTTCAACTATCATCATATCATTCTACATACATTTCCCATTACTCTTAGATTCAATTCTTTTGACCTCTCATCAAAGATATTTCATACATTCATAGGGTAAATATACATTCCATACAACATTGGAACATTAAATTAACTCATACGTAATTGCAACATTCGCACGTGAACTTACCTCGATGTCGAAAGGGCCGATAGGGACTTTTGCCCTCATTTCTCTTTTCATCTGTTCTAGGTCTGAAACTCGTTTTCTTTGATCTAGAATAATGAAATTTACTAATTTAATCACTTATAATTCATAATACACCATAATCTACACTTTAGGCAAAAATGACTATTTTGCCCCTACACTTTGGCAAAATTATGATTTTGCCCCTAGGCTCGTAAATAAATTTTCATCACATTTTCTTGTTAAACAAGCCTAGCTGAACATTTAATCCTCTTACAACTATCCAAAATTCCAACTATTTCATGCCTTAATGAACAACTTACAACTTTTGCATTTTAGTCCTAAATAGGTGTTTTCATGACAACACCTTTCACAAAAGTTGTTTCTCATCATCCTATCATTCATTTTCTTCCATAAAAACTCATCAAACAACACAAACTCTATCATGGAAAGTCCCTAGACTTTCAACCATATTGCAAACTAGTCCTCCCATTAGCTAGCTTAAGCTTTAGGGACTCCAAAAATGCAATTTTCATAAAAAATAAGCATCAAAATCACTTACTTGAATGGAGTAAAGCTTGCTGAAATTTTAAGCTTTCAAACTCCTCCCATGGCTTATATTTTTGGTGGAGAAGAAGAGAGGAAAGATGATATCTTTTTCCTTTCTTTATTTTATTATAAAACATCAATTTAACCTACCAACTTCGACCAAAAATTAAAAGCTTTTGTCCCCCTTGTCTACATGGCCGGCTAACACACTTAAATAAGGCCAAATTGCACAATTGGGACCTCCAATCAATAATCCATAGCTATTTGGCACCTCTAGCAAATAAAATAGAACTTTCGCACTTTATGCGATTTAGTCCTTTTTCATAATTTAGCTAGAATTTGCTAAAATTAAGGCACCAAAATTTTCATGCATCCTTATAAACATGTTATAACACATAACATATCATGCAAATAATTTTCTCTTGCCTCAAATTAGTGATTTCGAGATCACTGTTCCGACTAGCCCCTAAATCGGGCTGTTACAATTCTCCCCCCTTAGGGATTTTCGTCCCCGAAAATCTTATCAGGAGGATTTGCTACCAACATTCTTAAAATGTTTCCATCTACTCTTCAAAATCGCTAATCCACTTATCCTCAAGTTTCTCTTGCCAATAACTCTTAAGCTGTGATACATAAGGTCGAAACGTAACTTGAGACCTAGGTTATTCTTCCTTTGGGTATATACTCGGTAATCTACCAATTTGGAACTCTACACATGTCCAAATGATCATTTGAATCTTTACTGGTTGATTTACTACAATTCGAATGACATTTTCCCTTTCTTGGAAATTTTGTCACATCAAATTTGAAATCTATAAGGTTTTACCTCACTATCTCATTAAAGCATTTACCAACTGTAGTAGTCTTGTCTTGAGTGCTTTGGAAACTCAGCTTTTAGTGGTCAACTACTTTTGACCATAACTCAATCACATTGTGAAATGTACTCTATGTCAAAAAATTTATGCACATAACTGCATTTCCTTACTTTTGCATTAGTAGATATGCTACTACTAAATCTCATACTAACTTCTGCATAAGTTCTGGATTCATCATCATTCAAATTCTATCTCAAGGAAACATCAACAACGGAAATCTTATCCAACTTGAATTTATCACCTTAAATAAACTCATTCAGAGCTTATTTAAAATACCATTTACTATCTCATACGAATCCTTTTGTTTCGAAAAGGAAACTCGCTCTAGACATTAACCTCGCTGAAACTAGGATATTACCAACTAGAGTCAACCGAGTAACTAACTCACATTACTAAACATGGATACTATGTCTACTATCTGAGTAGTATCACAAAAACTATACCCTCACTAATTAAAATTCAGAAAATACACATAGATCTTCCCATGGATCAATACATAATATCTAACTCACAACACAGACACAAAAGTGATTGTCTCTGGATCACCAACCTGTCAACTCTTTCTCTCGGTTCAGACTAATCTCAGTACTAGAACTTTCAAATAAACAGTTCTTTCTATAGCTTTCAACTCAACCATCACGGTTTGAACATTTCGAGGAGCATATATTTGTATCATGCTCCCTACTCACGTACACACAGAATTTTTTTATTCTCTTTACTGATTCATACGTGAATATACACAGAACTTGAATCATATCTCAATACATTAATCTACTCTTTTCTCCATACTAAGAACCTATTTTAAGCACATTCTCATCTGAGTTTCTCTTTCTATGCTAATCTAGAATCTTTACTATCGTCATATCTCACGATAGCAGGGACATCGCAATCGAATTCGTTAACTCTATTCGGCTTACCCGAAAACCCATCACACAATGTGAAACATGTGATTTCACCTCTTATACACGAATCATCACCAACTTCCTCCTCAAGGTACCCAATTAAGGTTACAAGGAGATAGAGGAAATGTCGATTTCTATTAACTAAATTGACAACCGTTTAGTCTACTTTTTTCGTCAGTTAATGCTCTCACACAATCACAATTTCATGAAAAGAACGACCACATCATCCATGAAGGGAAACATGTATTAGTACATAACACTAAAGGAGATCATTATAATCCCATCCATGGCATTAACTAACCATGCACAACCCATAGGCTCCTAGCCAATTTACTCATACTTGCACTTATATAACACGTTCCGTGTCATATAACGTAATCGTCTCTTCGTGATTCATTCACGAGTACATGTTTTCACTCTTTCACATGACTTTAGTACCATTCTCATTTCTACCTCTAGACTCATCTATCTGTCCCATTGATCACTAGGGATAATCAAAGACGTATTTTCATCGTCCTTCATATAGGTACAGAACCAATGCCACATTCCCGAGGTGGTCTTATATAGAGTCACCTCTAAATGCCAATGCCATATCCCTGATAAGGTCTCATATGGACTTCCTCATTAAATATCGATGCCATATTCTGGATATGGTCTTATACGGAAATCTCCACTCGGTGCCGAGGCCATGTCCCGGTCATGGTCTTATACGGGACCTTGTCTATCTCATATCTCGATGATAGCCTCATCATTTTAGTCCTCTAGGACTTCAACCTCATGTTCAACAACAGTTACTCTATTTAGTAGAGTATTATGCATCGATGTGATACAAGGCATTCTTAATCATGCTAGCATAATTATTGCATTAATCCGATGCAAACTTACTCAACTTAACTCTCATAATGCCTCATCAAAATTCAACAGTGGTAAGGGAGTGAGGTTGCAAAGTCCCTTAGCCTAACTCTCGTGACTACATACATATGATTTAATATTCATCATCAATGAAACATCATCATAGTCACACAACTCGCCCCAAGTGAGAGTTCACGTTTATCATGCTACAATCGTTTCTATTACTCATACTCTCGAACTGTGACTTCACTTACTCAAGTTTCACATTAAGGTCTACTTGAGTACTCAACATTTAACTCTATTTCCTCTTACTATTCCTTATTAATCTAGATAATGTCTTACGGGTTTTGAGTACGTCGTTTATTTGATTGCCATAGTCTGACTATGGTCTTACTCGTATCACAACATCAGAGCCCAGCTATTGCTTTACATGTCGTCACGATGCCATAGCCTCGCTATGGTCTTACACGAAATCTCATATCAACACCAATGCCATATCCCAGATACGATCTTACATGTAAACTCATATCGATGTCGATGCCATATCCCAGATATGGTCTTACACTATCTCATACCGAAGCCAGGTCCCAGACGTGGTCTCACACGGGATTACTACTTGATGCCGATGCCATATCCCAGATATGGTCTTATACGGGATCTCACAACAATTATCGATGCCATATCCCATATATGGTCTTATCAATTATCTTATTCAATATCGAAGCCATATCCCTGATATGGTCTTATACGGGATCATGTATCGATGCCAATGCCATGCCCCAGACATGGTCTTATATGGGATCATATGTACCGCCATGGTCCTACCATGGTCTTATTCATCATTTTATCATTGAACGACCGTACTCATTTCATGCATTCTACTTAGTCAAACTTTTCAGTTTTAACTCTCACACTATGATATGTGTGACTTTGTAACAGGGTCATAGGACGAAACATTATATCTTCTCTACTTTAACAGTCACACGTGATTTTTAACCATGTGGACATATTTATCATAAAAAATGGCATCACAAATCTCAAATGCTTACTTACTCTAACTGCTTCTCACATACATCATGGTACTTACTAGTCTCATGTTTGTAAGGTAAACAAGGTACCTGCAACACTTGATCACATAGATCAGTATACTTTACTATAACAAGCATAATCTCAACATCATCATTCATAACATGAATTATACTTGTTAGTCAGCCTTCACTAGCATGACATGATATCAACTTTACTACTAACTTTCTTGCTATCTCATTTAAGCTTTACTCTTTTGCCCGATGAATTACTATGAATGGCGAGGATACTGAATCTCATTTCACATGTATCTTGATGCCAATGCTATATCCTTGATATAGTCTTACATGGGATCTCTTACTTGGTATCGATGCCATGTCTTGACATGGACTTATACGAAGTCTTGCTTGTGGGTTCGCAGGAACTTACCATTGCCATGTCTCGACATGGTCTTACTTGGTATCTTTACTTGTCAATGCCGAGCCTTGGCTTGGACTTACATGAAATCTTTCTTGTTACTCACCAATGCCATGCCTTGGCTTGGACTTACATGGGATCTCTATCTCTTTATAGCTTTTCAATGCCAAGACTTGTCTTGGACTTACATGATAACTTTGCTTGGAGACTCACCAATGCAATGCCTTGGCTTGGGCTTATATGGGTCTTTATCTCATAGTAACTCTTCAATGCCAAGACTTGTCTTGGTCTTACATGATAACTTGCTTGATCGCCGATGCCATGTCTTGACATGGTCTTATACAAACTTTCTTGTCTCTTGTGGCAGATTAAGTATCCTAAGTAATTCATTTTCAATCGGGACTTTCATATACATGCTCTTAGTAACTTATTTGTTTAATAAATCATTAAACATTTTCATGGAAATAATGTGCATATAACAACATCACAAGAAATTCAATGAAATATTCATGAAGCTTGAAAATCTTACAAAGTTACTGAAATTAGCTCGGTTGGGAATCATCACTATCTTAACAAAACAATTTCGTTAGAGCCGGGAGACATCACACTATCACAGTCCACATATGGCATGTATAGCTAGACTCTTACTCATGCTAGGTTAGTCCGAGAACTGACTAAACCATGCTCTGATACCACTAAATGTAACACCCCATACCCGAGTTCGAGGCTAAGACCGGATATGAGACATTACTATGCTTGAACTTTTTTAAACATGTACTTACGGGCTATAAAATTTTGTTTTGAATTAAAACTTCTCTTTCTTAGTCAAATCAGACATTTCATGGGCCTACGAGGCCTCAGACTTACGTCCCAAAACTTTCAGAACTCATCTGGAAACTTTCTCTCGAAACAGGGGTCACAAGTCGGTGTGACTTGGGACACGCCCGTGCACCCCCTAAAACATGCCCGTGTCTTTCACCCGTGGAGGATACTGGCAAAATCCACACGGCCTGGACACGCCCGTGGCCCTGGCCCGTGTGCCAAACCTTGGCATTTCGACTTATCCACACGGTGCGTACACACACGCGTGTGCGTCCACGATGTGACAATTGAATTTCTAAGTGTCAAGTGCAGACTTCACACGGCCTTGGCACACGCCCATGTGCCAACCGTCTGTATCACACGGCCTGAACAAACGGCCGTGTGACCAGCCCATGGTCTAATCTGACTTAAGATACTAAGGTGCAGGAGACACACGGCCTAGACACACGCCCGTGTGTTTATCCGTGTGGGCACTTAGAGGCTATCTTACTAAGCCTTTTACCACTCCCGTTTGCATACATTCATATACTACTTCAAAACATTCTCAAATCATCCATTAAAACACATGAATTAGCACATTTAATTATTAAAGAGATAAAGTCTTTATCCCATACACTAGGGAGAACTACTCCCAATACAAATACAACCAACTTAAGCCATCATCTATGGTCATACACAACCAACTCTAGATTCTCTTAGGCCAATACAATTTGGCTACATTGGTTAGAACTTAATCAACTTTAAAAGAATCCCTATACATGCCATGACTCATAAGGATTTGATACCTCATACTAAGGGTGCGCTCGATAGTGTGAAAACATCTCCGTGGCCTCCAACCCGAGCTAGTTAAAATAACCTATAAGGGATGAGAAAAGTAAAGGGGTAAGCAATAATGCTTAGTAAGCTCATCTGCATAATATGTCAAATATTGATATTCATTGAATATACATAATTACAAAGTATCATGCCGAGTTTTCTCATTAACTCACGGTTACTTGCTCAATATTCTTGAAACTTACTCATTCAATCTCTTACCACATTCTTACCATGTCACAAGCCAATTGCTCGTTCAATTAACATACATTCCTGCACTGATCACCACATGATCATATAAAACAACACATCAAGCATTTTCAATAAGCTGCTCATGCTACTAATATCTCGGTGGTTTTGCACTTAGCCCACCTTTCATTTTACATTCATCGATAGTAACCCACATGTATATCTCTATTTCAAATATTCATCCGAGAACATTCTCACACACTTCTATTCTTACTTAACTTTCAATGATACTCGTTTGCATTCACACAATACATTAATAATTCTATCTCATGCAACTAAAGTGTGTTGAATACACATTGAAACACCCTAAACCCGACCCACGAGCCCCGACTGGATCTGGCATGTTCCTCGAGTAAAACATTTCAAATCTTGTTTGTCAATTTGGAAAATGTGGTTATTTTGAAGAGGAATCGTTAGGTGTTGGGTTCAAGCTGAAAATGGTGTCTTATTTTTTTTGAGTCCATATTAAAACAATATTTTCGTATTTGAAAATTATAAGTTAGAAGAAACTGCCGAATTTTAGGGTTTAACATTAAGTTGAAAATCGTTGGTATTTATGTGTCAAAACATTGAACATTTATTTTAAAGATGAGTTATTTAACCTTTGAGTTAATAAGAATCGTATCGTAATAAAAATTTAGAGAGCAAGCATAAAACAATGTAATAATAGTGGCCTTATTACATCAATAGCAAAACCCAAAATAAATCCAAAACTTAATAGGAAAATCCAAATTAGAAGAAAACACCGAGCGGAGCATGGCCACCACCTAGTCCTCACGACCCGGTCCAAATCACCGAGTATCACCGAAAAGATATCCCACGAAGGGTGAGTCAACAGACTCAATGTGTAACAACTACCACGAACTTCCAAACGATTTAGGCATATCAATCACATATAATGTGATATAAGTAATGATGCAATCCCGAACCCAAACCTAAATAACCATCCTCTACACATCACCCGTACTCACCAATCACACCGTGGGGATTACTAAATCGACCCTCCATCCGCTACACATCATCAAGGCGATCGCTGCGCAGGCGACATGCACATCGCCCTTATAAATTGTGGCATAGCCACCGGATAATGTGAGAAAGTCACCGGATATTAATATGTGTGAAGTCACCACATTCAGATTATGTGACATGAGTCACGGATATTGTGGTAAAAACCACGAGATCACTTCCCTTTTCAATATCACCCATATGCCCATGCATAATACAAAACAAACAGAGATCATGCCATGTACTTTATTCCATATTCATAAAAATTCACATGTGTGTCATATTCAGTGTTCATAAACATTATTAACATAGTAGTAGTAGTATGTTAACGTACCTGAATACTCTGTACCATTGAATGATACCTTTAGCCATATTTTCATATTTCCATTAACACATACATAATAATAATACCATAGATCTATTAGGAATTAGTGTAGGGCTACACACTGGTTACTATTGTATTCACTAAATCCACGAAAGTTTGCTTGAAACAATTTTATACTCCTCCCTAAAGATCATAGTTAGAATCGGCTAGACACTAACACTTGATATGACCTTGGCCGAATATTCATATTCACATACCTTGCGAATCTAAATCTCGAAATTGTCACTTGTTTGAGGTATCTGTCGAAATTCCTATAAGCATATGTTAGATCCAATTCTAACATTTAAACACAATAAATGGCCTTCGGCCTATGATCATACTCGTTTACCTTAGACCTAGAAATCCAGAAGATCTCCTCTCTTGAAGTCGGCTCTGGTGAGAAATCCTGAAACCTCCTTCATAGTTTTGGCCAAAGAACGATAAAGGAAATTAGATTCCACTTTCGGCTAAAAAAGAAAAGGAAGGAAATCGAATATCATTTGATCTTACCCCTACTACAGAAATCGACTGCACCCTTGCCTGCCACCACAGAGATATTCGGCTATGTAGGCTAGATAGTGATCAGTAGGTTTCGGCTTTTGGGGTTTAATGGACCAATCGGCTAGGAATCACTTGTGCATTCAGCCTTTGATTGAGTTAAGTAAAAAGAAGAAGAGAAAAGGGTTGAACTTGCCGCGATTTAGTCTAGATGACAAGAAAAAGGTTCGCCAACTTAAAAAGAAAAGAAGAGATGCTCGGAAGAATTCGGCAATGGTGATCTTTTGATTGAAGAGGTTGCGGCAATGGTGATCTTTGGAGAGGATTTCAAGCTAGCACAGGTTAAAAGAAAAGAAGAGAAAGTGATAGGTGTTGGAGAGAAAGGAGTAAACGAAAGAGAGGCTAAATGTTTTTATGAAATTCGGCTACTCCTCCCTACTACCTTAGTAGAAAATCACCTCAAGAGAGTCCCTAGGCCGCCAACACTCTTCCCCTTATCAGCTCCTTATTATTCTCCTACTTTCTCTCTTCTTTACCTACTCAAAATAATTCAAATAAACAAATAATTATCTCCCTACCTTAGCCGAATTTTAAATGCATTTGACCTGATCAAATGCTCACCCATCAAGTGTCCCATTGCCGTCCACCACTGCTCATCCTTGCAGCAAAATAAAACTCCTATTTGCTTCCCTTGCTGCTCGAACCTGAGCACTTCTCCCCTGCCTGAGGCATCACTTACCAAGGCCCTAAGTGGCACCTCCTTGCCACTTTAACAAGCCTATTCTTGTGTCAAAATTCTCCTACAGATTTTCTTAAGGCCTATCTTGCTTAGTTCCCCCCCTTAAGACTTAAAACCTAATATTTTCTAAGGCATTCACCTACACTCTAAAGTTCTCAAAATTCATAAAAACAAATTCAAAACCCTCATAGGCATACTAGCACATGCAAAAATGCACAAGCCCTAAATCTCGGATATTACAGTTCTACCCCCCTTAAAAATAATTTCGACCTCGAAATTACCTGGCTAAAATAGGTGAGGGTATTGCTATCGCATTGCTTCTTCCGGCTCCCACGAAGCTTCTTCCGATCCATGATTACGCCATAATACCTTGACCAGAGGAACTGATTTCCTTCGCAACACTTTCACATCCCGTTCTAAAATCTGAATCGGCTCCTTCTCGTAGGACAAATCTGGCCTTAGCTCCACCTCTTCAACCGGTACTACGTGAGATGGATCCGATCGGTAATGACGTAGCATAGAAACATGGAATACATCGTGCATCTGCCTCAACTCCGGAGGCAACTCTAATTGGTATGCCACTGGTCCAACTCACTTCAATACCCGATAAGGTCCTATAAATCTGGGACTTAACTTCCCTTTGCGACCAAATCTCATCACCTTCTTCCATGGCGAAACCTTAAGAAACACACGATCTCCCACATCAAACTCTATTTCCTTCCGCTTAAGATGCTGCGTCGACTTTTGCCTATCGGATGCTTCCTTCAACCGTGTCCGAATTACCTAACCTTCTCTTGATTCTCGCCACAATTTCGGACCCAAAACATGACGTTCCCTAATTCTCGCCCAACACGTAGGAGTGCGACACTTCCGCCCATCTGGCGCTTCATATGGTGCCATCCGAATACTGGCTTGATAGCTGTTATTATATGCAAACTCCGTTAAAGGCAAATATTCTTTCCAACTTCCTCTGAAGTCTATCACACAGCCCCTCAGCATATCCTCTAGCACTTGGATCACTCGCTCAGATTGACCGTCTGACTGTGGATGAAATGCCGTAGTAAAATCCAATCTGGTGCCTAAAGCTTGATGTAGCACTTTCCAAAACTGAGATGTAAATCTTGGATCCCTATCTGAAATAATCGAAATCGATACTCCATGCAACCTCAAAATTTCAGCCACATACAACTTCGCCAACTTCTGCAAAGAATAATCAACCCGCACTGGTATGAAATGTGCGGACTTTGTCAATCGATCCACTATCATCCATACCGAGTCCTTCTTAGTAGGCATAAGGGGAAGCCCACTAACGAAGTCCATGGTGATTCTCTCCCACTTCCTTCTGCAGAATCTTTATCGGTTTGAAGCAACCTGGCGGAACTTGATGTTCAACCTTGACTTGTCGACACGTTAAGCATTTCCTACAAATTCTCAGAACTTCCGCTTAAGACCAGGCCACCAAAACTGTTCCCTTAGATCTCTATACAACTTACTACCTCCATGATGCATAGCATAAGGGCTACTATGCGATTCTGAAGAATTCTCCGTCTTAACTCCTCGCGTTCTTGGCATACGGACCTTACCCCTGAAACACAATACTCCATCATTTGTTAACACCATAAGCCTCTAGCCGTCCATTCTGCACTTGCCGCAACTTAGCACTTAAATCATCATCTGCCAACTGTCCTTCCTTTACCTCATCCAACGATGACGGCTTGACCTGTAATTTTGCTAACAAACTTCCGTCGTCATATAAGCTAAGATGTGCAAATATAACCCTCAGATCTGACACTACCTTCCGACTTAGGGCATCTGCCACTACATTTGCCTTGCCCGGGTGATACTCTATGGAACAATCGTAGTCCTTTAATAACTCCACCCACCTTCGCTGTCTCAGGTTCAGCTATTTCTGGGTCAGCAAATACTTAAGGCTCTTGTGGTCTGTGTAGATCACTGACCTTTCTCCATATAGGTAATGCCTCCATACCTTAAGAGCAAAGACCACCGCCGCCAATTCCAAGTCATGCGTCGGATAGTTAACCTCATGTGGCCTTAATTGTCGAGACGCATAAGCGACTACCTTCCCGTCTTGCATCAAAACACATCCTAATCCTGTATGAGAAGCGTCACAATACACCACGAAATCCTTCCCTGCCTCAGGCTGAATCAAAACCGGAGCTTCAGTCAAAACCCTCTTAAGCTTCTCAAAGCTCTCCTGTTGCCTATCTGTCCATACGAAAGGTACCTCCTTTCTCAACAACTTCGTCAAAGGAGCAGCTATTGATGAGAACCCTTCCACGAACCTTCTGTAGTAGCCTGCCAATCCCAAGAAACTACGTACCTCAGCCACAGACTTAGGTGGTTTCCAGTCTAGCACTGCCTCAATCTTCCTAGGATCCACCCTTATCCCTTCTGCAGACACTACATGCCCTAAGAACGCAACTTCCTTAAGCCAAAATTCACACTTGCTGAATTTGGCATATAGCTTCTTTTCCCTTAACACTTGCAACACTATCCGGAGATGCTCGTCATGTTCCTCCTCCGACTTGGAATACACTAGGATGTTGTCGATGAACACAATAACGAACCGATCCAAGTAGGGTTGAAAAACCCGGTTCATCATATCCATGAATGCAGCTGGGGCGTTCGTCAACCCGAACGGCATTACCACGAACTCATAATGCCCATATCTTGTCTGGAAAGCTGTCTTATGGATATCCACCTCCTTCACCTTAAGCTGATGATATCCCGACCGTAAATTTATCTTTGAAAATACTGCGGCCCCCTTAAGCTGATCGAACAAGTCGTCTATCCTTGGCAACGGGTACTTGTTCTTGATGGTCAACTTATTCAACTGACGATAGTCTATGCACATACGCATAGTTTCGTCCTTCTTCTTCACAAACAGTAACGGGGTGCTCCCCACGAGACACCTTTGGGTCGAATAAACCCACGATCAAGCAATTCCTGAATTTTAGCCTTGAGCTCAACCAACTCCTTCGGTGCCATTCTATACGGAGCGATAGATACTGGCGCCGTTCTAGGCAACAAGTCAATTCCGAACTCCACCTCCCTGTCAGGGGGTATTCCAGGTAACTCCTCTGGGAAAACATCCACAAATTCCCTTACTGTCCTAACTCCACTAACTCCCTCTTCGTTCGCATCCAACGCACTAACGAAGGTCAAAAATGCCTTGCACCCATTTCGAACCATCTTATCAGCCTTTAATGCAGAAACTACGTTGGACAAATAGTTTCTTCTTTCTCCTCTCATAATTATCTCCTCATCCTCCGGGGTCCTTAACTCCATTCGCTTAGCCGCGCAATCCAACTTAGCCTGATGTTCCACTAGCCAATCCATGCCAAGAATGAGATCAAATTCACCGAAGAGTAGTTCTATCAAGTCGGCAGGGAATACCACTCCCTGAATCTCTAGAGGTACATTGCGAAATATCCTATTCACCACTACAGTTTGGCCTAACGGGCTCACTACAGTCATCTCCCTACTAGATAGTTCAGATGCTATGCCTAGCGTTTCGACTACTCTACATGCAACATACGAGTGGGTCGAGCCAACATCAATTAAAGCAAAGTAAGGCTTATCAGCTATAAGGAACATACCGGTTATGACGTCCGGTGCGTCTCCATCCTCCCTCCGGTGAACTGCATACACGGACATCTTACTGTCTTGCCTCTGTATTACCAACACCTCTCGCCGGTGTTCCCGTCCTCTTCCTGAACCATTACCTCTGCCAATCGGACCACGACCCCGTGGTGGCTGCAGTCCACCTCTACCCGCCTGATTGAAACCCTGACCTGTTGGTCGGCTCCCATCTGTTTTCATAGGACAGTCCCTAATCATGTGTTCCTTGGACCCACACTTGAAACATCCCCCTGTTTCCTTCCAACACTCTCCTAGGTGCATCTTCCCACACTGAGTACAAGTACAGATTGTCCTCTGTAGCAACTCACGACCTCGCGGCCCATCAACTCTCTGTCTCTTTTGGACATTCCCGGATGACCACGATGCTCCAAAACCTCTCCTTTGCCTGTTCCTATCAGTATTACATCTCACAGATTCCTTAACTCTTTCGGCTACCTTAGCCTTTTCTACCAACACTGCAAACTCCCGCTCCTACTGTGGAGCTATCAACAACCTCAGGTCATCCCTCAGTCCGTCCTCAAACTGGACACATCGTTCATGCTCCGTAGCCACGATCCCTCGAGCGTACCGGCTCAACCTTAAGAATTCCGCCTCGTACTCTGCTACGGACTTATTCCCTTGAACCAACCTCAGAAATGCCTTCCTCTGCGCATCAATATAGCTAGTCCCAACATACTTCTTCTGATACACCGCCTTAAAATTCTCCCAAGTAAGATCCTCAGTTATAGCACCCCAAACTGTGAGCCACCATTGATATGACTCATCGCGAAGTAGCGACACCACTCCCTTCAGTTTCTCCTCAGCAGTCAGATCCAACTCGTCCATAATCTGCTCCGTTGCCTCCAACCAATACTCAGCCGTATTGGGTGCCACACCGGATACACCATGGAACACCTCAGCTCCATTGGCTCGGAGTCGCTCGGGTATAGATTTCCGAGCTCCCCCACCCCCACCTGCTCCAGCCACCATCTCAAGAACCCGCAGCATTGCTTGCGATACTGCATCATCCCCCGTCTGATCCTGATGCTCAACGCCAGCAGCTGGTGGTGGTGGTACCTCATTCTCGGACACTTGACCAAACCTAACGGGTTCCGATACGGCCATTCTGCCTCTACCACGCCCTCGTACATTATGACCACGTCCCCTAGAACTCATGTCTATGATCGTGATTCAATCTGTTTAAAAAAGTTTTATGCATTAGTCTTTGTTCCACTGATTACCCACAAAGAAATTTTATGTAAAGGAGTTTAGTAGTAGTTCTTTCGATCATTACAGGGTTTTCATTTCAAGTCTTCTACCCTAATTCAGAGAAGCACATGCATTCAATAGTATCTACTACACACATTCACCACTCGAACATTTTCGTCCGATCCAATCCCAGGGGTATTTTCGTAATTTGTCCTATAAGGGTATTTTTGGTAATTTTCCAAATCAGGGTATCTTAATATTTCGCAAAATAGGGGTTTTGGTGTTTTTGTAAGGTAGAAGAATGTTTTAGTAAAAATTGAGGGTAGTATGGTAATTTTATAAACCAAGGGTATTTTAGTATTTTTTTTAAAAAAAAATAGTATGGCTAGTCCCTTTCGGGTTTTAATTATTGGGTTTAGCCCGTGAATAAGTCCTCTTGGTTAAGGTGAACCGTCACTACGCACCAGGTAGGATTCGAGCGAAGAGGAGGTGAGTCACTAGGACTGCTTAAATACCAAGCTCTTCTTGAATCCAATCCTAGACATGCACACAATGGTTGCCACACCCTAACTCAGTGACTTACTCACAGGTTTGTTTTATCAGGCCTTAAAGGTTTATGTAATTCTGTGTTGAAGTAAGCTAATCCTAGGGTTCAATAACTTAATATACTAATCTACGTTCCCATTATACCCACATACATATCATACAACAGTTAGGGGTACTTACCTGGTGGACTTCGGGTCGGAGACTTAGGTGCCATGCCAGAAAACCTGCTCAATTTCAAAAATTTTCACAAAAACTTGTTTGGGCTGAATTTTGAAAATGTTGTGGGCTTTAAACCCAAGGTTAAGAGTTTAAGACTGGGCTCTGATACCAAATTGAAACACCCTAAACTCGGCCCACGAGCCCCGACCGGATCTGGCATGTTCCTCGAGTAAAACATTTCAAATCTTGTTTGTCAATTTGGAAAATGTGGTCATTTTGAAGAGGAATCGTTAGGTGTTGGGTTCAAGTTGAAAATGGTGTCTTTTTTTTTTTTGGAGTCCATATTAAAACAATATTTTCGTATTTGAAAACTATAAGTTAGAAGAAACTGCCGAATTTTAGGGTTTAACATTAAGTTGAAAATCGTTGGTATCTAGGTGTCAAAACATTGAACATTTATTTTAAAGATGAGTTATTTAACCTTTGAGTTAATAAGAATCGTATCGTAATAAAAATTTAGAGAGCAAGCATAAAATAGTGTAATAATAGTGGCCTTATTACATCAATAGCAAAACCCGAAATAAATCCAAAACTTAATAGGAAAATCCAAATTAGAAGAAAACACTGAGCGGAGCATGGCCACCACCTAGTCCTCGCTGACCCGGTCCAAATCACTGAGTATCACCTGAAAAAGATATCCCACGAAGGGTGAGTCAACAGACTCAATGTGTAACAACTACCACGAACTCCCAAACGATTTAGGCATATCAATCACATATAACAGATATAAGTAATGATGCAATCCCGAACCCAAACCTAAATAACCATCCTCTACACATCACCCGTACCAGCCAATCACACCGTGGGGATTACTAAATCGACCCTCCATCCGCTACACATCATCGAAGGCAGTCGCTGCAGACGACATGCACATCGCCCTTATAAATTGTGGCATAGCCACCAGATAATGTGACAAAGTCACCAGATATTAATATGTGACAGAAGTCACCACATTCAGATTATGTGACATGAGTCACCAGATATTGTGGTAAAAACCACCAGATCACTTCCCCTTTTCAATATCACCCATATGCCCATGCATAATACAAAACAAACAGAGATCATGCCATGTACTTTATTCCATATTCATAACAAATTCACATGTGTGTCATATTCAGTGTTCATAAACATTATTAACATAGTAGTAGTAGTATGTTAACGTACCTGAATACTCTGTACCATTGAATGATACCTTTAGCCATATTTTCATATTTCCATTAACACATACATAATAATAATACCATAGATCTATTAGGAGTTAGTGTAGGGCTACACACCTGATTACTATTGTATTCACTGAATCCCAAAAGTTTGCCGAAATAGCTTATACTCCTCCCTAAAGATCATAGTTAGAATCGGCTAGACACTAACACTTGATATGACCTTGGCCGAATATTCATATTCACTTACCTTGCGAATCTAAATCTCGAAATTGTCACTTGTTTGAGGTATCTGTCGAAATTCCTATAAGCATATGTTAGATCCAATTCTAACATTTAAACACAATAAATGGCCTTCGGCCTATGATCATACTCGCTTACCTTAGACCTAGAAATCCCAAAGATCTCCTCTCTTGAAGTCGGCTACAGTAGAAATCCCGAAACCTCCTTCATAGTTTCGGCCAAAGAACAGTAAAGGAAATTAGACTCCACTTTTGGCTAAAAGAAAAAGGAAGGAAATCGAATATCATTTGATCTTACCCCTACTACAGAAATCGACTGCACCCTTGCCTGCCACCACAGAGATATTCGGCTATGTAGGCTAGATAATGATCAGTAGGTTTCGGCTTTTGGGGTTTAATGGACCAATCGGCTAGGAATCACTTGTGCATTCAGCCTTTGATTGAGTTCGTAAAAAGAAGAAGAGAAAAGGGTTGAACTTGCCGCGATTTAGTCTAGATGACAAGAAAAAGGTTCGGCCAACTTAAAAGAGAAAAGAAGAGATGCTCAGAAGAATTCGGCAATGGTGATCTTTTGATTGAAGAGGTTGCGGCAATGGTGATCTTTGGGGAGGGATTTCGGCTAGCACAAAGTTAAAGAAAAGAAGAGAAAGTGATAGGTGTTGGAGAGAAAGGAGTAAACGAAAGAGAGGCTAAATGTTTTTATGAAATTCGGCTACTCCTCCCTACTACCTTAGCCGAAAATCACCTCAAGAGAGTCCCTAGGCCGGCCAACACTCTTCCCCTTATCAGCTCCCTTATTATTCTCCTACTTTCTCTCTTCTTTACCTACTCAAAATAATTCAATTAAACCAATAATTATCTCCCTACCTTAGCCGAATTTTGAATGCATTTGACTTGATCAAATGCTCACCCATCAAGTGTCCCATTGCCGTCCACCACTGCTCATCCTTGCAGCAAAATAAAACTCCTATTTGCTTTCCTTTGCTGCTCGAACCTGAGCCCTTCTCCCCTGCCTGAGGCGTCACTTACCAAGGCCCTAAGTGGCACCTCCTTGCCACTTTAACAAGCCTATTCTTGTGTCCAAATTCTCCTACAGATTTTCTTAAGGCCTATCATGCTTAGTTCCCCCCTTAAGACTTAAAACCTAATATTTTCTAAGGCATTCACCTACACTCTAAAGTTCTCAAAATTCATAAAAACACATTCAAAACACTCATAGGCATACTAGCACATGCAAAAATGCACAAGCCCTAAATCCCGGATATTACACACATAACCCACTAAGGGTTCATCATACACTAAATCCATATCAATTCAATTCTAACACACACTTGTGCTTTTCGTGGTACAACCACATACTTTCTTCATTTCCACATACGTTGAATCACTCAAGTTATTAAATAACTCTCTTGAGTCTCATACTCATAATGTCACATAGAATTTATACCCCAATAGGGTCTTACTTGCATTAACATATCGATGCCATGTCCCTGACATGGTCTTATACGAATTCTTACATCAAGGCCATATTCCTATATGGTCTTACAGGAGACTTCAACTATCATCATATCATTCTACATACATTTCCCATTACTCTTAGATTCGATTCTTTTGACCTCTCATCAAAGATATTTCATACATTCATAGAGTAAATATACATTCCATACAACATTGGAACATTAAATTAACTCATACGTAATTACAACATTCACACATGAACTTACCTCGATGTCGAAAGGGCCGATAGGGACTTTTGCCCTCATTTCTCTTTTCATCCGTTCTAGGTACGAAACTCATTTTCCTTGATCTAGAACAATTAAATTTACTGATTTAATCACTTATAATTCATAATACACCATAATCTACACTTTAGGCAAAAATGACTATTTTGCCCCTACACTTTGGCAAAATTACGATTTTGCCCCTAGGCCCGTAAATAAATTTTCATCACATTTTCTTGTTAAATAAGCCTAGCTTAACATTTAATCCTCTTACAACTATCCACAATTCCAACTATTTCATGCCTTAATGAATAAATTACAACTTTTGCATTTTAATCCTAAATAGGTGTTTTCATGACAACACCTTTCACAAAAGTTGTTTCTCATCATCCTATCATTCATTTTATTCCATAAAAACTCATCAAACAACACAAACTCTATCATGGAAAGTCCCTAGACTTTCAACCATATTGCAAACTAGTCCTCCCATTAGCTAGCTTAAGCTTTGGGGACTCCAAAAATGCAATTTTCATAAAAAATAAGCATCAAAATAACTTACTTGAATGGAGTAAAGCTTGCTGAAATTTTTATGCTTTCAAACCCCTCCCATGGCTGATATTTTCGGTGGAGAAGAAGAGAGGAAAGATGATATCTTTTTCCTTTCTTTATTTTATTATAAAACATAAATTTAACCCACCAACTTTGACCAAAAATTAAAAGCTTTTGTCACCCTTGTCTACATGGCCGGCCAACACACTTAAATAAGGAAAAATTGAACAATTGGGACCTCCAATTAATAATCCATAGCTATTTGGCACCTCTAGCAAATAAAATAGAACTTTCGCACTTTATGCGATTTAGTCCTTTTTCACAATTTAGCTAGAATTCTCTAAAATTAAGGCACCAAAATTTTCATGCATCCTTATAAACATGTTATAACACATAACATATCATGCAAATAATTTTATCTAGCCTCGAATTAGTGATTCCGAGATCACTATTCTGACTAGCCCATAAATCGGGCTGTTACACACTACTCGAATCAAACTGTATAGTGAAAATAAAACTGATAGCAGGAGAGAAGAGTGTCAACTCCTCGAACCACCATGAGTATGCGAATGAGAGGTAAGTCTAGCTTAAGACTTTAAAGGAACGCTTCTCGGGAGGTAACCCGAGCACTAACATCACTAACGTCCATATTTTCAATTTTCAGCATCTAACTAAAAACTAACCAAAGTAATAGGCGCAGATTTTCCTACCCACATGGCCTTGCACACGGGTGTGGCTGTGGCCGTGTGAACACCACGATGAGGCACATTGGCGCGGCAGAGGCCGTGCGGGCCAAGGACAATAATTCCCCAAAACACAGGCCACGATAAAACGCAACGATCGTGTGATGTGGCTGTGGTCGAACCTGACTAAAGAACACGGGCTGCGATAAATTGCCACGGCCGTGCGATGCGGCCATGGTCGATACTGAGTAAAAGACATGGGCGTGCGACACGTCCGTGCCCAGAAGCCGTGGTTGAAACTGAGGAAGTTACACGGGCGTGCGACACGCCCGTGCTTACAGGTCGTGGTCGATACTGATTAATTAACATGGGCATGGAGGCCTCTACACGGGCGTAGGAGAAATGAACGGAGTGTCACACAGTCGTGCGATTCGGCCGTGTGACCTACACGCCCAGGGCACACGGGCGTGGGCCACGACCATGTGTCCCAATTTCTATTTAAACCCCCTTCTTCTTTTCACTGCTTTCCCCAAATTCTTCCTCCTCCAAACCCTAACCACCACTATCCTCCTCCACTTTCTTCCTTCCTCTCTTCTTCCCCAGCCCGAAAACCCCCTTCTTCCTTTTCCTTTCCCATTATCTTTCTCCCTTCTCTTCCCTTTTCCCTTTTCCCTTATTCCTTCTTTACACTGCCACCACACCAACCACCATCCTTGCCACCATACACAATGACTAATACTACAAGAAAGACCAAGGCCACCATCCCCGTGTCAAAAAAGCGAAAGGATCCTAGCACGGTCTCCCCGTGCGCGACCACTCTACATAATTTCATGCCGGCCGCTTCATTTACTCGACAAGACAAGACCTTTAAGTCCATTCATGTTTTCTTTTTCTTTTATCTTCATTTTTAAATTCTTTCCCTTTATATTTCTTGTCTTTAATTTATATTAGTATACTTTGATTTCTTTATTTCTCTGGCTATTTTTTATTAAGGAACGACCACACCACCGAAGTATCCTCCTTCACCTCTACTCAACTTTACCAGGTTTCTTTTCATTGACTCCATCCAAAATTCAGGAAGTTTCACTTCTCTCCCTATCTTATGATTTTCTTACTATTAGTCATTACTTATCGTTGTACATTGAGGACAATGTACATCTTAAGTGTGGGGAGGTTATTGATTTCATTATCAGAAAACACTTGAATTATGCCTCGTTCTTAAGTAAATTTTCTCATATTACTAATTAGAATGAAACTTCTATTGATTTATGATTTTCATTGATATGTTTTGGATTAAGGCATAGGTAATTGTGCACTGATGGTTTAAACTTTAAGACATCAGAGAATCAAGCATGATAAGTCTATTTTTGGAATTAAATTTTTTTAGGTTGTCTCCTTAAATTTAAATGTTACTTTGAAGTTTGAAATTGGCAAGGTTGACATCAAAAACCATAATTTGTGTGAGATGTTGAGCCTTTTAGAGCATATTCTTTTCTTGCTCACTTTATTGATTATTAGTGTGTCAATATTGATTTGTTATTCTAGAACTTGCTTCGACTATGCATGTCGAGACCACACCCTTGATTTGATATACTGAGATGATAAAGGCACCTAGGTTTTAACCCACTTACCCCAAAAAGCTTACCCTCATAATTAACCCCTAGTGAACCCCTTTGATCCTAATAAACCGTTTATTGATTTACCCTTAATATTAACCCAAGACCAATTCTTTTTGATTCATTAAGAATTTTTCCTATTGTATTAACCTTTTTTTTTGTCGAGATTCGATTTGATTAGTTGCCTAACTATGTTCTTTATTTCAGTGTTAAATTCTTTCTATTTACTTGTTCTTATTCTTAAAAAAAAGTTGGAAATCCATTCATTATTTGTTCTATGTTATTTGAGCTTAAGCAATTCTGAGAAGAAGCTCGTGCTATTAATGATAAGTTTTCAATTGATGTAATTATTCAGTATTAGTTTATTTTTCTAGTTAGGTAAATTGTCAATTCAATCTCGATTCTAACCCTCTAATTCAGCCTTTATCCACACCTTAAACCCAAGCCCCGTTACAACCCTTTTTAAGACCTTTTGATTTGTGTATCATCTCATTTTATAGTGGTGGAGATTTGATTTTCATGCAAGCCTATGGGATTAACTTTTCATGTTTGACTTTTGAGTGCTTAATCTTAACCTTAAACACTTTGAGTGATTTGAGTGAATCTTTAGTGAGGATGTCGATTCTTGTCGATTTTAAATTAAAGGTGATTATTTAGGTAAGGGGAAACACTTATGTTTTCGTGCTATAAAAATTTGTGACTTGGATTGTTTGAATCTTTAGCACTTTTTTAGTTAAATTATCAATGTATGAATTACCTGTGAATTATGATGAGACATTATTGATGAGAATTATGAATTAAGGAAGTTATTTTTAATTGTGAGTTGAGGATTTTGCTTGAGGACAAGCAAAGGCTTAAGTGTGGGGATATTTGATAAACCATAATTTATACATATTTTGGCCTCATGCTTAGCTTACTTTTGGATGAATTTTCATTAGATTTGATGAATTTGATGCTCCTAATCCTTTAATTTCATGTTTTATACTCAGGAGAGCTCAAGGAGTCAAAAAGAATGAGAAATGGGCCTAAAAGGGACAAAATGGGTCTACATCAAAAATCAACATGGCCTGGACTATGAAACACGGCCGTGTGTTACGAGTAGAATCGAACACGGCTTTGATCAACGTACACGGGCAGACTACACGATCATGTATGACAAGTAGAGTCGAGCACGACCTAGGACTATCAAACACGGGCGTGTCACACGGGCGTTTCCCTGTCGAATCCAAGACTAATTCTATTCGGAATAGGCTACTTGTGGGCCAAGAAAGACGTTCCAAAGCTTATATAAACTCGCTAGGGAGTAACCTAAAAAGGGACGCAGAGTAGAAGGTAGAAAATACTTGAAGACAGCCATCGGGAGCAGCTTAGGAGAAGGATCTCCATCAAGACTGAAGATCTCCTATCAATTTCTCTTGAAGTTTTTGGGTTTTCTTATGTTTTGTTGTTTTTCCTATTCTATGATGTTTCCCTCTATCAGTATGAACTAAATCCCTCAAATACTTGAGGGGATGAAACCTAAGATGGATCTTGTTATTATTTGATTTATAAGATAAATACTTGTTCTTATTCTTAATTGTGAGTTCTTATTCTTGTTTTGATAATTCGGGTTATTGATTCAAGTCGAATGTGCTTATTCAGTGGAGCAAAAGTCCCTGTTTAAGAGTAGATCAACACAATTAAGCGGAGTTGATTGCAACCCTAGAAATAGGGCGATGAAAATCTGTCGGATTAGAGTCAAATCTAATAAGGGAATCCATAGATCAAGTTAATGCGACGATAGGGGTTTTAATTAGAAAGAGATTTCAATTAATAAACCTAGAGTCAGTTGTTTTTAGTCTTGAAAGAGATATTAACATAATTCAGGGATTTCTACGGATTAAGTCAAGTGAATAAATCGTATGAATCAAAAGTAATAAGTGAAGTCTAGGTGGATTCTTCCTTGGGTATTGCCTATCTCATAAAGTTGTCTAAAAAGTATTTTCACAATTCATTCTCTGTCGCGTTTTTAATTAATTTTAGTTTAAAAAGAAATCACCCCAAATCTTAGGCTAGATGATAAAAAGATAGTAATTACTAGTACTCTTGGTCCTTGTGGATACGATATTTCTGGTCTTACCATAACTATACTACTATTCGATAGGTGCGCTTGCCTTTATTGTGATCATAGTTAGTTAGAGACACATCAAGTTTTTGGCACCGTTGCTGGGGACTAAGATATGAGGAACACTAAAACAGTAGGAGCATTCATTAGTCCGAAAGGCATAACTAAAAATTCATAATGCCCGTACCTCGTTCTAAAAGCAGTTTTCGGAATGTCTGAATCTTTTACTCGCAACTAATAATACCCCGATCTCAAATCTATCTTTGAAAACACAGATGCTCCCTTCAACTGATCAAACAAATCATCAATTCTGGGCAGAGGATATTTGTTCTTTATAGTCACTTTGTTCAACTGACGATAATCAATACACATCCTCATCGTGCCATCTTTCTTTTTCACAAACAGAACTGGATCTCCCCAAGGCGAGAAACTCGGTCGTGCAAATCCTCTATCGGTCAACTCTTGCAACTGTGACTTCAACTCTTTCAATTTTGTTGGTGCCATTCTATACGGAGCTATCAAAATAGGAGTCATTCTCGGTACTAAATCAATACCAAACTCTACTTCTCGTACCGGAGGTAATCACGATAATTCTTCAGGGAACACGTCAGGGAATCCACAAACAACTGGCACAGATTCAACTTTCTTTTGAGTCGCTCTCGAATCGATTACATAAGCAAAATAAGCTTCGCAACCCTTTTTCACATAACTCTGAGCTTTCATCACTGATATTACAGCCGGTAACCCATTCAAATCATTAGATTCAATCCGAACTATTTCTCCATTTTGACATCTCAAATCAATGGTCTTTCGTTTGCAGTTCACAATAGCATCATGCAACGTTAGCCAATCCATACCCAAAATTATGTCAAACTCATCAAAAGTTAATAGCATCAGATCAGCCGGAAAACAGATATCTCGAAACATCAACGGACAGTTCTTGCATACTTTGTCAACCAGGACAGTTTTACCTAAGGGGTTCGATACTCTAATTACAAATTCAGTAGACTCTACAAGTAAAGTCTTACTGGATACTAAGTTCATGCATACATGCGAATAAGTAGACCCTGGATCTATCAATGCAATCATAGAAGTACCATAAAGTGTAAATGTACCCGTAATAACATCTGGAGATGAAGCTTCCTCACGAGCTCGAATGGCATATGCTCTGGCAGGCGCTCTATCTTCAGATCTCGCAACTGTATCTCTCGTAGTTCTCTGACTACCACTGACATTTCTTGTGTTTCTTGAAGGTCTACCCCTAGCTGAAGCATTATCTGACTTCAGATTCTGTACGATCTCTTGTTCAACAGACTCGAGACAATTTCGAATGAAATGATCTAGTGATCCACATCTGAAACAGGCTTGATCATTCAATCTACAACTACCCAAATGTCTTTTACCACAATGCTTACATTCAGTCGCTCAGATCGGACATTTCCCACACTAGTCACCAAAGTTGCTGGAGCTTTGAAGTTCGACTGCAATCTAGCTCGATCTCGGTGTCAATGCCCCACATTAGCCTTTGAACGGCTATGCTCATCTCTAAATTTCTTCGATGTAGACTGAAATGATTTGCTTGAGAATCTCTTTCTCACATCTCTAGCTTCAGACTCAGCTTTTCTTTTATCTTTCCCGAGTGCCTCAGCTTTACATGCTCGATCAACAAGCACAACAAATTCTTTTATTTCCAGAATCCCAACTAGAAAACGAATGTCTTCATTTAGGCCGTCTTCAAACCTTTTACACATTATCGCTTCGGTTGAAACACATTCCCGAGCATATTGACTTAATCTCACAAATTCTCATTCGTATTTAGTGACAGACATATGACCTTGTTTCAATTCCAAAAATTCTTTTCGTTTCTGACCTATAAATCTCTAGCTGATATATTTCTTCTGGAACTCAGACTGAAAGAAATCCCATGGTAATACGTTCTTTTAGAACAACAGAGATCAAAGTCTTCCACCACTGATAAGCTACATCTCGTAACAAGGAAACGACACATTTTATGCTTTAATCAGGAGTCAATGACATTTCATCAAACACTCGGATTGTGTTCTTGAGCCAAAACTCAACTCTCTCAGCATCATCATCACTAGTGGCCCTGAACTCTTCGGCCCCATATTTACGGATTTTGTTGACCGGAGGCTTATTCAACAAATTCAAGTTCATAACCGGAGGTACAACAGAAGTCTGAGGAGGATTGGGCAGAGGCGAAGGTTGTGAAACAACCAGATTTTTTCTAACGTATTGAGCGAACCACTCACTCATCATTTGGAAGAGGGCTTGTTTAGCCTCTCCTTCCTGACTGCTAGTAGCCGGTCTCAAATCGAGATAGCACCACACCCTTGAGCGGGAGCAGCGTACACTTTCAACATCGTCATTTCTGACTCTTTCGGGATCCATTTACTATACGAAAAATACATTTTATACGTCATGATTCCTCACACTATCATAGTTCGTATATATGGCATGTATAGCTAGACTCTCACACGCTACGTTAGTCCTAGATTCGACTAAACCGTAGCTCTGATACCAATCAAATGTAACACTCTTAACCCGTAACCATCACCGGTTTAGGGTTAAGCGGCATTACTAGACAATCGAAAACTTTTACGAATATTTCACATCATAATATATATCATCGTCAAATCATAGCAGAATACAAACATATAGTCCCTTAATGAGGTCTACGAGACCTTAATCATGCATTAGAAAGGGGTCGGGACTAAACCGGAATCATACAAATTTTTTTTGAAAATCAAACATTTTTCAAAGTTACAGAGGTCACTGCGCTTGTGTGGGCGTGCCGTGTGCCTCACACGGCCTCGCACACGCCCATGTGTCCAAGCCGTGGCAAACAGGCATACATATCGACTTGTCTACACGGCCCGAGACACGCCCGCGTGTGCCTCACCCGTGGTCGACAACGACTTGCACCACACGGCCGGTCCACACGCTCGTGTGTCGCCGCCGTGGTCGAGCTCGACTTGTTTTGAAATATAACCACGAAGGACACGGTCGAGCCACACGCCCGTGTGCTCAACCGTGTGGGCAATTATAGGCCATTTATAATGCCAAATTGCCACCCTCACATTAGGCTATACCTACAAGCACAAATAAGCATCATTCCAAGCATCAAAAGTACCCAAAACATACCAACATATCCAACTTTTCTAACCATACATGAACATATCAAACACATCAACTTATGCCACATTTATCTCATTTTCAACACAAGCATTTCTAAATATAAACCATTCAAAAACTTACCATTTCAATGTAACAACCCTTCATCAATCATATGCCAACTTTGCATCACAATACTTATCATAAAATTTAACCATTTCATCAATTCAACCATTAGCCACTAAACATACCAAACTATGCATCAAATAGCTTAACTACTCATTCACCTCATGATCATTATCTAGCCATATCACATGGCTATTTATATACAACTTAAACATCAACTATTTCAACTAGACTATACATGCCATACTTAAATATTTACACTTTCAAAAGGTACCAAAATAGAGTTTGATAGTGTGGTGATGACCCTCGACGATCCCCGAGCCTTCCGTAGCTTCAACGGTCTATAAAACAATGCAAACACACACAGAGTAAGCTTTCAAAAGCTTAGTAAGCCATATACAAATAAACTTAACATATAAACATTCATAATTATATCAAATACAAGATCAATAATATCTTAGTGGCATATTCATAATTCTTCTTTGGCTTATTTGTTTAGCCATTACTTACCAACAAGTCATATCTCTAAATACCTCTTTTGATCATAGCAACTTCATACATATATCACATTTTATCTCATCAAGTCTATGTACATATCTCACTTGTGCACATACACATATATACTTACCATTTATGCTCAATCATAGCTTACACTTCAAACGTACCTGAAACGATCATACATTTCACATAGTCTTTCATTTCTCGGAGATTGCCCGTTGAACCATTCAGAATCAAATAGGATACTCGGAATACACAGAATAATCATACAATGCCAACGTCCCAGATGTGGTCTTACATGTAATCAAATATCGATGCCACTGTCCCAGACAGGGTCTTACACGAATCAAATACGATGCCAATGTCCCAGACATGGTCTTACACGTAAATCTCAAATAGATGCCAATGTCCCAGACATGGTCTTACACGATATAACATATCAGAAACCTATGTCATGACATATTAATCCTATATATTCCTAAGGTTCGTACGGGACTTTTTCGAATATTGATACATTGTCGATACTTTCTCGGATTTCTCACGTATTTCATCCAAAGCCATTCATCACAATTCAATATCAAATGAACATAAGTAATTCAACTTAAATACGTTTATTCATATATGGACTTACCTCGTACGGATATAGACGGACGGATTCCACTATTCGATCACTTAAGACTTTCCTCAGTCTAAGGTCGTTTTCTTTGGTTCTTGATCTATACATATTCAAATTTAACCCACTTATTCACCAAATCATTCAATTCAATCCAAAAACACACATTTAGGGCACTTTACAAATTAGCCCTCACATTTTCACATTTTGACATTTTAGTCCCTATTTCATAAAATCACAAAATACACATAATTTGCTTGTACCCATGCTTAGCCAAATTTTCATATGCTTTATACAAGTCCATACATTTCATTTATTTCACATTTTAGTCCCTCAAAATATTATTTCCACAATTTAGTCCAAATTACTCAATTTCATCAAAAATCCAAAGATAAAATATGTTAATCTAACACATATATTTCATATTTCATCAACTAACATCACAAAGCTTACAAAAACATCAATGGCACATTTCAAAATCATCATCAAATTCCAAAATTAAGGCATGGGCTAGATAGTACTCGAAGAAACGGTCACAAAAACGTAGAAATTATCAAAAACCGAGTCAAAAACATACCTAAATTAAAGCCTCGAAAGACCGAACCCTAAAACTCTTTTCTTCCTTTCTTTCCTTGCTATATTCGGCCAACAAGATGAATAAATGGCCATGTTTTATGTTTGTTTAATTATAACATATATTATTAATTCAATTACCAAATTAACCTTATTAAAAAACAATAAAACATATGTAATGGTTGGTCATAAATGTCCATTAACCATACTAATGGTTTATTTGCTTCATAAGGCCACCACATCAACAAAGACATATCACATAGGTACTTTTAACATATGGCATGCTAATTTTGCATTTAATGGAATTTAGTCCTTTTCTCTAATCAAACACAAACAATAAAATTAATTCACGAAACTTTCACACATAATTAATCACATACTATAAGCATAGAAAATAATATTAAAATATTTTTTTAACTCGGATTTGTGGTCCCGAAACCACTATTCCGACTAGGGTCTAAACCGGACTGTTACACATAGCCCACCAACAAGAATATTACGGTGGTTTCACACATAGCCCACCAAATGGTAATAATTAATGATGGTATCTCACACAGCCCACCAAAAGAATAATTACGGTGGTATCGCACACAGCCCACAAAAAGATTAATATGGATATTTTTTTCGCACATACATATCTATTCCGAGGTTCATACGGGAATTACTCACTATCTATCAATTTCAATCATACATGATCTCATTCATACAATGCACCAATAAGTAACAACATATGTATTAAAGATGTATCGTTTACACATAGACTTACCTCGGTGCAAAATGTATAAATCGACAACTTAATCCGTAACCTTGCCTTTTCCCCGATCAAGGGTGTTTTCGCGCTCTTCTTGATCTATAATAATGAAATTCACTCATTTAATTTATAATGCATGATACACCAAAATTTCTACTTAGGCAAAAATGACCATTTTGCCCTTATACTATGGCAAAATTACGATTTTGCCCCTAGGCTCGTAAATCATTTTTCATCGCATTTTCTCATTAAACAAGCTTAGATGAACATTTATTCCTCCTAAAACAACTCACAAAACCATTTATTTCATGAATTTATTACACAATTACAACATTTACAACTAAGTCCCTTTTAGGTGTTTTTATGGTAACACCTTTCACAAAAGTTGTTCCTTAACTCACTAGTATTCATTTGCTTCCATAAAAACTCAGAAAACTTCATAACCACTCTCATGGAAAGTCCCTAAACTTTCAACCATTTTGTAAAATAGTCCCCTCTTTAGCTAGCTTAAGCTTTGGGGGTTCCAAAAGTACAAAAATTATCAAATAAAACCACCAAAATCACTTACTTTCAAGGGTGAGAAGTTGCTGAAATTTTTTGGCTTCCAAAACCCTTCCTTAGCTGATAGTTTCGGTGGGAAGAAGATGAATAAAATGGGTGATATCATCTTTTCTTATTTTATTTATTTCCTCCAATTTAATCCACCTAACCCACCCAATTTTGACCAATTTGATTCTACTGTCCCCTATGGCCGGCTAACAAAATTTGGAAGGTCTAATTGCACATTCAAAACCTTCAATTTAAAGTTCCATAACTATTTAATGCTTCTAGCTTGTAAAATAGAACTTTCGCACTTTATGCGATTTAGTCCTTTTTCGCAATTAAGCATTCAATCGCTAAAATTAAAGCACCAAAATTCTCATGCATCTTTATAAACATGCTATAACACATAAAATAATATCAAAAATAATTTTCTTCAACCTCGGACTAGAGGTCCCGAAACCACTATTCCGACTAGCCCCAAAATCAGGCTATTACAACTTTCCCCCTTTAGAGATTTTAATCCCCGAAAGTCTTACCGGTAAAAAGGTTTGGGTATTGTTCCCTCATGGCTTCTTCCGGTTCCCATGTAGCCTCTTCCACACCATGCTTTTTCCATAGCACTTTCACTAAGGCTATGTTCTTATTCCTAAACAGTTTAACCTCTCGAGCCAATATCTTAATTGGTTCCTCTTTATAGGTCATGTCCGGTCGTATCTCAATTTCTGTCGGAGGAATCACATGCGAAGGATCGAAACGATATCTCCGCAACATCGACATGTGAAACACGTTGTGTATTCTTTCTAACTCTGCTGGCAAAGCCAACCGATATGCTACTTGCCCAATCCTCTCAATAACCTCATACGGTCATATGAATTGTGGACTCAATTTTCCCTTTCGACCGAATCTCAATATTTTCTTCCACGGGGATACTTTCAGGAATACTTTATCGCCCACCTAAAACTTGATTTCTTTCCTTTTTAAATCCGCGTATGACTTTTGTCGATCTGAAGCAGCTTTCAGACTATCACGGATCACTTTCACTTTCTCCTCAGTTTCTCTAACTAGATCGACCCTATGAATTCGCTTCTCACTAAGTTCGGTCTAATACAAGTGATAAACCGTAATAGTAACATATTTTATCTCCACATTTAGCATGCTTTTGGATGATTTATCCCTTGAATTATGGAATTTGGTGTTCTTAATCCTTTAATTTCATGTTTTATACTCAGGAGAGCATAGGAGAATGAAAAGAATGGAAAACAGGCTTAAAACGGGCCAAATGGGCAAAGTAGGAAATCAACACGGCCTGGGCCCAAAGCACACGGCCGTGCCCCTTTAGCAGGCTCGAACACGGCCTGAAGTCGATTCACACGAGCGTGCCACACAGGTGTGTCCCTGCCATGACAAAGAGGAATTTCACTCGGAATAGGGTACTTAGAGGCAAAGAAAGCCATTCCAAAAGCCTATATAAACACCCTGGAGGGCTTTTGGTTAGGGGGCGTCCAGCTAGGCCAAGGAGCCGAGCCAGAGAGGTCAGAATTGTGGGATTTACTCGAAGAAAGCCAGCTGATTCATCTCAAGAAGCCGAAATCATACTCAAGACGGCGGATCTCTCCTTCAATTCCTTCAAGGGGTTTTAGGGTTTTCTTATGTTTTGTTTTATATTTTCTTCTGAGATGTATTCTTTTATTTTTATGAACTAAACCCCTCAAATACCTGAGGAGGATGAAACCTAAGACAGATCTTGTTATTGTTTTCTGAACTATATGATAAATACTTGATTTGTTCTTAATTATGTGTTCTTAATTCTTGTTTTGATATTTCAGGATATTGATTCAAGTAGTGATGTGCTTAGGCAGTGGAGAAAAAGTCCCTGTTTAAGAGTAGATCTAGTATAATTAAGCGGACTTGATCGCAACCCTAGAGATAGGATGACAAAAATCTGTCGGATTAGGGTCAAACCTAATATGGGAGTCCATAGATCGAGTTAATGCAATCTTAGCGGTTTTAATTAGAAAGAGATTTCAATTAATCAACCTAGGGTTAGACGTTAGTAGCCTCGAGAGAGGTATTAATATAAATTAGGGAATCCTACGGATCAGGTCAAGTGAATAAATCGTCTGGTTCAGAGTTAAATAACAAGTGAAGTCTAGGTGGATTCCTCCTTGGGTATTGTCTTAATCAGTTGGTTTTTCCCACAAGTATTTCCCCAATTTATTCTCTTTGTCTTAGCGTCTTTAGCTTAGTAGTTAGTTAATTTTAAATTAAACAATAATTCACTTCAATTCTTAGGCTAAATAATAGAAACAAAAATATTAGTACTTTTGGTTCCTTTGGGTTCGACATTCCGGTCTTGCCACTAAAACTATACTACTGTTCGATAGGTGCGCTTGCCTCAATCATTTTCACAGTTAGTTTCTAGGCTAGATCATTCATTATATAAATTTTTAAGACTCAGACACACGATCAAGTTTTTGGCGCCAATGCCGGGGAACGAAAATATTAAGAACGCTTAATTTTTATTACTTTAGCCATTTTTATTTTTGCAATTTACTTTTATTGTGTTTTTAACTTTGCTAATTTTTCTTCTTTTATTTTGTTCCTAGCAGGTACCTCTAGTTTATGACTAGAAGGAACCAGACAGGACCGTTAATCTACAACACTGATATTGAAGGCACCGTTCGCAGAAATCGTTGAGAAATAAGGCGAAGCTTAAATTACATAGAAGAAGAGCAATAGGACGATACTAATAACACGGAAGAGATGGCCGATCACCAGAATAATCCACTCCCTCCTATGGTTGCCGAAAATCCTCCTCCTCGAACTATGTATGATTATGCTAAACCTAATTTAACAGGAACTGAGTCAAGTATTGTTAGACCTACTATTGCTGCAAATAATTTTGAATTGAAACCTAACACTATACAGATGATACAATAGTTTGTTCAGTTCGATGGTTTGCAGGATGAGGATCCTAACACACACTTACCAAATTTCCTAGAATGTTGCGATACCTTCAAAATAAATGGCATTTCTGATGATGCCATCCGTCTTCGGTTGTTTCCCTTTTCTTTGAGGAATAAAGCCAAACAGTGGTTGAATTCTCTTCCACGAGGATCAATCACTACATGGGAGCAAATGACCGAAAAAAATTTATTAAAATATTTCCCGCCGGCTAAAATGGCTAAGTTAAGGAATGATATCTCTTCTTTTGTGCAGATGGATTTAGAGACACTTTATGATGCATAGGAGAGATACAAAGATCTATTGAGAAGGTTCCCACACCATGGATTGCCCTTGTGGCTATAGGTCCAAACCTTTTACAATGGTGTAAACCCTTCAACCAAGCAGTTGATTGATTCAGTCGCTGGCAGAACCTTGAATAACAAAACACCTGAGGCTGCCTACGAGTTTATTGAAGAGATGTCACTGAATAATTATCAGTGGTAAGTCACGAGGACAAGTCCAACAAAAGCCGCTAGTGTTTTTAACCTCGACGTAGTGACCATGCTATCAAATCAGGTAGAGATGTTAAATAAAAAAATTGATGGTTTTTGTGGTTCTTCACAAGTACATCCAGTTATGCAGTGTGATACAAATGGAGGAGGAATGAGCAACACAGAATATCCACTTTACAACCTGAGCACTGAAAACGAGCAAGCTCACTGTATGGGTAACAATTTTAGACCTCAAAATAACCATTATAGTAATACTTATAATCCAGGTTGGAAGAACCACCCCAATTTCTCATGGGGTGGCCAAGGAAATCAGAGACAACAACCCCTCCCAGGCTTCCAACAGCAGCCCTACCCATAATAGAAAAAGCCGAACCTTGAGGAGATGCTAATAAAATTCATCGCGGTGTCAGAAACCTGTTTCCAAAACACCGAAATAGCACTCAAAAAGCAAGAAGCATCAATTCAAGAGATCAAGAATCAGTTAGGACAACTTACCAAGATCATATCAGAACGACCACAAGGTAGATTGCCAAGCAACACTGAAACAAACCCAAAGGAGCAACTTCAAGCCATAACCGCTCATGATAGTGAAGGGTTAGATGATCCCAAATTAAGGCAAGAGAATGTGGTAGAGGAAGGTAAGGTCGAGGTAAGTCATGATAAGCCAAAACCGGTAATTAAAGAGTACCAACCTCGTGTGCCATATCCTGATGTGATGAAGAAAGACAACACAGACGAACAATTCGGTAAATTTTTTAAACTTCTAAAGAAATTACATATCAACTTACCATTTCTTGAAGCTCTTTCGCAGATGCCAGATTCAAGGAAATTTTTAAAAGAGCTTCTGACAAACAAACGAAAGTTAGACGAGGAGTCACATGTGGAACTGAACGCAGTATGCTCAGCAATGTTGCAAAATCGACTACCACGAAAATTAAAAGATCCAGGGAGTTTTACAATTCCATGCTTAATTGGTAGTTTATCTGTTGATAATACTTTAGCTGATTTAGGGGCAAGTATAAATGTTATGCCTTATAAAATGTTTAAACAGCTAAGTCTAGGGAAACCCAAACAAACTAGGATGAGCATTCAATTAGCTGATAAAACTATTAGAATTCCTAGGGGTATAGTTGAAGATGTACTCGTAAAAATTGATAAATTTGTATTCCCAGTAGACTTTGTTGTTTTAGACATGGATGAGGACAACACAATCCCTTTAATTCTAGGAAGACCCTTTTTAGCAACTGTTAGAACTAAAATTGACATTGATACAGGTGAACTCATACTTCGGGTAGGTGACGAGACAGTCACCCTTCAGGCTCTTGACTCAGCTAGAACATCAAGTCATCAAGGTGAGAAAATTAATTTTATTAATGACCATTCAATTAAGCCTTCTTTTCAGAAACACAATGAACCACACAAACGGAACTGGATCCTAGACATCATGACAACAAAGATGTAACACCCTGGTTTTAGGGGTTAGATTTTTGGTGCTTAGCTCGGGTGTTGGCACACTTCAAAGTGTGTGTTTGGGTAAGTTTTAGGGTCCCGAGAACCCTAGGTGGTGGTAGATTGCTTTGGTAAATTTGAAGTTTTAGGGGCTAAAAGGGGAGTTTGGATGGAGAGGGCTTTAAGAGAATTTTTGGTGGGGTTTTGGCATAAGAATTGGCCTTGGTAGAGTGGCAAGGAGACGCCACTAAGAGCTTGGGGAAGTGACGCCTCAGTGCAAGGAAGGGGGGCGGTGTTCGAGTGCGCAAGGCAAAGACTTTGGCCTTTGTTTTTGCGTCATTGAGGTAAGGAGTTGGATGGACGGTTTGAAAGGCTTAAAAGGTGGAGAAGACTTGGTCATTTTTTTGAATTTTGGCTAGTTAAGTTTGACTCATTCAAACTTTTGAATGGGTGGAAGGGAGGTATTTTAGGAGAAGTTTGGGGATTTTTTTTTTTTTTTGGGATTGGAGGCGGCCGTGTAGTATAAATAGGGGAGGGAGGTGCGCATTTCATTCACCATCTGCTCATCCTTCTTTGTAGCCGAAAGATCATTCTCTCATCTCCTCTTGTGTGCGAATTTTGTTGGTTCTTCTCTAATTGCTGTGCCCGAATTTGCAAGCAAGAGAGAACCTCTTCTTTCCCCATTTATTTTGCATAGGCCGAAACTTCTTTACCTTTTTCCTTGTAGCCTAAGCCGAATATCCCTGACCTCTTCTCCTTTTTTTTTCTTCTTTATGTTTTAGCCGAATCTCCTCTCACCCTTGTCGAAATATCCTCTTAGTAGCCTAGTGTGGTTGGTCGAATATCGCAAGGGCGACCTCTCCCGATTCTGCTCCATTCGGTTTAAGGGAAGGTAATGTGTTCGACCCTAGCAGTTGATGTGAGTTCTTTGTTTTAATGGTCGAAACCGAATGGTTGGCCTTAGTTTTTGGCATGGCCGAATGTCATAGTGCCATTAAGTATGTTCTCTTGTGTGTAGCCGAAAGAAGGAAGCATTGAGGAAGTCTCTTGGATTCGATCATCTAAGGGGCATATCGACAAGAGCAAGGGAAGCCTTCGGGATCTCAGATTATTTCGGTAAGGATATTAGTAAGTGACTTAGAATTAGTTGTTTATGACTTCGTTGATTAATCGTGTGGTTCGATTAAGTGACTTTTCGATAGACGTGGATGCGAGTACCGATCAAGGAGGGAAAGGGAAGGTCCCCGTCCCAAAGTTTAAGAAAAGATCCGTTTATGGCTGACGAGATTGGCCACTGTGGTGTGTGGGCGAAAGAACAGAAACGTTAAGCAAAATAGCCGTAGTTTCGCTAGACGATAGCGTCGAGGATCGAGAGTCTAGAACTCCTAGTAATAAGGTGTGTAACTAACCCACTCGCTTTTAGGGTTTTATGTGTTATATGTTTTACTAACAAGTGCAAGAATGAGTGTGCCATATATACCCCTAAAGGGTATAGCGATGACCAAAGTTAGTACCAGGATCTATTGCAAAGCAGGTGATTATTTGTTTATGAGTATGTTTATGGACATTAATAAGCATGTGCATGCATTATCATGATTATATTTTATGTGGCATGTGCATGGGTGGGATATGAAAAGAAGGTACGGGTGTACTTCGAGTACGTGGTTGATGTCACTTTGTGCTACATCGTGGATTGGCGCCGATCGAGGTCGCGTTGTGGATCTTTGCGATTTGGTTCGCGTGGTTACCTTGATTGATATGGGCTTTATGCCATATCGTGGCTTGATGGATTCTTTGTGTGGTGCTCCATCGTGGTTTGATGTTAGCTATACGCTACATCGTGGATGGCATTGGTTGCCTTTTTGGAGGGAAAAGGAGAGGGTGACTCGGCAGGTCCCCCGGTCCGTGGTAAATTTGGATAAGGGGGTGTGTAGCGGTTGGACCCTAGGTTGGGTTGGGAATCATGTTGCATTATTTTTGTAATAATATGGTAATGGGCCAAGCCCAATATGACATGTGGATAGGTATGTTTTGGAAGCATACGTGGAAATGGGCCAAGCCCAGTTGATATGTGGTTTATTGAGAAATGGGCCTAGCCCAGTATTTGAGTATGATTTGAATGTGGGCCAAGCCAGATTGTGGAAACTGTTAAATGAATATTACTTGTTGCAATTGATAATTGGGATATTATGTGGCTAGCATGTGGGTGGATTTCAGTGGTTAACTTACACACTAAGTCTGTATGACTCACCCAACTTTTTAATCATCGCAGGTGAGTCATGATTAGTGGACGGGTTGGAGTGGATACAAGGTGGCCCATGAAGGAGATTTTCATCTGTAAGATGTTTTACTTTATTTAAGTATTTTATATTACCAGTATTTTGGTATTTTATTTGTTGTAATAAGGGCCTCTTTGATTTAAAGTACTCTATTTATTATCATTGAAGTTTACACTACACTTAGTAATAATTTCGCAAAAGATTCATATTATAGCAACTTATAGTAATGTTTTAATTCTAAGTATTTCAACAAGCTTATATTATTTATTGAATTTTAAATGGACACGATTTCCAGAGATAATAAAATTTTCAAGTTTAATTCTAAAGTCAAAGGTTTCCAACCGTCTTTCCCAGTGACATAACCAGATTTGGTCGTAGTGAATGGACCGGGTTTGGGGGTGTTACAGTTTGGTATCAGAGCCCGGTTCAAAACTCGGCTTTGAGGGTTTTGGGCCCAAAAACATTTTCAAAGTGGGCTTTTAAGAAATTTTTCAGATTATTCGGCATGGCACTGTACTCTCAGGACCAAGTCCACTGTAAGTACTTTGACTTTTGAAGTGATTTGTTTGTATGAATGGTTATGGGTTTATTTGGGCTCGTAGATTAGAATATTAGGGCTATTGGACCCTAGGAATAGTCTACTCAAACATATGCATAAAACTTAAGGTTACTAAAACAAACCCGTGATTAAGTCGTAGAGTTAAGGTGTGGCAACCATTGTGCGCATGTCTCAGGAGTGGATCAGGAAGAGCCTCGGTACTTAAGCATCCACGTGACTCACCTCCTCTTCACTGAATCCTACGGTGCATAGCTACGGTTCACCTTAACCAAGAGGACTTGTTCATAGGCTAAACCAATTATAAAACCCGAAAGGGAATTAGTCTTGCTATTTTTTTAAATTCTGTTTTAAAATTTTCAACTCTACTCCTTGGGTTTGTAAGCTCTAAATCAGATTTTGAAAGATGTTTTCTCGATTTGCAAAATCACCAAAAATAATACCTCAGAGGAAAATGACGAAATTACCCCAGGTAGGAAGGAAACTTTGATTGATCGAAAGAACTACTTTGGAAACTTCATTGCATAAAATTGCTCGTGGATAAAACAGTTGAAACAATAATTTCTAATGCATAAAACTTTCTAAACAGATTAAATCAAGCGCTAGAGATGAGTTCTAGGGGACGCGGTAGAGGAAGAATGACGGCTTCGGAACCAGTGAGGATCCGGCTATGGGTCGTAAAGCGAAGCGCCGCCAAAGATGGGCGCAGAGGAACAAGATCCGATAAGTGAAGAGGACTTGATGTCGCAGCTATGTTACGCGTGCTTGACAAGTGGCAAGAGCTAGTAGGGGAAATGGAGCTCGGAAGTCGGTGTCCGAGAGACTTAGGTCGAAACGGGGTGAAGTTTTTAGGGAGTATCCGGAGTGGCCCCGAATGTAGCGGAATATTGGTTGGAGGAGTCGAAAGAATTATGGTCGACTTAGATTGTACCCCGGAGGAAAAGCTAAAAGGTCTTTGTTTCGCTTCTTCGGGATGAGGCTTATCGTTGGTGGCTCATGTCAAACAAGGTGTACCGCAGATCGATTGGATTGGGACTACTTTAAGGAAAAGTTTGAAGGAAAATACGTTGGAGCAAGCTACTTAGATGCGCAAAGGAAGGCGTTTCTAAACGGTGCAAGGAAATAAGTCGATAGCGGAATACAAAGCGAGTTTGTACGGCTAAGTCGGATGCTAAGGGAATTGTGGCCACTGACTATGAGAGGTGCGTCCGGTTTGAAGACGGATTACGAGATGAACTTCGAGTGCTGATCGCTCCGCAGAGGGAAAGAGACTTCGCGGTGCTAGTGGAAAAAGCTCGTATAGCCGAAGAAGTTAAGAGGACGGTAAGGGAAAACCGAGAGAAGAATAGGAACAAAGATAAGAGAAATATTGGACCGTCAGCATCATGTGGAAATGTCCAGAAAAGACCAAGGATCGAGAATCCTGTGAGTGCACTTGTACCAGTGGATCGGAATCGTTCTTGTGCTCGATGTGGGAGACCTCACACAGGAGAATGCTGGGGAAATAGTAAAGAATGTTTTCGGTGTGGATCTAAGGCACATCTGGTTAAGAATTGCCCTCAAGCGACGAGGGGTCGTGGTTCAAGTCTTGGAAGGAATGGTTCTAGTCGGAGTCAACCAAGGATGTGATGCTAGGTAAGCTCCTTTGCTTTGGTGCATGCTTTAATTGCTTTGTTTGCTTATGGGTTAGCCTTTTCCGTGTTGCTAAGAGAGGCGTTTGAATTTTGGAGCGAATTTAGAGATTGTGTAGGTAACGATAGCCTTAGTAAGATCAGAGTGCATGAGCATAAGCGTAAGGTGGTAAGATAGGTTGTATGGACGTTTGATAGTAAAGTAATTTCGAGGACTAAATTATTTCAAGGAGGGTAGAATTGTAACACCTCGGTTTTAGGGGTTAGATTTTTGGTGCTTAGCTCGGGTGTTGGCACACTTCGGTGTGTGTTTGGGTAAGTTTTAGGGTCCCGAGAACCCTAGGTGGTGGTAGATTGCTTTGGTAAATTTGAAGTTTTAGGGGCTAAAAGGGGGAGTTTGGATGGAGAGGGCTTTAAGAGAATTTTTGGTGGGGTTTTGGCATAAGAATTGGCCTTGGTAGAGTGGCAAGGAGACGCCACTAAGAGATTGGGGAAGTGACGCCTCAGGTGCAAGGGAAGGGGGCGGTGTTCGAGTCATGCAAGGCAGCACTTTGGCCTTTGTTTTTGCGTCATTGAGGTAAGGAGTTGGATGGACGGTTTGAAAGGCTTAAAAGGTGGAGAAGACTTGGTCATTTTTTTTGAATTTTGGCTAGTTAAGTTTGACTCATTAAAACTTTTTGAATGGGTGGAAGGGAGGTATTTTAGGAGAAGTTTGGGGATTTTTTTTTTTGGGGGATTGGAGCTAGGCCGTGTAGTATAAATAGGGGAGGGGAGGTGCTCATTTCATTCACCATCCGCTCATCCTTCTTTGTAGCCGAAAGATCATTCTCTCATCTCCTCTTTGTGTTGAATTTTGTTGGTTCTTCTCTAATTGTCGTGTGCCGAATTTGCAAGCAAGAGAGAACCTCTTCTTTCCCCATTTATTTTGCATAGGCCAGAAACTTCTTTACCTTTTTCCTTGTAGCCTAAGCCGAATATCCATGACCTCTTCTCCTTTTTTTTTTCTTCTTTATGTTTTAGCCGAATCTCCTCTCACCCTTGTCGAAATATCCTCTTAGTAGCCTAGTGTGGTTGGTAGAATATCGCCAAGGGCGACCTCTCGATTCCGCTCCATTCGGTTTAAGGGAAGGTAATGTGTTCGACCCTAGCGGTTGATGTGAGTTCTTTGTTTTAATGGTCGAAACCGAATGGTTGGCCTTAGTTTTTGGCATGGCCGAATGTCATAGTGCCATTAAGTATGTTCTCTGTGTGTAGCCGAAAGAAGGAAGCATTGAGGAAGTCTCTTGGATTCGATCATCTAAGGGGCATATCGACAAGAGCAAGGGAAGTTTTCGGGATCTCAGATTATTTCGGTAAGGATATTAGTAAGTGACTTAGAATTAGTTGTTTATGACTTCGTTGATTAATCGTGTGGTTCGATTAAGTGACTTTCGATGGACGTGGATGCGAGTACCGATCCAAGGAGGGGAAAGGAAGGTCCTCGTCCCAAAGTTTAAGAAAAGATCCGTTTACTGTGCATTGCGAGATTGGCCACGTGGTATGGGCCAAAGAACAGAAACGTTAAGCAAATAGTCTGTAGTTTCGCTAGACGATAGCGTCGAGGATCGAGAGTCTAGAACTCCTAGTAATAAGGTGTGTAACTAACCCATTGCTTCGGGTTTTATGTGTTATATGTTTTACTAACAAGTGCGAAAGAATGAGTGTGCCATATATACCCCTAAAGGGTATAGCGATGACCAAAGTTAGTAACCAGGATCTATTGCGATGTGATTATTTGTTTATGAGTATGTTTATGGACATTAATAAGCATGTGCATGCATTATCATGATTATATTTTATGTGGCATGTGCATGGGTGGGATATGAAAAGAAGGTACGGGTGTACTTGAGTACGTGGTTGATGTCGACTTTGTGCTACATCGTGGATTGGCGCCGATCGAGGTCGCGTTGTGGATCTTTGCGATTTGGTTTGCGTGGTTACCTTGATTGATATGGGCTTTATGCCATATCGTGGCTTGATGGATTGCTTTGTGTGCTCCATCGTGGTTTGATGTTAGCTATACGCTACATCGTGGATGGCATTGGTTGCCTTTTGGAGGAAAAGGAGAGGGTGACTCGGCAGGTCCCCGGTGTGTGGTAAATTTGGATAAGGGGGTGTGTAGCGGTTGGACCCTAGGTTGGGTTGGGAATCATGTTGCATTATTTTTGTAATAATATGGTAATGGGCCAAGCCCAATATGACATGTGGATAGGTATGTTTTGGAAGCACACGTGAAATGGGCCAAGCCGGTTGATATGTGGTTTATTGAGAAATGGGCCTAGCCCAGTATTTGAGTATGATTTGAATGTGGGCCAAGCCAGATTGTGGAAACTGTTAAATGAATATTACTTGTTGCAATTGATAATTGGGATATTATGTGGCTAGCATGTGGGTGGATTTCAGTGGTTAACTTACACACTGAGTCTGTATGACTCACCCAACTTTTTAATCATCGCAGGTGAGTCATGATTAGTGGACGGGTTGGAGTGGATACAAGGTGGCCCATGCAGAAGGAGATTTTCATACAGAAGATGTTTTACTTTGGTTGGAGTGGATACAAGGTGGCCCATGCAGAAGGAGATTTTCATACAGAAGATGTTTTACTTTATTTAAGTATTTTATATTACCAGTATTTTGGTATTTTATTTGTTGTAATAAGGGCCTCTTTGATTTAAAGTACTCTATTTATTACTGTTGAAGTTTACACTACACTTAGTAATAATTTCGCAAAAGATTCATATTATAGCAACTTATAGTAATGTTTTAATTCGGAAGTATTTCAACAAGCTTATATTATTTATTGAATTTTAAATGGACACGATTTCCAGAGATAATAAAATTTTCAAGTTTAATTCTAAAGTCAAAGGTTTCCAACCGTCTTTCCCAGTGACATAACCAGATTCGGTCGTAGTGAATGGACCGGGTTTGGGGGTGTTACAAAAGAAGTAATTCATAAGGATCGAAGGCTTCATATTGATGAACTAGACGAGTGGAAGACACATTTCAAGGAAAAATCAAAATCACACGAAGAAAAACCAAGGGAACCCCCAGATGAGCGTATAGGAACGGCAAATCACTTCAAGATAGGAGATTAGGTATTGTTGGATAAGAAAGACCCTTGAGTCGCTATCTCAGACCGTAATACAAACGAAGAAATCCCTTTTACGGTACTGAATGTCTTTCTATACGGAACTGTCGAGGTAACTAATCCTGAATTCAGAACTTTTAAAGTAAATGCCACTCGACTCGAGTTATATCATGATAGTAGAACTGATAGCATGAAAGAGGATGTTCAACTCTTCAAACCACCTTGAATATGCGAATGAGAGGTAAGTCTAGCTTAAGACTTTAAACGAGCGCTTCTCGGGAGGCAACCCGAGCACTAACTCCGTTTATTTTTACTTTTATTTCTACTTTTATTTCTCCTTTTTAGCATCTAACTATTAACTAACAAAAGTGCAGATTTCCATGCCACAAGGCCCTGCACACGGCCGTGGTCGTGGCCGTGTGGACACCACAGATTTTCGTACTGACATGGAACAGGTTGTACGATCCGATGATGAAAGATCCCCAGATCACGGACGGTTATAAACTTCCACGGCCGTGCGATATGGCCGTGGCTGACACTAAGGGAAGTCACACGGGCTCTGACTAAACACCACGGCCGTGCAATACAGCCGTGGTCGACACTGTTTTATCAAACATGGGTGTGGTAACAACGAAACGGGCGTGGGAAAAATGAACAAAGCATAACCCGGCCGTGCGATACGTCCATATGACCCAACACGCCTATGGTACACAGGCGTGGGGAAGTACCAGATTTGAAACTTCTATTTAAAACACCCCTTGCTCCCTTTCTCACCCACTCCCCATCCCCATCCCCTTTCACTCTCCGCCCTCCATTTTTACCTTACCCATGTCAAAGAAACGGAAGAATCTGAGTACAGTCTCCCCGTGGGAGGCCGATCTACATAAGTTCATGCCGGTCGCTTCATTCACTAGACAAGCCGAGGACATTTTAGGCCATTTAGTTTTTATTTTTCTTTTCTCTTCTCCTTTATTTTCCTTCTCTTTAACTCTCTTATGCTCAATTTAATTCATTTTATTCTAGTTTCTTGGTTTTAGGTTCTTCAGGCTGCTTGGGAATCACACACCACGGCCTTAGAAATCACACCCACCTCGCCAACCATCTAACGATAAGAACTTTTCAGTCCATTAATCTTCTCTTTTAATTTTATTTTACTTTTTATTTTTCCTCCTCTTATCTTTCTTTTCTTTAAATATATAATTAGTATATTTTGAATTGTTTTTATTATTTCCTGGCTTTTTCTTCACGAGCTGCCCAATTTTTTCATCTAGCGCAGCAATTGTGGGCGGCCACCATACCACCAGAAACACCTCCTCCAACTCGGCCCAAATTCCCCTCGTTTCTTTCCTTTGACTCCACCCAAAATTTAGGAAGTTTCACTCTCCTCCTTACCTTATGATTTTCTTACTACATTATGGAAATCTATCTTTGTACATTGAGGGCAATGTACATCTTAAGTGTGGGGGGTGAATCTTAAAAGTGCCTAACTTTTTGCATTATTATCAAATCCTTGAATTAGGCCTTGTTCTTAAACAATTTTCTCATATTACGATTAAAATGAAATTTCCTTTGATTCATGATTTTTATTGATATGTTTTGGAATAAGTCATTGATAATTATGCAGTGATGATTTAAACTTTAGGAGACTAGAGAATCAAGCATGATAAGTCTATTTTCAGAAGTAAAAAATTTTGTTAGGTTGTCTACCTGAATTTAAGTATTACCTTGAAGTTTGAAATTTACAAGGTTGATATAAAAAAGCCCATAATTTTTGTGAGATTTTGAGCCTTTTAGAGCATACATTCCTTTTCGTGCTCACTTTATTGATTATGAGTGTGTCAACATTGATTTGTTATTCTAGAACTTGCTTCAATTATACATGTCGAGACCGCACCTATGATTTGATATACTGAGATGATAAAGGCACTTAGGTTTTAACCCACTTACTCCACTAAAAGCCTACCCTCACAATTAACCCCTAGTGAACCCCTTTGATCCTAACAACCCTTTTATTGACTCACCCTCAACATTAACAAAAAAAAAAAACCATTATTGTTGAAATCCCTTTAATTAATTTGACCCACATTAAGTCGAGGTCTGATTTGAAAAGATTACTTAGCTAAACTATGCTTTCCATTTCAGTTGTTAATTTCTTTATTATTGTATGATTTGTTCTTAAAAAAAACTAAGTATACTCATTATTAGTGCTATGTTATTTGAGCTTAACTGTTAATTTCATTATCTTTAGAAGAAGCTCATGTTATTAGTATTAAGTTTCCATGATGTAATTATTAGTACAACTTTTTAGTTAGGTAATTTGTCAATTCAGTCTCGATACTAACCCTCTAATTCAAGCCTTTATCCACACCTTTAACCCAACCCCCGTTACAACCCATAAAAGACCTTTTGATTTGTGTATCATATCATTTTACGGTGGTGGAGATTTGATTTTCATGCAAGCCTATGGGATTAAGTTTTCATGTTCGACTTATGAGTGCTTTTTTTTCTGAACCTTAAACACTTCGAGTGATTTGAGTGAATCTTTAGTGAGGATGTCAACTTTTGTCGATTTTGAATTAAAGGTAATTATTTAGGTAAAGGGAAACACCTATTTTTCGTGCTATAAAAACTATGACTTTGATTGTTTGAATCTTTAGGAACCTTTTTGGTTAAATTATCCATGTATGAATTATCTATGAATTATGATGAAACATTGTTGATGAAGGTTATGAATTGAGGAAGTTCGTTTTAATTGTGAGTTGAGAATTTTGCTTGATGACAAGCAAAAGCTTAACTGTGGGGGTATTTGATAAACCGTAATAGTAACATATTTTATCTCCACATTTAGCATGCTTTTGGATGATTTATCCCTTGAATTATGGAATTTGGTGCTCTTAATCCTTTAATTTCACGTTTTATACTCAGGAGAGCATAGGAGAATGAAAAGAACGGAAAACAGGCTTAAAACGGGCCAAATAGGCCAAAGTAGGAAATCAACACGGCCTGGGCCCCAAGAACACGGTCGTGCCCCTTTAGCAGGCTCGAACACGGCCTGAAGTCGATTCACACGAGCGTGCCACACGGGCGTGTCCCTTCCATGACAAAGAGAAATTTCACTCGGAATAGGGTACTTAGAGGCAAAGAAAGCCATTCCAAAAGCCTATATAAACACCCTAGAGGGCTTTTAGTTAGGGGGCGTCCAGCTAGGCCAAGGAGCCGAGCCAGAGAGGTCAGAATTGTGGGATTTACTCGAAGAAAGCCAGTTGATTCATCTCAAGAAGCCGAAATCATACTCAAGACGGCGGATCTCTCCTTCAATTCCTTCAGGGGGTTTTAGGGTTTTCTTATGTTTTGTTTTATATTTTATTCTGAGATGTATTCTTTTATTATTATGAACTAAACCCCTCAAATACCTGAGGGGGATGAAACCTAAGACGGATCTTGTTATTGTTTTCTGAACTATATGATAAATACTTGATTTGTTCTTAATTATGTGTTCTTAATTCTTGTTTTGATATTTCAGGATATTGATTCAAGTAGTGATGTGCTTAGGCAGTGGAGCAAAAGTCCCTGTTTAAGAGTAGATCTAGCATAATTAAGCGGAGTTGATCGCAACCCTAGAGATATGATGACGAAAATCTACCGGATTAGGGTCAAACCTAATATGGGAGTCCATAGATCGAGTTAATGCAATCTTAGCGGTTTTAATTAGAAAGAGATTTCAATTAATCAACCTAGGGTTAGACGTTAGTAGCCTCGAGAGAGGTATTAATATAAATTAGGGAATCCTACGAATCAGGTCAAGTGAATAAATCGTCTGGTTCAGAGTTAAATAACAAGTGAAGTCTAGGTGGATTCCTCCTTAGGTATTGTCTTAATCAATTGGTTTTTCCCACAAGTATTTCCCCAATTCATTCTCTTTGTCTTAGCATCTTTAGCTTAGTAGTAAGTTAATTTTAAATTAAACAATAATTCACCGCAATTCTTAGGCTAAATAATAGAAAGAAAGTTAGTATTAGTACTTTTGGTTCCTTTGGTTTCGACATTCCGGTCTTGCCACTTAAACTATACTACTGTTCGATATTGTTGTCACAGTTAGTTTCTAGGCTAGATCATTCATTATATAAATTTTTAAGACTCTTACACACGATCAACAAAGGAGTCTGACAGTTGCGACCATATAAAGATTCGTACAGTCCCATCCATATACTCGATTGATCACTATTGTTATAGGAAAACTCAACCAAAGGTAGATATTTTTCCCAACTACCTTTGAATTCTAACACACAACATCGGAGCATATCCTCAAGGACTTGAATCACTCTTTCGGATTGGCCATTAGTTTGAGGATGTAAAGCAGTACTAAAATTCAACTTTGTACCCAAAGCTTCCTGTAACTTCTTCAAAAACCTCGAAGTAAACCTTAGATCTCTATCCGAGATAATAGACGTAGTCACCCCATGTAATCTCACCACCTCGGCAACATACAGCTTGGCTAACTTGTCAAGTGAGTAATCCACACGCACAGGTATAAAGTGAGCTGACTTCGTTAATCTATCAACAATAACCCACACAGTATCTTTCTTTCTCAGAGTCGTAGATAACCCCGTTACGAAATCCATTGTGATTCGATCCCACTTCCACTCTGGAACCATCACTGGCTGAAGTAATCCCGAATGTACTTAATGTTCGGCTTTCACTTGTTGACAGATCGAGCACTTTGTAACAAAATCGGAGATGTCTCTTTTCATACCCAGCCACCAATACAACTTCTTCAAATCATTGTACATTTTTGTACTGCCCAGATGTACCGACAAACCACCACTGTGTGCTTCATGTAAAATGTAACACCCCATACCCTAGTCCGAGACTAAGACTGGATACGAGACATTACCATGCTTGAACTCACTTAATCATGTACTTACGGGCTATAAAATTTCGTTCCAAATTAAAAACTTCTCTTTCTTAGTAAAATCAGACATTTCAAGGGCCTACGAGGCCTCAGACTTGCGTCCCGAAACTTTCGAAACTCATCTGGAAACTTTATCTCCAAACAGGGGTCACACGTCCGTGTGACTTGGGACACGCCTATGAACCCCTAAAACATGCCCGTGTCTTTCACCCGTGGAGGATACTGGCAAATCACACATGGCCTGGACACGCCCGTGGCCCCAAACCGTGCTTAAAACCCCAGCATTCTACCAATGCCCCACGGCCAAGGCACACGCCCGTGTGACTAGTCTGTGGTTTATTCTGACTTAAAATACAAAGGTGCAGGGTGCACACGGCCTAGACATACGGCCTAGACACACGCCCGTGTGTCCATCCGTGTGGGCACTTAGAGGTTATTTACCAAGCCAATTGCCACCCTGAAATCAAGACCAAACTCATGCTCAATTCAGCAACTCAAGTATTACATCTAACATGAACAAGGATGCATACTTCATTGATAGATTAAAACATACATACTTAATCATTCATGACTCATCTCTTTGGCCATATACAAAAAGAATACTAAGCTTGATAGCCAACACTTTGGCTTGTTTTAAAACATAACTCAAAATGAAATGTTTCTTATACATGCCATACTTAATATAAACAACTTGGCTATACCAAAATAGCAATTGATAATGTGCTCCGAGCTCCGGTGACGATGATCTACGAGATTAGCTTGGCGGCACTACATGGAAAGAAAGAATAAAGGACGTAAGCATTTAGCTTAGTAAGTTTGCATATAATGCACATAGCAACATACTTGCTCAATATAACCCATTTAACATAAACAATGGTATCATAATTTTAAGATATTTAAGTTTACTTACTCATATCGATTCTTACATATCTCATGATACTTACTAGTCTCATACTCGTGAGGTAAACAAGGTACCTGTATCACTTGATCACATAGATCAGCATACTCTACAATAATAATCATAATCTCTAGTTCATCATTCATAATATGAGTAATACTCATTTCTAACTTGATAATAGCTTTTCTTACTTGTCTTTCTTGTTATCATTTTAACTTTACTCATTTTCCCGATGAATTTCTACGAATAACCGAGGATACTGAATCTCATCCCACATAACTCGATGCCAAAGCCATATCCTCGATATGGTCTTGCATGGGATCTCTCATCTTGGTATTGATGCCTTGTCTTGACATGGTCTTACTCAAAGTCTTCCTTGTGTGTTTCCATGGGAACTTACCAATGCCATGTCTTGTCATGGTCTTACTTGGTATCTTTACTCATGAACTGGTCAATGCCAAGCCTTGGCTTGGACTTACATGAAATCTTTCTTGTTACTCACCAATGACATGCCTTGGCTTGGACTTACATGGAATCTCTACCTCATGGTAGCTTTTCAATGCCAAGACTTGTCTTGGACTTACATGACATCTTTGCTTGGAGACTCACCAATGCCATGCCTTGGCTTGGGCTTATATGGGTCTTCATCTCATAATAACTCTTCAATGCCAAGACTTGTCTTGGACTTACATGATAACTTGCTTGATTACCGATGCCATGCCTTGGCTTGGTCTTATACGGACTTTCTTATCTCGTGTGGTAGATCGAGTATCCTAAGTAATTCAACTTCAATTAGGACTTTCTCATGCTTAATCTCATTAGTTTCTTTATTTAACATAGCAATAAGCATTTCTATGGTAATAATGTACATTATACTAAGCAATTCAATGATAATAATCATAAAGCTTAGAAATCATACAAACTTACCTTAGTATACAAAATGTATGTAGATATGCAATTTAGCCCTCGACTTTGTTCTTGCCTCGATTTTGATCCGGGCTTCGTTTTTTCTTGATTTGCAAGCTTCAAAAATTTGAAGAACCCTAGCTATGGAGTCTCCCAATTTTTGGCACAAGGAAGAAGATGAATGAAATTTTTGTCATCTTTTTCCCATTTTAATCATTTAATTGGTAAATGACCAAAATGCCCTTCTCTTTAAAAAAAATTACAATTTACTAACTCATGTCCATTTTTGTCCAAAACTTATAATTTGGGCAAATTGCTATTTAAGGACTTCTAATTAATATTCTAAAGCTATTTCATACAAAAAGCTTCTAGAAACTCATATTTTGCAACTTTTGCAATTTAGTCCTATTTGATCATTCCATGTCAATTTCACAAAATTTCTACATGGAACTTTAATACTATCATGCAAACATGTCATAAACCTTAAGAACTCAATTTACTAACTCAGATTTGTGGTCTCGCACCACTATTCCAACTAGGCCCTGAATCAGGATGTTACAATTCTCCCCCTCTTAGGAATTTTCGTCCTCGAAAATCTTACCAGCAAACAGGTTTGGGTACTGGTTTCTCATGCTCTCTTCTGGTTCCCACGTAGCTTCTTCTATTCCATGTCTTTTCCATAATACTTTTACCAGGGCAATACTTTTATTCCTTAGCTATTTGACTTCCCGAGCTAAAACCTTAATTGGTTCTTCACCATAAGTCATGTCGGGATGAATCTCTATCTCTGACGGGGTAATTACATGTGAAGGATCTGATCGGTAGCGTCTCAACATTGACACGTGAAACACATCGTGAATATTTTCTAACTCTAGTGGCAAATTCAATCGATAAGCTACCGACCCAACTCTTTCAGTAATCTCGTATGGTCCGATAAAACATGGACTCAACTTGCCTTTACGGTCAAATCTGAGAACTTTTCTCCATGGTGACACTTTCAAGAAAACTTTATCTCTGACTTGATACTCTATCTCTTTTCTCTTTAAGTCCGAATAGGATTTCTGTCTATCTGATGCAGCTTTTAAACATTCTCGTATCACTTTCACTTTCTCTTCAGCTTCTCTAACAAAATCAACCCCGTGAATTTGGTTTTCCTTGAGCTCAGTCCAATATAGAGGCGTTCGGCACTTACGCCCATATAGAGCCTCATAAGGCGCCATCTTTAAACTCGACTGAAAACTATTATCGTAGGCAAACTCTACCAATGGGAGAAACTTTTCCCAACTGCCTCGGAATTCAAGAATACAACATCTGAGCATATCCTCGAGTACTTGAATTAACCTCTCCGACTGACCGTCAGTTTGAGGATGAAAAGCGGTACTAAAGTTCAACTTTGTACCCAAGGCCTCTTGTAACTTCTTCCAAAATCTGGATGTAAACCTCGGATCTCTATCTGAGATGATTGACAACGGAACACCGTGAAGCCTTACTATTTCAAACGCATAAGTTTGCCAACTTGTCTAGTGAGTAATCAACTCGCATGGTATAAAATGAGTGACTTTGTGAGTCTATCAACTATAACCCATACAAAGATCTTTCTTGCTCGGAGATAATGGTAGACCCGTTACAAAATCCATAGTAATACGGTCACATTTCCACTCCGAAACCAAAATGGGTTGAAGCAAACCCGAAGGTACTTGGTGTTCAGCCTTTACTTTCTGATAAATCAAGCATTTGGGAAAAAACTTTGAAATATCTTTCTTCATTCTCGGCCACCAATACTGTTGCTTTAAGTCATTAAACATTTTGGTACTACCCGGATGTACAGATAAACATCTGTTATGTGCTTCATGCAAAATTCTCTGAATAAGCTCATCCTTTCTTGGTACACAAATTCTATCTTTGAACATCAGACTTCCATTGGGACTAATCCGGAAATCATACTCAACATTTGTCTCGCACTGAGTTCTCTTGACTTGCAATTCACTATCTTCTTTCTGAGCCTCAAAAATCTCTTGGAGGAATACTGGTTTAGCTTTCAACTCAGCTAGAATAGAACCATCATCGGATAAAGTCATCCGTGAATTCATTGCCCTTAATGCAAATAGGGACTTTCTACTCAAAGCGTCGATGACCAGATTCACCTTCCCGGGATGGTAGTCAATGACCAATTCATAGTCTTTTATCAACTCTAACCATCTCCACTGCCTTAAGTTCAACTCTTTCTGCGTCATCAAGTACTTCAAACTTTTGTGATCGGTGAAGATCCGACATCTCTCACCATATAGGTGGTGTCTCCATATCTTCAATGCAAAGACAATGGCAGCCAACTCTAGATCGTGGGTCGGATAATTCTTCTCATGTGGCTTCAACTGTCTTGAGGCGTAAGCAATCACTTTGCCTTCTTGCATAAGTACACACCTAATCCATTTAAGGATGCATCATTTGTAAATCACATGATTCTTTCCCCTGTCTCGAGTTGTACTAAAGCGGAGCTTCATCAACATCGCTTTCAGTTTCTCAAAACTTTGTTGGCATCTTTCTCGCCCACTCAAACTTCACATTTTTCTCAGAACAATTTAGTCATCGGGGTTGCAATCATAGAAAACCCCTTGACGAATCGTCTATAATAGCCAGCTAGGCCTAGAAAACTTCTAACCTCAGAGACATTTCTCGGTGGATTCCAGTCTATTATGGCCGAAATCTTACTTGGATCTACTCGGACTCCATATCCCGAGATAATATGTCCCAGAAATCCTACTTCCTTGAGCCAAAATTCACTTTTACTGAACTTGGCATATAATTGATTTTCTCAAAGAGTCTGTAAAACTGTCCGTAGGTTTTCAGCATGCTCATTCTCATCTCGGGAATAAATCAGTATGTCTTCAATGAAAACGACTACAAACTTGTCGAGGTATGGTCTAAAAATGCGGTTTATTAAGTCCATGAATACCGCAGGAGCATTGGTCAAACCAAAGGGCATGACTAAAAATTCATAATGGCCATACCTTGTTCGAAAAGCTATCTTAGACACATCTGATTCCTTTACTCTTAACTGATAGTACCCTGATCTCAAGTCTATTTTGGAGAACACAGTGGCTCCTTTCAATTGATCGAACAAATCATCGATCCTAGGTAATGGGTACTTGTTCTTCACTGTCACTTTATTAAGCTGACGGTAATCTATGCACAATCTCATGGTACCATCTTTCTTTTTCACAAATAAAATTGGAGCACCTCAGGGAGAACAACTTGACCTAGCAAAGCCTTTATCTGTCAACTCTTGCAACTGTGACTCCAGCTCCTTTAACTCCGTTGGAGCCATTCTGTAAGGAGTAATAGATATTGGTACAGTACTGGGAGCTAGCTCAATGCTGAACTCAACCTCGCTAACTGGTGGTAGTCCTGGTAATTCTTCGGGAAAAACATCCACGTACTCACATACTATTGGTACTGACTCAATCTTTAACTCTATTTCTTTATCATTCATCACAAAGGCCAAATATGCCTCATACCCTTTTCTTACATACCTCTGTGCCGTCATGTGAAAAATCATTGTCGGTAATTTACTTTGCTCATCTGATTATATATGGAGAGTATCCCCATTCTCACATCTCATCTCAATATATTTCTTCCCACAATTAACTATTACATCATGAGTGGTCAACCAGTCCATACCAAGAATGATGTCAAACTCATCAAATGGTAGCAACATAAGATTTGCTTTAAAGTAATGACCTCTAATCATTAATGGACAATCTTTACATACTTCATCAACTAACACACTCTTGCCTAAAGGATTAGACACCTTAATCGTAAATTCTGTAGAATCTATAGGCATATTCATACTGGATACTAGTTTCATACAAATGTAAGAGTGTGTGGATCCGGGATTTATTAAAGTAATAACTTTGATATCATAAAGAGAAAAGGTACCCGTAATAACATCAGGAGAAGATGCCTCTTCGCGAGCGCGAATGGCATAAGTCCTTGCAGGCGCCCTACCCTCGGGTCTCGTAGCCTGCTCTCTAGGGTTACCTCTTCCACTTGCCCCACTTCCTGGGTTCCTCTGCGGTCTTCCTCTGACCACACTCCCGAATCTCGGGTTCTGTGCTCTATCTCCTTTCATTGTCTCTGGACAATCTTTTATGTAGTGGTCCTGGGAACCACATCTAAAACATGCATTTTCATGTGCTCGACATTCTCTAAGATGATGTCTGCCACACTGTGGGCATTCGGGTCTATCCGATCGGATGTTCCTCACACTAGCAACTGAGGTCGTCTGTGCCTTACTTCTCGAATACTACTTACTCTTGTCCTTCCTTGAAAACCCAGTGGAAGTAGTCGATCGGGTGGAGAAATCTCTTGACTTCTTGGATGAGGATTGGAATGACTTATTCCACTGTCTATTTTTAGAGTCACGAGACTCTACTTGATTTCTCTTCTCCTTTATCGATTCTTGACTTTACAAGCCCTCTCTACTAGCACAACAAATTCCTTTAGTTCTAGGACAGCAACAAACAATTTGATGTCCTCATTTAGCCCATCTTCAAATCTCTTACTCATGATGGCCTCGGTGGACACGCATTCTCGAGTGTATTTCTTTGAGCCGCACAAACTCACGCTCATAATCGAGTCACGGACATCTTGCCTTGCTTTAACTCTAGAAATTCCTTTCTTTTCTGGTCCACGAACCTTTGACTTATATACTTTTTCTTGAACTCCTCCTGGAAAAATTCCCATGTGATCTTTTCCCTCGGTACCACCGACACAAGGGTGTTCCACCATTGGTGCTGAATCTCTTAAAGAGAGACTACACACTTCATGCATTCCTCAAGTGTGCATGACAACTCATTAAATACTACGATGGTATTTTCTAACTAGAATTCACTTTTTCTGGATCATCATCTTTTCTAGCCCGAATTCTTACTCGCCCATATTTTTACGATTCTATCAACTGGAGGCTTCTCTCCTCTTACCACCTTTACTACTTGAGGGACTACTAGGATAGGTTGAGGAATAGGTGGGGGTGGAGGGGGTTGCGCATTCGGGTTCGTACGAACGAACTCCGTATACCATGTATTCATCATATAGAGGAAGCCTTCTCTAGCCTCTTCTCCTCCTTGACTCACCGTAGTGGGTCTATTCTCATTCTCGTTCGGCACCGTCCCCTCAGCGGGAGCCGGCACGTTACTTCTTACGTCATCTGCCACAGCTCTATCGGGATCCATTTACTAAATGTATAAACATAATTTAAGTCGTCAGGAGTCGTCACACTATCATTATAAAAACATTCTTACGTATAGCATGTATAGCTAGACTCATGCTCGTGCTACATCAGTCCAAGAACCGACTAAACTGTAGCTCTGATACCACTAAATGTAACACCCCATACCCTAGTCCGAGACTAAGACTGGATACGAGACATTACCATGCTTGAACTCACTTAATCATGTACTTACGGGCTATAAAATTTCGTTCCGAATTAAAAACTTCTCTTTCTTAGTCAAATCAGACATTTCATGGGCCTACGAGGCCTAAGACTTGCGTCCCAAAACTTTCGAAACTCATCTGGAAACTTTCTCTCTAAACAGGGGTCACACGTCCGTGTGACTTGGGACACGCCCGTGCACCCCTAAAACATGCCCGTGTCTTTCACCCGTGGAGGATACTGGAAAATCACACACGGCCTGGACACGCTTGTGGCCCCAAATCGTGCTTAAAACCCCAGCATTTTGCCAATGCCCCATGGCCAAGGCACACGCCCGTGTGACTAGTCCGTGGTTTATTCTGACTTAAGATACAAGGTGCAGGGTGCACACGGCCTAGACACACGCCCGTCTGTCCATCCGTGTGGGTACTTAGAGGCTATTTACCAAGCCAATTGCCACCCTGAAATCAAGACCAAACTCATGCTCAATTCAGCAACTCAAGTATTACATCTAACATGAACAAGGATGCATACTTCATTGTTAGATTAAAACATACATACTTAATCATTCATGACTCATCTCTTTGGCCATATACAAAAAGAATACAAAGCTTGATAGCCAACACTTTGGCTTGTTTTAAAACATAACTCAAAATGAAATGTTTCCTATACATGCCATACTTAATATAAACAACTTGGCTATACCAAAATAGCAATTGATAGTGTGCTCCGAGCTCCGATGACGATGATCCACGAGATTAGCTTGGCGGGACTACATGGAAAGAAAGAATAAAGGACGTAAGCATTTAGCTTAGTAAGTTTGCATATAATGCACATAGCAACATACTTGCTCAATATAACCCATTTAACATAAATAATGGTATCATAATTTTCAGCTATTTAAGCTTACTTACTCATATTGATTCTTACATATCTCATGATACTTACTAGTCTCATACTCGTGAGGTAAACAAGGTACCTGTATCACTTGATCACATAGATCAGCATACTCTACAATAATAATCATAATCTCTAGTTCATCATTCATAATATGAGTAATACTCATTTCTAACTTGATAATAGCTTTTCTTACTTGTCTTTCTTGTTATCATTTTAACTTTACTCATTTGCCCGATGAATTTCTGCGAATAATCGAGGATACTGAATCTCATCCCACATTACTCAATGCCAAAGCCATATCCTCGATATGGTCTTACATGGGATCTCTCATCTTGGTATTGATGCCATGTCTTGACATGGTCTTACTCAAAGTCTTCCTTGTGTGTTTCCTTGGGAACTTACCAATGCCATGTCTTGACATGGTCTTACTTGGTATCTTTACTCATGAACTGGTCAATGCCGAGCCTTGGCATGGACTTACATGAAATCTTTCTTGTTACTCACCAATGCCATGCCTTGGCTTGGACTTACATGGAATCTCTACCTCATGGTAGCTTTTCAATGCCAAGACTTGTCTTGGACTTACATGACATCTTTGCTTGGAGACTCACCAATGCCATGCCTTGGCTTGGGCTTATATGGGTCTTCATCTCATAATAACTCTTCAATGTCAAGACTTGTCTTGGACTTACATGATAACTTGCTTGATTGCCGATGCCATGCCTTGGCTTGGTCTTATACGGACTTTCTTATCTCGTGTGGTAGATCGAGTATCCTAAGTAATTCAACTTCAATCGGGACTTTCTCATGCTTAATCTCATTAGTTTCTTTATTTAACATAGAAATAAGCATTTATATGGTAATAATGTACATTATACTAAGCAATTCAATGATAATAATCATAAAGCTTAGAAATCATACAAACTTACCTCAATATACAAAATGTATGTAGATATGCAATTTAGTCCTCGACTTTGTTCTTGCCTCAGTTTCGATCCGGGCTTCGTTTTTCTTGCTTTGCAAGCTTCAAAAATTTGAAGAACCCTAGCTATGGAGTCTCCCTATTTTCGGCACAAGGAAGAAGATGAATGAAGTTTTTATCATCTTTTTCCCATTTAAATCATTTAATTGGTAAATGACCAAAATGCCCTTCTCTTTAAAAGTTTACAATTTACTAACTCATGTCCATTTTTGTCCAAAACTTATAATTTGGGCAAATTGCTATTTAAGGACTTCTAATTAATATTCTAAAGCTATTTCATACAAAAAGCTTCTAGAAACTCATATTTTGCAACTTTTGCAATTTAGTCCTATTTGATCATTCCATGTCAATTTCACAAAATTTCTACATGGAACTTTAATACTATCATGCAAACATGTCATAAACCTTAAGAACTCAATTTACTAACTCAGATTTGTGGTCTCGCACCACTATTTCGACTAGGCCCTGAATCAGGATGTTACATAAAATTTTCCTGATCAACTCATCATTCTTTGGTACACAAATTCTATCATGAAACATCAAGCAATCCTCTGAACTAACCCGAAAATCAGAATTATTCCCCAATTTGCATTGAGCTCTCTTAACTTGCATCTCACTATCATTCTTTTGAGCTTCACATATCTGCTGAATAAATAATGGTCTAGCCCTCAACTCGACCAATATAGCACCATCATCAGACAACGGTAAGCTCGTACTCATAGCTCTCAAAGCATACAGGGATTTTCTGCTCAAGGAATCCGCAACTACATTCGCTTTCCCCGGTTGGTAATCAATTACTAACTCATAATCCTTTAATAATTTGAGCCACCGCCGTTGCCACAAATTCAAATCCTTTTGGTTCATTAAGTACTTCAAGCTCTTGTGATCGGTGAAGATCTTGCACTTCTCTCCATATAAATAATGACGCCAAATCTTCAAAGCGAAAACGATCGCAGCCAACTCCAAATCGTGAGTCGGATAATTCTTCTCATGCGATTTTAGCTGTCTCGAGGCGTAAGCTACTACCTTACCCTCTTGCATCAAGACACAGCCGAGACCATTTAATGACGCATCACTGTAAACCACAAACTCTTTCCCCGACTCCGGTTGTACTAAAACTGGCGCCTCAGTCAATAATGCTTTCAATCTCTCAAAACTTTGTTGGCATTTCTCAGTCCATTCAAACTTAACATCTTTATGCAACAGTTTCTTCATCGGAGTAGCAATTATGGAGAACCCCTTTTCGAACCGTCTGTAGTACCTCGCCAAACCCAAAAAGCTTCTAATTTTCGACACATTCCTTGGCGGTTTCCACTCCATAATAGCCAAAATCTTACTCGGATCAACTCTTATGCCATCACCTGACACAATGTGTCCTAAGAACCCGACCTCTCGGAGCCAGAACTCACTCTTGCTGAATTTAGCATTCAACTGCTTGTCTCTTAAAGTTGTAAAACAATTCTCAGATGCTATGCATGCTCACTCTCATCCCGGGAATAAATTAATATGTCGTCGATAAAAACAACCACAAACTTATCCATGTACGGTCGGAAGACGCGGTTCATTAGATCCATAAAAATCGCAGGAGCATTCGTTAAGCCAAATGGCATGACAAGAAACTCATAATGGCCATACCTCGTCCGAAATGTAGTTTTCGGCACATCTTGCTCCTTAACCCTCAACTGGTAATAGCCAGACCTTAGGTCTATCTTAGAGAACACCGTAGCTCCCTTCAATTTGTCAAATAAATCATCTATCCTTGGAAAAGGATACTTATTCTTTACTGTCACCTTGTTGAGTTGCCTGTAGTCTATGCACAATCTCATCGACCCATCTTTCTTCTTTATAAAAAGTATGGGAGCACCCCACGGTGAATAGCTCAATCTTGCAAAACCCTTGTCCATTAACTCTTGCAACTGAGCTTTCAATTCTTTCAACTCCAATGGTGTCATCCTATATGGGGCAACAAAAATCGGTGCCGTACCCGGAACTAACTCAATCCCAAACTCGACCTCTCTAATTGGAGGCAATTCGGGTAACTCTTCCAAAAACACATCTGGATACTTGCATACTACCGGCACTAATTCAATCCTTATCTATGACTCTTGAGTATTCAGCACAAAGGCGAGGTAGGACTCATACCCCTTTCTCAAGTATTTCTCAGCTACCATAGATGAAATCATTACAGGAAAACTATCCGATTTACCTGATTCAACCCAAATGACATCTCCATTTACACATCTCAATTCAATAAACTTACTACCACAGTCTACTAAAACATTATGAGCAGTCAACCAATCCATACCAAGAATCAGGTCAAATTCATCAAATAACAACAACATAAGATTTGCCGGAAAATAATGACCTCTAATTGTCAAAGGACAATTCCTACACACCTTGTGAACTAGCACATGTTTGCCTAACGGGTTTGACACTTTTATTATGAATTTTGTAGACTCAACAATCATACTCATGCTAGATGCCAATTTCATGCAAATGTAAGAATGGGTAGACCCTGGGTCAATCAAAGCAACTACAGAGATATCATGAAGAGAGAAACTACCCGTTATCACATCTGGAGATGATGCCTCTTCGCGAGCGCGAATGGCATAGGTCCTTGCAAGTGCTCGTCCCTCCGACCTCATAGCAGAGTCTATAGGCGCACCTCTACTACTAGTCCCACCTCCCGGGTTCTTTTGTAACCTACCCCTCGAAGATACATTGATTGATCTTATGTCCTGTTTTCTTTCCTTCTCATCCCTCTCTGGACAATTTCGGATGAAATGTCGGGTGAACCGCACTTGTAACAATTACGGTTTCTTCCCTAACACTCCCCAGTGTGTTGCCTACCACAATTTGAGCTTTCTAGTTTATTTGACTTTGGATTGCCCAAGCTTGCTATCGAGGTGGCTTGAAATCTCGAGCCCGAGTATGTATTACCTCGATCTCGATGTGAATATCCAACTGACGCAGTCGTTCGAGGGTTCATTTCCTTGGACCTTTTTGATTGAGTTTGGAACGATTTTCCTTCCATGCCCTACCAACCAACACCACAAATTCTTTCAATTCCAAGATCCCAACTAAAAGTCTGATATCCTCATTCAGCCCATCTTCAAACCTCTTGCACAAGATAGCTTCTGTGGACACACACTCTTGTTCATACTTGCTGAGTCTAACAAACTCGCGTTCATATTCTGCCACAGTCATTTTGCCTTGCTTTAGTTCAAGAAATTCTTTCTGTTTCTGATCCACAAACCTCTGACTTATATACTTCTTTCGGAACTCTTCCAAAAAGAAGTCCCACGTCACTCTCTCCCTTGGAACCACCAACTTCAACGTTTTCCACCAACGATATGCCGAGTCCTTCAGCAATGACACAGCACATTTCAAGCTCTCCTCAGGTGTGCAGGAGAGCTCATCAAACACCCTCATCGAGTTCTCAAGCCAGAACTCCGCCCTCTCGGGGTCATCATCTATTTTAGCTCTGAATTCCTTGGCCCCTTGCTTCCGAATCTTATCTACCGGGGGTTTGGCCATTCTCAACAAATTTATACCTTGCGGAGCCACGGGGACTGGCTGAGGTATAGGAGGGGTGGAGGAGGTTGAGCATTAGGATTTGCTCGTACATACTCCGTGTACCAATTACCCATCATGTAGAGAAAGGCTTCCCGAGCCTCTTCTCCTTGACCCATAGTCTCAGGTCTACTCTCTACAGGCACGGTCCCTTGCACGGGAGCCAGTGCGTTACTAGCAACGTCATCAGTAGCAGTTCTATCGGGATCCATTTACTATATGGAAACAAAGTTTAAAATTGTCAGAAGTCACCACACTATCAATGTACGTTTATGGCATGTATAGCTAGACTCTTACACACGCTATGGCAGTTCGAGAACTGACTAAATTGTAGCTCTAATACCACTAAATGTAACACACCTTACCCGTATTCATCGCCGAAACTGGGTACGAGGCATTACCGGACATAGCTCACTTGAACATACAGCTTTGAGCTATAGAATTTCATTTCAAATTAAAACTTTCCAATTCACATTCACAACATCCTTATTATGGGCCTACGAGGCCTTAAACATGCAAACGGGGCCACACGCCCGTGTGAAATGGGACACGCCCATGTGGGCAGGCCATGTAGTCACACACGCCCATGTCCCTAGCCCGTGTGGGATTTATTTTTCATTTCGAACCTATAGGGGTTTTCACACGGCCAAAAACACGCCCGTGTCCCTCACACAGCTTAGACACGCCCGTGTCCTCACCCGTGTGTGAAAACCTGGGTATTTTGTTTATGACGTCAGCAACTCCATAAGGGACACACGGCCTAGGCACATGTCAGTGTTTCTAGCCCATGGTCGACACTGACTTGCAGCATTAACATGTAGGGGACACACGGCCTAGTCACACGCCCATGGGACTGACCGTGTGTCACACACGGCCTAGACACACGCCCGTGTGCCTACCCGTGTGGACAAGAATAAGGCTATTTGCCAAGCTCTTTTATCACCCTAACTCACACAACATAAATCGCATTCAACCATTTACCAAGCAACCCAATCATGCATCTAACACATTCATGAATAACCTCTTCTTTTCATAAATTAGTAATAATGAGCCATCAAATATGGCAACATACAAAAGAGTTCATCTTTAAAAGAGCCAACACACTTGGCCAAAACAACAAAACATTTCATTAAGCCTAGCCCCTATACATGCCATACTCAAAATGCTAAGTCTAAATATACCGAGATGAGTTGATAGTGTGGATGATCTTCCGGTTATCTTCGTATCCCGAACTGGCTCTTTGACACTATAAAATAAGGGAAAAAAGGAGAGTAAGCTTTAAGCTTAGCAAGTTTACATGTAAACAATAAGCATCATAACATATGCTAAACAATCAATAACATCATATACTAAACAAGACACAGCCTCTTAACATGTCTTCTAAAATCTGTATCACCCTTTCCGATCGTCCGCCGATTTGTGGATGGAAAGCCGTCTTGAAATCTAACCGTGTACCCAAAGCTTGATGCAACGCTTTCCAAAACCTTGAGCGTGAATCGGGGTCCCTATCCGAGATAATCGACATCGCACGCCATGCAACCTCACTATTTCACCCACATATAGCTTCGCTAACTTCGGAGTGAGTAATCCATTCTCACCGGCATGAAGTGAGTGATTTAGTCAAGCGATCCACAATTACCCAAGCGCATCCTTCTTGGTGGGCGTAAAGGGTAGCCCACTAACAAAATCCATGGTGATCCTCTCCCATTTCCACCGAGGATCTTTATCGGTTGAAGTAGTCCCGATGGTGGACCGATGTTCAGCCTTAACCTGGCGACACGTCGGACACTTCCCTACGAACTCCGTTATCTCACGCTTCAACCCCGGCCACGGAAGCTGTTTCGCAAATCTCCATACATCTTGCTTCCTCCGGGATGCATAGCGTATGGGCTGCTATGTGCATCTTGGAGAATTTTACGCCTTAATTCGGATTCTTTGGCATACATACTGCGTCCTTGAAAACAAAGCGCTCCTTCACTAGTCGATGTACCCTTCCAAACCACCGTCTTGAACTTGTACCCTCTTAGTGCTCAAGCCTTCATCCACTAACCGCTTTTCTTTAATCTCCTCAATCCAAGTCGGCTTAACTTGAAGTTACGCCAAAAGACTCCCATCATCATACTGAGACTTAACCGAAGCGAACATTGCTCTTAAGTCCATTACCGCTCAGGCTCAATGCGTCGGCTACCACATTAGCCTTTCCCGGACGGTTTTCGATTGAACAATCATAGTCCTTTAGTAGTTCAATCCATCGACATTGTCTCGATTCAAATCCTTACGAGTCGAGAAGATACCTCAAGCTTTTGTGATCTGTATAGACCATCGACTTCTCCCCATACTGGGTAATGTCTCCATATCTTTAGAGCGAAGGCGACCCATTGCTAACTCTAAGTCGTGAGTTGGGTAGTTAACCTCATGCGATCTTAATTGACGGGATGCATAGGCTACTACCTTCCCATCCTGCATCAACACACATCCCAAACCGGTGTGAGATGCATCACAATAGGATCGTGAATAACTTCCCCGCCTCAAAGTGCACCAAAACGGAGCTTAGTCAAAATCTTCCTTAACTTATCAAAGCTTTCTTCTTTGCTTCTCCGTCCATACAAGCGGAACTCCTTTTCTTAGTAGCTTCGTCAATGGTATTTGCTATTAGAGAGAATCCTTCCACGAATCTCCGATAGTATCTGCTAAACCGTAGAAAAAAACCGTATTTCCGCCCCTTTGCCCTAGGCGGTTTCCAATCCAACACCGCTTCAATCTTACGAGGGTCTACTCTAATCCCTTCAGCCGATACTACATGCCCTAAGAAAGCCACTTCCCTAAGCCAAAATTCACACTTACTGAATTTGGCATATAACTGCTTCCCCCTCAATACTTGCAGAACTATCCGTAAATGCTTGTCATGCTCCTCTTCTGTCTTTGAGTAAACCAATATGTCGTCTATGAACACCACGACGAACTGGTCCAAATCTTCTTTGGAATACTCTATTCATCAAGTCCATGAATGCCGCCGGTGCATTGGTCAACCCGAATGGCATCACCAGGAACTCGAAATGCCCATACCGAGTTCGGAATGCCGTTTTGTGAACATCAACCTCTTTTACCTTAAGTTGATGATATCCTGACCTAAGGTCTATCTTCGAAAACACCGAGGCACCCTTCAGTTGATCGAACAAGTCGTCAATCCAGAGGCAGCGGATACTTGTTCTTGATCGTTAACTTATTTAAGCGGCGGTGAGTCGATGCACATCCGCATAGAACCGTCCTTCTTCTTGACAAACAACACGAGGCGCTCCCCACGGAGATATACTTGGTCGTATAAACCCTTTATCCAAGAGCTCACGAATTTGAGCCTTTAGCTCCACCAATTCCTTTGGTGCCATTCGGTATGGTGCTATGGACACAGGTGCCGTTCGGTAGCAAGTCTATACCGAACTCGACTTCTCGATCAGGAGGCAAACCCGAAGTTCTTACGGGAACACATCGACAAATTCCCCAACCGTTCGGACCTTTTCAATTACTAACTCCTTAGTTTCCAAAGCACGATTTGAACCAAATCGCCTCACAACCCTTCTTGACCATCCTTTCGGCCTTCAAAGCGGTCACTACGTTGGATAGGTAATTCCTCCTATCTCCTATCATAACCACTTCATCACCTTCCGCCGTCTTAAGAACCATGCGCTGGGCGCGTGATCCAACCTTGCTTGGTATTTAACCAACCAATCCATACCGAGGATCAAATCGAACTCCCCAAGCGGTAGTTCCATTAGATCGACTACAAATACTACCCCTTGGAGTTCTAGGAAGTGCGCCTCTATAGAGTTTATCTCACGACTACGGAGTGACCTAAGGGGCTAACTACGGTCATCTCCCTAGAAGCGATTTGAGTCTAGGTCCATAGTTCCTACCACACTACTAGCAATGTACGAGTGCGTCGAACCCACATCAATCAATGCAACATAAGGAAAGCGAAAATTAGAAAGCGTCGGTTATGACATCCGGTGCGTCACCTTCTTCGCGACACCTCGGCTGCGTAAACTAAGCCAGCCGCCTAGCCTGCTGTGTTACTGCACCTCGCCTTGAGTTCCACGACCTCGGTTAGGACCGTTGTTTCCTCTACCATTACCACGACCCTCCGTGGTCCCACATTTCTATCTTGAGCGCGGTTACGTCCTTCCGGTCGCTTCTTAGCTAGTTTACGGGGACAATCTCGACGCGATGCTCCAAAGACCCACACTCAAAACATCCTTTGTCGCCGGTCCAACAACCTCCCAATGGGTCTTTCCACAACGATTGCCTTGAGTCGGCCTTTGATTAGCGATTGCGGGCCTTCTTGCCTGATTGGGCCCACTTGGCCTAGCCTTTTTCTGAGCACTTCCGCTTGACCCAGCTGACCCAAAACTTCTCTTCTGACTGTTCTTACTATAGTTCTGCCTCACAGCCTCCTTGATTCCTTCGGCTACCTTAGCCTTCTCCACTAGAGATGAGAACTCACGAACTCTTTGTGGGGCAATCGATAACCTTAAATCATCTCGAGTCCGTCCCTAAAGCGGACACGAGCGCTCATGTTCAGTAGCCACGATGCCTTTCGCATATCTACTCAGCCTTAGAAATTCCGCCTCATACTCCGACACGGACTTAGTTCCTTGAACTAATCCCAGAAAAGCCTTTCTCTGCGCGTCAGTGTAGCTAATGCCTACATACTTTTTCTGATAGGCAGTTCTGAAATACTCCCACGTCAAATCATCTGCTGTAGCCCCATCTCGAACCGTAAGCCACCAGCGATCGCTTCATCCTTTAGAAGCGACAACGCGCCTTTCGACTTCTCTTCTTGATCAGTCAAGGTCATCCATGATCCTCTCGGTTGACTCTAGCCGGTATTCCATTGCCGCTGGGTGCCACTCGACACACCTCGGAATACCTCCGCTCCGTTAGATCGAGTCGCCGGGAACGATTTCAGAGCTCCAACATTTCCACCGGCCCGACCACCATCTCCAAGACTCGCAACACGACTTGCGTGCACCGACTCGCCACCGGTGCCGCTCCGGCTCCTCGGCTCTAAAAGTAGGAGGTGGTGGTGGCGGTGGTACCTCATTTTCGAACCTTGTCACGACTGACGGGTTCGGACACCGTCATCCTACCCCTACCACGCCCACGGCGTCCACGTCCTCTAGAACTCATTCTATCTACCGCGCTTTTAATCTCGATTAAAAAAATTTTATGCGTTAGCATTTGTTTCACTTTATTACTCGCGAAGAAGTTTTATGGATGAGGTTTAATCAGAGATTCTTTCGAGCAAACAATGTTTGATTTCCTATCCTAGTTCACACAAGGAAGTCCATGCATCCATTCCTTAATACTTTCCATACCTACTCACTCATCGGACATTTACGCCCACTTCTAACCTGGGGTATTTTCGTCTTTTTCCCTCTGGGGTATTTTAAGTAATTTTCAGAACCAAAATATTTTCTTTCTTGATTTCCAAGGCTAAGTTATTGAAAATAGTTGGAACTTTTGGGCAAAACCGTCGAATCAATATTTTATGGGTCGGGGCATTTTGGTAATTTTACTCCTAAGGGTATTTTTTGTAATTTTCCATAAGTCAAGTTTTCAGAGAAAACATTGTATACTAGTGTTCTAGGGTTTTAAGAGGGTTATTGGACAAGTTTTGAAAACATTAGGGCTTCTTTGTTTCCTTCTTTTTTGAAAACATGGTGATTCCCTTTTGGGTTTTAATCATTGTTTTTAGCCTATGACCGAGCCTTCCGGTCGGGGTGAACCAAAGCTACGCACAGGCGAATTCAAGTGAAGAGGAGGTGGGTCACGCGGACCGCTTAAATACCAAGCTCTCACCTTGAACCTTTCTAGACATGCGCATGTGAGGAGGTTACACCACCGAGCCTTACGAGTTAGGGTGAACCGAAGCTTACGCACGGGTAGGATACTGCGAAGAGGAGGTGAGCCACGAGGACCGCTTAAATACCAAGCTCTTAGGATCCAATCCTAGACATGCGTCTGAGGTTACCACACCCTAGCTCACCTTTGGCTAAGTCATAGATTGGTTTAGTTCTTTAATGTCTTATGTTGGTTTCATGTGTTTGAGTAATCTAATCCTAGGGTCCAAGTCCTATAAGTCTATCTACGTTCCATGCTTCCTACCCTTCTACAGAATATAATTCACAGAAAGGTTTAGATGTACTTACAGGCGGATCGGTCTTAGGAGACTCGGGCCATCTTTGCTTAAAAACCCAGAAATCATACCATAAGGCCTACCAAAAACATTTTTGGGCCTTGGGCCCCCACAGCCGAGCTTTGAACTTGGCTCTGATACCAATTCTGTAACAACCCAAACCCGGCCCAAACATTACGACCGAATCTGAGTTATTACGAAGTAAAACCTTCACGAACACCATTTCAAAACCCATTTGAGTTTTATAGAAAACTTCTCATCTTTGGTTATCTTGCCAAAGTAGTACTTGAATTTAGTTTGGGAAATTTAATTAAGTCCAATTGTTACACGGTTTCAAGTGTACCCGATGGCACGCGTTTAAACTTCCTCGTGTTAACTTAAGAAAACATGTGATTTAATTTAATTTAATGATATAGTTTTAAGTAAATATCCAACATAAAAAAAAATAAACGCAACTATAGTTTATGGAGGCCTTATTACAACCCAAAATAAAATTAAACAAATTTAAAGTTCTATATATTTAAATCCTTTGCATGGCCACCTCGAGTCCAACTGGCTCCTCCACCGCCATCTACGAGTCACTGAAAAATGTTAAAGGAGAAGGTGAGTCACCAAGACTCGATATGTAACCCTTCCCCGGTTAATACAACATTTCATACACAACACATAACAGATTAATTAAGCAAAGTATCATGTACCCAACCTAGCCAACCAAACACCTTTGTCTACCCCACGTGGTACCAAACCACTTTGGTGACCGTAGTCACGATGTGTTACCAAAACACTGGTGGTGCCAAACCACGGTGACATATAGTCACAATGTGCTACCAAAGCAGCGGTGTAAAGTAGACACAAATCGGGTGATGGGGCCAACCCATCGTGTGATACCAAATCAGCGCGAGACGATCCCATATCTCAAGTGGGGCCAACCCACGGTGGTGTTAACCACGGGGACAAGTCGCTATGAGGTACCAAACCTCTGGAGGTACCAAACCTCACGGTGACGTATAGTCACGGTGTGTTACCAAAACACTTTGGTGCCGTCGGCACATTATCACGCCCCCTCCACTCATCAACCCACATAGTCAGCGGTCACATATAGATTTATCATATGTATTATCACGACATGCTTTCCAAAAGCATAAAATAGCAATCATATGCACAGTACTTACACGTTACCCCGTATACCGTTATGGTATTCAAGCCATTGCCACATACATCAAGTTAGCAATCACATTACTTAGCATAATTTAATAAGTTAAATGGTGTGTATGTACACACTGTTACCACGTTAGCCTTAGATCCAGAAGTTAAACAATCGGCCACACTCTAAGTCCTTGCCCCTATATTCGGCCAACTATCAAGGTTAGTATTATGGCCTATTCGGCCAAACCAAAAGATTTAAAGGGATCATACTTTGTACCGAATCCTTACCCAAATCACTTTGAGTACTAGCCTTAGCGTCCGAATTGCGAATCAAATTCCGTTTGCTAGAGGTTGGAACTCGGGTTGACCGCTTCACCAACTTTGGAGTACCTAAGAGAGACCGTTTACAAAATGTTTTAGAAGCCTTACTTACCATTGCCGAAATCGGCACTTATCCTCCTTAATAGGAATCGGCAAGAATAGGAAGGAGAATCCATGGGGTTTCGCACACTTACCTTTACAACCGATTTGAATAACGAGAGAAATCCCAAGTATCTATGCCACTGCATCTTTGTTCGGCCAAAGTGTGTTAAAAGAGGAAAGGAGATCGGCACCTTCAAGGGAGCGTATTCGGCCAAAGGGAGAAAGAAAGTAATAGGAAAGAAAAGTGCTAGGGGTTTTGGCTTGAAGGGGTTTGAAGGAATGAAGAAAATACGAGAAGAATAGAGGAGGGTTTAGGGATTTCGGCACTTTCAAAGAAGAATGACAAAAAGAGAAGCAAGGGGGTTAAGCGATGCTTTTATAGGCACTCGGCCCCCTTTCAAGCTTGCCGTCCACTCCTTTGAATAAGGAGTTCAAATTCGGCTCAATACCTAAAACTTCTCTTGGCCACACATTTGCATTAATTCAAAATTAATTTGAATTAATCTCCATTAATCAATTAATAATCAAATAATCCACTTAACCTAATAATATCCCTTTTTAATAAAACCCTTAATTATCTCTTATTATCCCCTTATTATCTTTTGAAAAAAAAGAATTTAAAGAGAGCAAAACTCTCCCTATGTGCCGATCCAACAATAATGCAAAAATAAGAGGGGAATTCGTGACTGAACCAAGGCTCCCCTTGCTCCATTGATGGCGTCACATGTAGCTCCCAAGTAGCACTCCTTTTGCCACTTTACCAAGCTGATTTTTTGTGTTAAATTACCCACACTTATCCTTATAACACCACTTACCAAGGCTCCCTTCTTTTAAAAGTTAAAAACTAAAATTTCCTACCAAATCGAGCCAACACAAAGCCTTAAATTGATCATTATTATTCCATAAATAATGACACAACAGATTCATACATAAGAAAAATAATTTATTTCCAAATAGCCCCGTTTTGGGATGTTACTGGTCGTTTTAGTGGAGAAAGCTCGAATAGTGAGGAGGTCAAGAGAGGCGAGAGGCACAATAGAGAAAGGCAGTGATAAGAGAAGTGTTGGATCGCCGAAGTGGTTGAGAGGGTCGAGAGAAAAGACCGAGGGTTGAGATTCTGTTCATATTGCTAAGCCGGCCCGTAGGAAATCCGGATCGTCCGTGTGCTCAATGTGGAAGGTACCATGTTGGCGAGTCTTTGGAATCGTGTTCGAGAATGTTTTAGATGCAAGTCCAAGACTCATCGATTAAGATTGTCCCAGTAACCCGAATAGGACTCGAGAGCAGAAGGTCAAGGTTATGTGTGCCAGCGGAGGTGGTCAACAAGCGGCGAGAGGTCGTGGTTCGAACCATAGAGGAAATGGTTTGGTAGAAGTCGTGTGGCGATGAGACCGCGATAATGGTGGCAGCGAGGCAAGGCGGCCAGTGCGGTTTATGCGATTCGTCGGAGAGAGGATAATGATGTGCTGATGGGTCAACTGGTAAGTTCCTTAAGTCCGGAATACTCTTTGTTGTTTTGTTCGCTTTGGTGATTGTTTGATCTGTTGCTCGTAAAGTAGTTGGAACCTTGAGTATGAACTTAGAAGCGGTGCCTAGAAGGTATGTTAGCTCTTTAAGATCAGATTACAGCACTATAGCGTAGTGGGAGGAATTGGGTCATTAGTTTAGACAAGTAATTTCGAGGACGAAATTATTTTAAGGAGGTAGAATTGTAACACCACGGTTCTAGGGTTAGGCGTTTGGTGCTTAGCTCGGGTGTTGGCACACTCTAGGGTGTGGATGGGTAAGTTTTAGGGGTCCCGAGAACCCTAGGTAGTGGTGGAATGATTTGGAAAATTTTTAGTTTTAGGGGCTAAAAGGGAGAGCTTGGATAGAGGGGTCTTAAGAGAAGTTTTGGTGGAAGTAAGGCACTAAGATTGGTGTGGCAAAGTGGCAAGGAGGCGCCACATAAGGCATGGGAAGTGCGCCTCAAGGGGGAGCTGGAAGGGTCTCATGTTCGATTCGCAAGAGCAGCAGATGGGCATTGTTTTTGCGTCATCTTGGTGGGGTGGTGGGACGGTTTTGGATGCTAAAAGGTGGATGAAGACTTGGTCTTCTTTTTTTTTGAATTTGGCTAGATAGGTTTGACTTTTTCAAAGCTTTTGAATGGATGGAAGGGAGGTATTTTAGGAGAGATTTGAGGATTTTTGTGGGAGGTTGGAGCTTGGCCGAATGTTATAAATAGGGGAGGTGCTCATTTCTTTGCATTCACCATTTTGGCTTTCTCTCCTTGCCGAATTTTAGCCTTTCCTTTTAGCCTCCATTTTCATTTCCTCCTCATACCTCAACCACACCAAAACGCCTCTCTCTCTCACTTATTCATCCGAGTGAAACTTCAAGTCCCTTTCTCCTTCCATTTTTCTTATCCATTTCACTCGTTGCTAGACCATAAACTCTCCTCACTTCTCTGATTGCCGTAACACCTTTTGAAGCACCCTAGCACCCACTTCTTTGTCTTCTAGTTTTGCAAAGCCGAACCTACACCTTACCTGCGTGCAAAATCCCTTTCTATTATTTAAACTTAACGTTGCCAAATATTGGAAGTAGATCTCTTCGGGCCTTGGTGTGCAATCGGTTAGTGAAGGCACTTTGGGGATTTGTAGTATTCAGTCAAGCTTCATGCGAACCGAACTCGGTAAGGAGGAGGTGGTGTTTTCGGCAGAGTTAGTCAAGCGACACTTTGGGATTGGATCGTTTGTGCTATTGAGGTGCGTAATCACCATGACTTGATTCTCACAGTTAGTTATTTTTGATGTGTATTCGGATGTGTTGTGTGTGGTAGCCGATTATGTTGGCTTGAATGGTGGATACCATAATTATGGGTAATCGGACATCGGTGAGTAACACTTGGATATTATGTTAATGTGATGTATGTGTAAATATATGGTAATGTTGTGATATATACAGATATATACTCATGTTATATGATGACTTCACATGTAGCATCTGCATAATTGCATGAGGTTGGGTTTGATTCGATGAAGGAGGAAGAGTACACAAGTTGTGCGTGGTCTAATGATAGCTCCGGCTACATTAGCGCTTGGGGTTAGTGAGTGCTACCTCAAGGAGATGTTGGCTAGGTGCCCATCTCGGCGGTTGATGGCTATGTGCATCACCGTAGAGCGGATTTTGATATCGGGATCATGATGGGTTGATCGGTGGCTCAGCCACGGCCTTGAGCAGTGAGTTGCCAAGGTAAGGATGTTGGATCACGATGTGATCAGTGGTGGTTTATCCACGGCCTTAGGCAGGGAGTCTGCTAAGGTTGGTGTTCGGTTGGACAATGGGTTGGGCTGAGATACATATGGGCATGACTTGCTATGTGAATTGTTTGGTATGGGGCCAAGCCCATACGCTGGAAATCGTGTTTTGATTATGCATTGAGTCATTATGACTCACCCCATTATTTTCTAACATTTCAGGTGCGCGTAGTTTGGGACAGGGATCGGAGAGGACACATGGTGGCCCATGTGAGAAGAAGAGATTAAACGTTTTAGGCTTACTTTAAGTATTTGTTTTAAAATAGAATATGTAATAAAGGCCTTTTGACTCTTATTTATTTTTGGAATCATTTTATTATCATTTTAATTATGGTTTGATTAATTTGAATTACTATGTGAAAATGATTTTATTTTAGCAACCTATTTATTCAATATATATAAGTTAATAAAGTTTTTAATTTGGACATCTTATAATAACAAAGTTTTACTTATAGTTTTAAAAGGGCATAGATTTTCAAAGGTTAACGAATGTTCATGTTTTAATTTCTAAGTTAAATAGATTTTTCCACCGTCTTTTCCGCTTTAACATAACCGATTCGGTCGTAGTGAATGGGCCGGTTTGGGGATGTTACTGATTTAATATCGAGCTGGTTCAAAACTCGGCTTTGAGGGTTTTGGGTCCAAACAGATTTTTAAAATGGGTTTTTGAAATGTGGGCTTTTATAAAAGGTTTTCGAGTTATTACGGCATGGCACTGTACCTCAGGCCAGAAGTCCACTGTAAGTACTTGGACTTTCTTGAAGTGATTTGTCTATATGAATTATTATGGGCTTAGTTTGGGCTCGTAGATTAGAATACTAGGATCTGTTGGACCCTAGGATTAGTCTACTCAAACATATGCATAAAACTTAAGGCTACTAAACAAACTGTGAAGTTAGTCGTCGAGTTAAGGTGTGGCAACCAGCAGACGCATGTCTAGGAATGGTATTGATAAGAGCTTGGTATTTAAGCGGTCCTAGCAACTCACCTCCTCTTTACTTGAATCCTACAGTGCGTAGCTACGGTTCACCTTAACCAAGAGGACTTGTTCATAGGCTAAACCAGGTTATTAAAACCCGAAAGGGATTTGGCACGATTGTTTTAAATCCCTGTTTTAAAATTATCAATTTTACCCTTTTGGTCTATAAACCCTAAATCTAATTTTGAAGGACGTTTTTTGATTTACAAAATTACCAAAATTCCCATGATTTCCAAAATTACAAAAATAACCTAATTTAGAAATTTGTGCGATACCTCTGGGTTTGAAAAACAAAATTTTCAAGATGACCCCTGTGATTTTGTAAATTTTGAAATATCTTTAAGTTGGAAAACTATTTTTCAAAATTGACCACGAGTTATTACCGATATACCTCTTATAGGAAAATGACGAAATTACCCACAGGTAGGGAAGGAAACTTGATTGCTCGAAAGAACTACTCTCGGAAACTTCATTGCATAAAATTTCTCGTGGATAAAACAGTGAAACAAGAATTTCTAATGCATAAAACTTTTTAAAGCAGACTAAATCGAGGCGCTAGATATGAGTTCTAGGGGCGTGGTCGCAATACTCGTGGGCGTGGTAGAGCGGGGATGTCGATGATCGGCAGGTTGGGTCACGCCATGGGTCGAGAGAGCGATGTGCGCCACCGGTGTTGAGGTGGAAGCAATGAGGATCGATTGGAGGAGACGATGCGATGATCGCGAGCTATCTTTGCGGGTGCTTGAGCGAGTGGCGAGAGCCAATGGGGCGATGGGACTCGGAAGTCGGACCGAAGGGCTTAGGCGAATGGAGCCGAGGTCTTCGAGAGGAGTGTCCGGGGTAGCTCGAACGTGGCGAGTGCGGCGAGGCGATGGAAAGGATTATGGACGACTTAGACTTAAGCTGGCGAGGAGAAGCTTAAGGGTGTTGTTTCGTTCTTTGCGAGATGAGGCCTACCGGTGGTGGCTCACGGTTAAGGAAAGTACCGGCAGATCGAGTGGATGGGGTTATTTTAAGATCAAGTTCGAGCGGAAGTATGTCGGAGCGAGCTATGTGGATGCTCAGAGGAAGGCGTTCCTCATCACGGTGCAAGGTAGCAAATCGATAGCGAGTACTGCCGAAGTTTCTGCGTTTGAGCCCGGTATGCTCGGGAATCGTGGCAACCGATTATGAGAGATGTGTCAGATTTGAAGATGGTCTGCGGGATGAGCTGCGAGTTTTGATTGCTCCGCATCAGGAAAGAGACTTCGCCGTTGTAACAACCCAAACCCGGCCCAAACAGTACGACCGAATCTGAGTTATTACGAAGTAAAACCTTGCGAACACCATTTCAAAACCCATTTGAGTTTTATAGAAAACTTCTCATCTTTGGTTATCTTGCCAAAGTAGTACTTGAATTTAGTTTGGGAAATTTAATTAAGTCCAATTGTTACACCAGTTTCAAGTGTACCCGATGGCACGTTTAAACTTCCTCGTGTTAACTTAAGAAAACATGTGATTTAATTTAATTTAATGATATAGTTTTAAGTAAATATCCAACATAAAAAAAAAATAAACGCAACTATAGTTTATGGAGGCCTTATTACAACCCAAAATAAAATTAAACAAATTTAAAGTTCTATATATTTAAATCCACTGCATGGCCACCTCGAGTCCAACCGGCTCCTCCATCGCCATCTACGAGTCACCTGAAAAATGTTAAAGGAGAAGGTGAGTCACCAAGACTCAGTATGTAACCCTTCCCCCGGTTAATACAACATTTCATACACAACACATAACAGTTAATTAAGCAAAGTATCATGTACCCAACCTAGCCAACCAAACACCTTTGTCTACCCCACGTGGTACCAAACCACTGGTGACCGTAGTCACGATGTGTTACCAAAACACTGGTGGTGCCAAACCACTGGTGACATATAGTCACAATGTGCTACCAAAGCACTGGTGTCCGTAGACACAAATCGGGTGATGGGGCCAACCCATCGTGTGATACCAAATCACCGGCGGACGATCCCATATCTCAAGTGGGGCCAACCCACGGTGGTGTTAACCACGGGGACAAGTCGCTATGAGGTACCAAACCTCCGGAGGTACCAAACCTCCGGTGACGTATAGTCACGGTGTGTTACCAAAACATCGGTGCCCGTCGGCACATTATCACCGCCCCTCCACTCATCAACCCACATAGTCAGCAAATCACATATAGATTTATCATATGTATTATCACAAACATGCTTTCCAAAAGCATAAAATAGCAATCATATGCACAGTACTTACGGTTACCCGTATACCGTTATGGTATTCAAGCCATTGCCACATACATCAAGTTAGCAATCACATTACTTAGCATAATTTAATAAGTTAAATGGTGTGTATGTACACACACATTACCACGTTAGCCTTAGATCCGAAGTTAAACAATCGGCCACACTCTAAGTCCTTGCCCCTATATTCGGCCAACTATCAAGGTTAGTATTATGGCCTATTCGGCCAAACCAAAAGATTTAAAGGGATCATACTTTGTACCCGAATCCTTACCCAAATCACTTTGAGTACTAGCCTTAGCGTCCAATTGCGAATCAAATTCCGTTTGCTAGAGGTTGGAACTCGGGTTGACCGCTTCACCAACCTGGAGTACCTAAGAGACCCGTTTACAAAACGTTTTAGAAGCCTTACTTACCATTGCCGAAATCGGCACTTATCCTCCTTAATAGGAATCGGCAAGAATAGGAAGGAGAATCCATGGGGTTTCGGCACACTTACCTTTACAACCGATTTGAATATGAGAGAAATCCCAAGTATCTATGCCACTGCATCTTTGTTCGGCCAAAGTGTGTTAAAAAGAGGAAAGGAGATCGGCACCTTCAAGGGAGCGTATTCGGCCAAAGGAGAAAGAAAGTAATAGGAAAGAAAAGTGCTAGGGGTTTCGGCTTGAAGGGGTTTGAAGGAATGAAGAAAATACGAGAAGAATAGAGGAGGGTTTAGGGATTTGGCACTTCAAACAAGAATGACAAAAAGAGAAGCAAGGGGGTTAAGCGATGCTTTTATAGGCACTCGGCCCCCTTTCAAGCTTGCCGTCCACTCCTTTGAATAAGGAGTTCAAATTCGGCTCAATACCTAAAACTTCTCTTGGCCACACATTTGCATTAATTCAAAATTAATTTGAATTAATCTCCATTAATCAATTAATAATCAAATAATCCACTTAACCTAATAATATCCCTTTTTAATAAAACCCTTAATTATCTCTTATTATCCCCTTATTATCTTTTAAAAAAAAGAATTTAAAGAGAGCAAAACTCTCCCTATGTGTAGTCCAACAATAATGCAAAAATAAGAGGGGAATTCGCGACTCAAACAAGGCTCCCCTTGCTCCATTGATGGCGTCACATGTAGCTCCCAAGTAGCACTCCTTTTGCCACTTTACCAAGCTGATTTTTGTGTTAAATTACCCACACTTATCCTTATAACACCACTTACCAAGGCTCCCTTCTTTTAAAAGTTAAAAACTAAAATTTCCTACCAAATCGAGCCAACACAAAGCCTTAAATTGATCATTATTATTCCATAAATAATGACACAGCAGTTCATACATAAGAAAAATAATTTATTTCCAAATAGCCCCGTTTTTGGGATGTTACAGTTCTACCCCCCTTAAAATAAATTTCGTCCTCGAAATTCCTTGATCAAAAGAGATGGGGTATTCTGCGCCGCATCACCTCCTCGGGCTCCCACGTAGCTTCTTCCACTCCGTGGTTCCGCCATAACACTTTCACTAAAGGCACTGCCTTCCTTCGTAGAACTTTCACATCTCGCTCTATAATCTGAACCGGTTCTTCCTCAAAAGATAAATCCGTGTTCACCTCGATCTCTGCTACTGGCACAATGTGCGAAGGATCTGACCGATACCGTCTTAGCATTGACACATGGAATACGTTATGAATCTGACTTAGTTCTGCCGGCAACTCTAGCTGATAAGCCACTGGTCCTACTCGCTTCACAACAGTATATGGCCCAATGAACCTTGGGCTTAACTTCCCTTTCCGTCCAAACCTCAACACCTTTTTCCAAGGCGACACTTTTGAGAAAGACTTTGTCTCCCACAAAGATACTCCACTTCCTTGCGTTTGAGATCGGCATAAGACTTACGCCTATCCGATGCTTCCTTGAGACGAGGATCGAATCGACTTGACTTTGTCTTAGTCTCTTGTTACGGTTCTGGACCCGAACTTGTCTTTCTCCCAACTCCGTCCAACACGTAGGAGTACGACACTTTCGTCCATATAGGGCCTCGTGATGGAGCCATTTGAATACTCGCTTGATAACTATTGTTATAAGCGAATTCCGCTAGTGGTAGGTACTCCTCCCAACTACCACTAAAATCCAAGACACGACCTCTTAACATGTCTTCTAAAATCAGTATCACCCTTTCCGATTGTCCGTCGATCGTGGATGGAAAGCCGTCATCGAAATCTAACCGTGTACCCAAAGCTTGATGCAACGCTTTCCAAAACCTTGACGTGAATCTGGGGTCCCTATCCGAGATAATCGACATCGCACGCCATGCAACCTCACTATTTCACCCACATATAGCTTCGCTAACTTCACGGAGTGAGTAATCCATTCTCACGGCATGAAGTGAGCCGATTTAATCAAGCGATCCACAATTACCCAAAGCGCATCCTTCTTGGTGGGCGTAAGGGGTAGCCCACTAACAAAATCCATGGTGATCCTCTCCCATTTCCACGCGAGGATCTTTATCGGTTGAAGTAGTCCCGATGGTGACCGATGTTCACCTTAACTCTTGCGACACGTCGGACACTTCCCTACGAACTCCGTTATCTCACGCTTCAACCCCGCCACGAGAACTATTTCTGCAAATCTCCATACATCTTGCTTCCTCCGGGATGCATAGCGTATGGGCTGCTATGTGCATCTTGGAGAATTTTACGCCTTAATTGCGGATTCTTTGGCATACATACTCGTCCTTGAAAACAAAGCGCTCCTTCACTAGTCGATTTGCACCCTTCCAAACCACCGCCTTGAACTTGTACCCTCTTAGTGCTCAAGCCTTCATCCACTAACTGCTTTTCTTTAATCTCCTCAATCCAAGTCGGCTTAACTTGAAGTTACGCCAAAAGACTCCCATCATCATATCTGAGACTTAACCGAGCGAACATTGCTCTTAAGTCCATTACCGCCTTCCGGCTCAATGCGTCAGCTACCACATTAGCCTTTCCCGGACGGTACTCGATTGAACAATCATAGTCCTTTAGTAGTTCAATCCATCGACGCTGTCTCAGATTCAAATCCTTCTGAGTCAGAAGATACCTCAAGCTTTTGTGATCTGTATAGACCATCGACTTCTCCCCATACAGGTAATGTCTCCATATCTTTAGAGCGAAGACGACCGCTGCTAACTCTAAGTCGTGAGTTGGGTAGTTAACCTCATGCGATCTTAATTGACGGGATGCATAGGCTACTACCTTCCCATCCTGCATCAACACACATCCCAAACCGGTGTGAGATGCATCACAATAGACTGTGAATAACTTCCCTGCCTCAGGCTGCACCAAAACCGGAGCTTCCGTCAAAATCTTCCTTAACTTATCAAAGCTTTCTTGCTGCTTCTCCGTCCATACAAACGGAACTCCTTTTCTTAGTAGCTTCGTCAACGGCGCTGCTATTAGAGAGAATCCTTCCACGAATCTCCGATAGTATCCTGCTAAACCCAGAAAACTTCGTATTTCCGCCACTGTCCTAGGCGGTTTCCAATCCAACACCGCTTCAATCTTACGAGGGTCTACTCTAATCCCTTCAGCCGATACTACATGCCCTAAGAAAGCCACTTCCCTAAGCCAAAATTCACACTTACTGAATTTGGCATATAATCGCTTCCCCTCAATACTTGCGAACTATCCGTAAATGCTTGTCATGCTCCTCTTACGTCTTTGAGTAAACCAATATGTCGTCTATGAACACCACGACGAATTGGTCCAAAGCATCTTCTGGAATACTCTATTCATCAAGTCCATGAATGCCGCCGGTGCATTGGTCAACCCGAATGGCATCACGGGAACTCGAAATGCCCATACCGAGTTCGAATGCCGCTTTTGTGAACATCAACCTCTTTTACCTTAAGTTGATGATATCGACCTAAGGTCTATCTTCAAAACACCGAGGCACCTTGGTTGATCGAACAAGTCGTCAATCCGAGGCAGCGGATACTTGTTCTTGATCGTTAACTTATTTAACTGACGGTAGTCGATGCACATCCGCATAGAACCGTCCTTCTTCTTGACAAACAACACAGGCGCTCCCCACGGAGATATACTTGGTCGTATAAACCCTTTATCCAAGAGCTCCTGAATTTGAGCCTTTAGCTCCACCAATTCCTTTGGTGCCATTCGGTATGGTGCTATGGACACAGGTGCCGTTCCAGGTAGCAAGTCTATACCGAACTCGACTTCTCGATCCGGAGGCAAACCCAGAAGTTCTTCTGGGAACACATCAGCAAATTCCCCAACCGTTCAGACCTTTTCAATTACTAACTCCTTAGTTTCCAAAGCACAGATTTGAACCAAATACGCCTCACAACCCTTCTTGACCATCCTTTCAGCCTTCAAGGCGGTCACTACGTTGGATAGGTAATTCCTCCTATCTCCTATCATAACCACTTCATCACCTTCCGCTGCCTTAAGAACCGCGCGCTGGTCACAAGAGTCCAACCTTGCTTGGTATTTAACCAACCCAATCCATACCGAGGATCAAATCGAACTCCCCAAACGGTAGTTCCATTAGATCGACTACAAATACTACCCTTGGAGTTCTAGGGTACGCCTCTATAGAGTTTATCTACGACTACGGAGTGACCTAAGGGGCTAACTACAGTCATCTCCCTAGAAGCAGTTTCAGAGTCTAGGTCCATAGTTCCTACCACACTACTAGCAATGTACGAGTGCGTCGAACCCACATCAATCAATGCAACATAAGGAAAGCCGAAAATTAGAAACATCGGTTATGACATCCGGTGCGTCACCTTCTTCGCGACACCTCGCCTGCAGTAAACTAAGCCAGTGCGCCTAGCCTCTGTGTTGCTCGCACCCGCCTTGAGTTCCACGACCTCGGTTAGGGACCGTTGTTTCCTCTACCATTACCACGACCCTCTCGTGGTCCCACATTTCTATCTTGAGCACGGTTTCGTCGCCTTCCGTCGCTTCTTAGCTAGTTTTCGGGGACAATCTCTCGACGCGATGCTCCAAAGACCCACACTCAAAACATCCTTTGTCGCCGGTCCAACAACCTCCCCAATGGGTCTTTCCACAACGATTGACCGAGTCGGCCTTTGATTAGCGATTATGCGGGCCTTGTCGCCTGATTGGGCCCACTTGGCCTAGCCTTTTTCGAGCACTTCCGCTTGACCCAAATGACCCAAAACTCTCTTCTCGATGTTCTTACTATAGTTACGCCTCACGGCCTCCTTGATTCCTTCGGCTACCTTAGCCTTCTCCACTAGAGATGAGAACTCACGAACTCTTTGTGGGGCAATCAATAACCTTAAATCATCTCGGAGTCCGTCCCAAAGCGGACACGGCGCTCATGTTCGTGAGCCACGATGCCTTTTCGCATATCTACTCGGCCTTAGAAATTCCGCCTCATACTCCGACACGGACTTAGTTCCTTGAACTAATCCCTAAAAGCCTTTTCTGCAAGCGTCGGTGTAGCTAATGCCTACATACTTTTTTTTCGATAGGCGCTTCAAATACTCCCACGTCAAATCATCTGCTGTAGCCCCATCTCGAACCGTAAGCCACCACCGATACGCTTCATCCTTTAGAAGCGACACCGCCCTTTCGGCTTCTCTTCTTGATCCAAAGTCAAGGTCATCCATGATCCTCTCGGTTGACTCTAGCCGTATTCCACTGACTGGGTGCCACTCGACACACTCGGAATACCTCCGCTCCGTTAGATCGGAGTCGCCGGGAACAGATTTCCGAGCTCCAACATTTCCACCAGCCCCACCACCATCTCCAAGACTGCAACACGACTTGCGACACCGACTCGCCACCGGCCGCTCCGGCTCCTCACTCTAAAAGTAGGAGGTGGTGGTGGCGGTGGTACCTCATTTTCTCGAACCTTGTCCCGACTGACGGGTTCGGACACCATCATCCTACCCCTACCACGTCCACGGCGTCCACGTCCTCTAGAACTCATTCTATCTACCGCGCTTTTAATCTGATTAAAAAAAAATTTTATGCGTTAGCATTTGTTTCACTTTATTACTCGCGAAGAAGTTTTATGGATGAGGTTTAATCAGAGATTCTTTCGAGCAAACAATGTTTCAGTTTCCTATCCTAGTTCACACAAGGAAGTCCATGCATCCATTCCTTAATACTTTCCATACCTACTCACTCATCGGACATTTCTGCCCACTTCTAACCCAGGGGTATTTTCGTCTTTTTCCTACAGGGGTATTTTCGTAATTTTCCAGAACCAAAATATTTTGCTGCTGATTTCCAAGGCTAAGTTATTGAAAATAGTTGGAACTTTTGGGCAAAACCGTCGAATCAATATTTTATGGGTCAGGGGCATTTTGGTAATTTTACTCCTAAGGGTATTTTTTTGTAATTTTCCATAAGTCAAGTTTTCCGAGAAAAACATTGTATACTAGTGTTCTAGGGTTTTAAGAGGGTTATTGGACAAGTTTTGAAAACATTAGGGCTTGCTGTTTCCTTCTTTTTCGAAAACATGGCTGATTCCCTTTTTCGGGTTTTAATCATTGTTTTTAGCCTATGACCGAGCCTTCCTGGTCAGGGTGAACCAAAGCTACGCACCAGGCAGAATTCAAGTGAAGAGGAGGTGGGTCACGCGGACCGCTTAAATACCAAGCTCTCACTGAACCTTTCTAGACATGCGCACAGAGGTTACCACACCACTGAGCCTTCTGAGTTAGGGTGAACCGAAGCTACGCACCAGGTAGGATACCTGCGAAGAGGAGGTGAGCCACGAGGACTGCTTAAATACCAAGCTCTTCCGGATCCAATCCTAGACATGCGTACAGGGGTTACCACACCCTAGCTCACTGGCTAAGTCATAGATTGGTTTAGTTCTTTAATGTCTTATGTTGGTTTCATGTGTTTGAGTAATCTAATCCTAGGGTCCAAGTCCTATAAGTCTATCTACGTTCCATGCTTCCTACCCTTCTACAGAATATAATTCACAGAAAGGTTTAGATGTACTTACCTGGGCGGATCGGTGCCGGAGACTCGGGCCATGCTGCTTAAAAACCCAGAAATCATACCATAAGGCCTACCAAAAACATTTTTGGGCCTTGGGCCCCCACAATGAGCTTTGAACTTGGCTCGATACCAGATTCTCAGAACAACCCAAACCCGGCCCAAACATTACGACCGAATCTGAGTTATTACGAAGTAAAACCTTGCGAACACCATTTCAAAACCCATTTGAGTTTTATAGAAAACTTCTCATCTTTGGTTATCTTGCCAAAGTAGTACTTGAATTTAGTTTGGGAAATTTAATTAAGTCCAATTGTTACACCAGTTTCAAGTGTACCCGATGGCACGTTTAAACTTCCTCGTGTTAACTTAAGAAAACATGTGATTTAATTTAATTTAATGATATAGTTTTAAGTAAATATCCAACATAAAAAAAAAATAAACGCAACTATAGTTTATGGAGGCCTTATTACAACCCAAAATAAAATTAAACAAATTTAAAGTTCTATATATTTAAATCCACTGCATGGCCACCTCGAGTCCAACCGGCTCCTCCACCGCCATCTACGAGTCACCTGAAAAATGTTAAAGGAGAAGGTGAGTCACCAAGACTCAGTATGTAACCCTTCCCCGGTTAATACAACATTTCATACACAACACATAATGATTAATTAAGCAAAGTATCATGTACCCAACCTAGCCACCAAACACCTTTGTCTACCCCACGTGGTACCAAACCACCTGGTGACCGTAGTCACGATGTGTTACCAAAACACTGGTGGTGCCAAACCACTTTGGTGACATATAGTCACAATGTGCTACCAAAGCACGGGTGTCCGTAGACACAAATCGGGTGATGGGGCCAACCCATCGTGTGATACCAAATCACCGCGGGCGATCCCATATCTCAAGTGGGGCCAACCCCTTCGTGGTGTTAACCACGAGGACAAGTCGCTATGAGGTACCAAACCTCTGGAGGTACCAAACCTCGGTGACGTATAGTCACGGTGTGTTACCAAAACACTGGTGCCCGTCGGCACATTATCACACGCCCCTCCACTCATCAACCCACATAGTCAACAAATCACATATAGATTTATCATATGTATTATCACAAACATGCTTTCCAAAAGCATAAAATAGCAATCATATGCATGTGTACTTACGGTTACCCCGTATACCGTTATGGTATTCAAGCCATTGCCACATACATCAAGTTAGCAATCACATTACTTAGCATAATTTAATAAGTTAAATGGTGTGTATGTACACACCTGTTACCACGTTAGCCTTAGATCCCGAAGTTAAACAATCGGCCACACTCTAAGTCCTTGCCCCTATATTCGGCCAACTATCAAGGTTAGTATTATGGCCTATTCGGCCAAACCAAAAGATTTAAAGGGATCATACTTTGTACCCGAATCCTTACCCAAATCACTTTGAGTACTAGCCTTAGCGTCCGAATTGCGAATCAAATTCCGTTTGCTAGAGGTTGGAACTCGGGTTGACCGCTTCACCAACCTGGAGTACCTAAGAGAGACCGTTTACAAAATGTTTTAGAAGCCTTACTTACCATTGCCGAAATCGGCACTTATCCTCCCTTAATAGGAATCGGCAAGAATAGGAAGGAGAATCCATGGGGTTTCTGCACACTTACCTTTACAACCGATTTGAATAACAGAGAAATCCCGAAGTATCTATGCCACTGTACTGTTCGGCCAAAGTGTGTTAAAAAGAGGAAAGGAGATCGGCACCTTCAAGGGAGCGTATTCGGCCAAAGGGAGAAAGAAAGTAATAGGAAAGAAAAGTGCTAGGGGTTTTGGCTTGAAGGGGTTTGAAGGAATGAAGAAAATACGAGAAGAATAGAGGAGGGTTTAGGGATTTCGGCACTTCAGCAAGAATGACAAAAAGAGAAGCAAGGGGGGGTTAACTGATGCTTTTATAGGCACTCGGCCCCCCTTTCAAGCTTGCCGTCCACTCCTTTGAATAAGGAGTTCAAATTCGGCTCAATACCTAAAACTTCTCTTGGCCACACATTTGCATTAATTCAAAATTAATTTGAATTAATCTCCATTAATCAATTAATAATCAAATAATCCACTTAACCTAATAATATCCCTTTTTAATAAAACCCTTAATTATCTCTTATTATCCCCTTATTATCTTTTGAAAAAAAAGAATTTAAAGAGAGCAAAACTCTCCCTATGTGCCGTCCAACAATAATGCAAAAATAAGAGGGGAATTCGCGACTCGAACCAAGGCTCCCCTTGCTCCATTGATGGCGTCACATGTAGATCCCAAGTAGCACTCCTTTTGCCACTTTACCAAGCTGATTTTTTGTGTTAAATTACCCACACTTATCCTTATAACACCACTTACCAAGGCTCCCTTCTTTTAAAAGTTAAAAACTAAAATTTCCTACCAAATCGAGCCAACACAAAGCCTTAAATTGATCATTATTATTCCATAAATAATGACACAGCAGTTCATACATAAGAAAAATAATTTATTTCCAAATAGCCCCGTTTTTGGGATGTTACAGTCGTTTTAGTGGAGAAAGCTCGAATAGCTGAGGAGGTCAAGAGGGCAGAGAGGCACAATAGAGAAAGGAACCGTGATAAGAGAAGTGTTGGATCGCCAGAAGTGGTTGAGAGGGTCCAGAAAAGACCGAGGGTTGAGATTCCTGTTCATATTGCTAAGCCAGCCGCCGGAAATCCAGATCGTCCGTGTGCTCAATGTGGAAGGTACCATGTTGGCGAGTGCTGGAATCGTGTTCGAGAATGTTTTAGATGCAAGTCCAAGACTCATCTGATTAAGGATTGTCCCCAGAACCCGAATAGGACTCAGACAGAAGGTCAAGGTTATGTGCAGCCAGGCAGAGGTGGTCAACAAGCGACGAGAGGTCGTGGTTCGAACCATAGAGGAAATGGTTTCGGCCGAGGTCGTGTGGCAGTAGACCGCAGTAATGGTGGCACTGAGGCAAGGCGACCCAGTCGGTTTATGCGATTAAATCGAGAGAGGATAATGATGTGCCTGATGGGTCAACTGGTAAGTTCCTTAAGTCTGGAATACTCTTTGTTGTTTTGTTCGCTTTGGTGATTGTTTGATCTGTTGCTCGTAAAGTAGTTGGAACCTTGAGTATGAACTTAGAAACGGTGCCTAGAAGGTATGTTAGCTCTTTAAGATCAGATTGCACATGACTATAGCGTAGTGGGAGGAATTGGGTATTAGTTTAGACAAGTAATTTCGAGGACGAAATTATTTTAAGGAGGGTAGAATTGTAACACCACCGGTTCTAGGGGTTAGGCGTTTGGTGCTTAGCTCGGGTGTTGGCACACTCTAGGGTGTGGATGGGTAAGTTTTAGGGTCCCGAGAACCCTAGGTAGTGGTGGAATGATTTGGAAAATTTTTAGTTTTAGGGGCTAAAAGGGAGAGCTTGGATAGAGGGGGTCTTAAGAGAAGTTTTGGTGGAAGTAAGGCACTAAGATTGGTGTGGCAAAGTGGCAAGGAGGCGCCACATAAGGCATGGGAAGTGACGCCTCAAGGGGGAGCTGGAAGGGTCTCATGTTCGATTCGCAAGAGCAGCAGATGGGCATTGTTTTTGCGTCATCTTGGTGGGGTGGTGGACGGTTTTGGATGCTGCTAAAAGGTGGATGAAGACTTGGTCTTCTTTTTTGAATTTGGCTAGATAGGTTTGACTTTTTCAAAGCTTTTGAATGGATGGAAGGGAGGTATTTTAGGAGAGATTTGAGGATTTTTGTGGGAGGTTGGAGCTTGGCCGAATGTTATAAATAGGGGAGGTGCTCATTTCTTTGCATTCACCATTTTGGCTTTCTCTCCTTGCCGAATTTTAGCCTTTCCTTTTAGCCTCCATTTTCATTTCCTCCTCATACCTCAACCACACCAAAACGCCTCTCTCTCTCACTTATTCATCTGAGCCGAAACTTCAAGTCCCTTTCTCCTTCCATTTTTCTTATCCATTTCACTCGTTGCTAGACCATAAACTCTCCTCACTTCTCGATTGCAGTAACACCTTTTGAAGCACCCTAGCACCCACTTCTTTGTCTTCTAGTTTTGCAAAGCCGAACCTACACCTTACCTGTGCCAAAATCCCTTTCTATTATTTAAACTTAACGTTGCCAAATATTGGAAGTAGATCTCTTCGGGCCTTGGTGTGCAATCGGTTAGTGAAGGCACTTTGGGGATTTGTAGTATTCAGTCAAGCTTCCGCAACCGAACTCGGTAAGGAGGAGGTGGTGTTTCGGCAGAGAGTTAGTCAAGCAGCACTTTGGGATTGGATCGTTTGTGCTATTGAGGTGCGTAATCACCGCACTGATTCTCCGGTTAGTTATTTTTGATGTGTATTCAGATGTGTTGTGTGTGGTAGCCAGTTATGTTGGCTTGAATGGTGGATACCATAATTATGGGTAATCAGACATCAGGTGAGTAACACTTGGATATTATGTTAATGTGATGTATGTGTAAATATATGGTAATGTTGTGATATATACAGATATATACTCATGTTATATGATGACTTCACATGTAGCATCTGCATAATTGCATGAGGTTGGGTTTGATTCGATGAAGGAGGAAGAGTACACAAGTTGTACGTGGTCTAATGATAGCTCGGCTACATTAGCGCTTGGGGGTTAGTGAGTGCTACCTCAAGGAGATGTTGGCTAGGTGCCCATCTCGCGGTTGATGGCTATGTGCATCACCGTAGACGGATTTTGATATCGGGATCATGATGGGTTGATCGGTGGCTCAGCCACGGCCTTGAGCAGTGAGTTGCCAAGGTAAGGATGTTGGATCACGATGTGATCAGTGGTGGTTTATCCACGGCCTTAGGCAGGGAGTCTGCTAAGGTTGGTGTTCGGTTGGACAATGGGTTGAAATTTGAGATACATATGGGCATGACTTGCTATGTGAATTGTTTGGTATGGGGCCAAGCCCATACGCTGGAAATCTGTGTTTTGATTATGCCTTCGAGTCATTATGACTCACCCCATTATTTTTCTAACATTTGGTGACGCGTAGTTTGGACCGGGATCGGAGAGGACACATGGTGGCCCATGCAGAAGAAGAGATTAAACGTTTTAGGCTTACTTTAAGTATTTGTTTTAAAATAGAATATGTAATAAAGGCCTTTTGACTCTTATTTATTTTTGGAATCATTTTATTATCATTTTAATTATGGTTTGATTAATTTGAATTACTATGTGAAAATGATTTTATTTTAGCAACCTATTTATTCAATATATATAAGTTAATAAAGTTTTTAATTTGGACATCTTATAATAACAAAGTTTTACTTATAGTTTTAAAAGGGCATAGATTTTCAAAGGTTAACGAATGTTCATGTTTTAATTTCTAAGTTAAATAGATTTTTCCACCGTCTTTTCCGCTTTAACATAACCAGATTCGATCGTAGTGAATGGGCCGGGTTTGGGGATGTTACAACATGGGAGTTTTTCCAAGAAGAGTTCTGGAAGAAACACATTAGCCAAAGGTTATCGACCAGAAAAGAAAAGAATTCCTTGAACTGAAACAAGGTAGAATGATAGTATCTAAGTATGTGCGTGAGTTTGTAAGGCTCAGTAAATACACTCGAGAGTGTGTATCCACTGAAGCCATTATGTGTAAACGGTTTGAGGACACGGGTTAAATGAAGATATCCGATTATTTGTTGGTGTCCTAGAATTGAAGGAATTTGTTGTGCTAGTGGACCGGGCTTGTAAAGCCGAGGAGTTGGTTAAGGAGAAAAGAAAAGCTAAAATGGAGTCTCGTGACTCAAGAAAGAGACAACTGAGTAAGTCATTTCATTCCTCATCCAAGAAGTCAAGAGATTTCACTACTCGATCAGCTACTTCAGCTGGGTTCTTGAATAGAAGTAAGGGCAAACAGTACTCGGGGTCTAAAGCCTAGACCACTTTAGTTGCTAGTGTTGGGAATGCTCGACCAAATAGACCAAAATGTCCATAGTGTGGCAGACGTCACCCCGGTGAGTGCCGAGCACATGAGAGAGCATGTTTTAAGTGTGGTTCCTAAGATCATTTTATTAGAGAATGCCCTGAGATGGTAGAAAAAGAGAAAATTCAGAGTACAAGATCGGGAAGTACTACTAGAGGGAGACAGCAGAGAAACCTAGGAAGTGGAACGAGTAGTAAGAGTACACCCAGATAGCAGACTGCAAGATCTGAGGGTAGAGCGCCTGCGAGGACTTATGCCATTCACGCTCGCGAAAAGGCGTCATCCCCTGATGTAATTATGGGTACATTTTCTCTCTATGATACTAATGTTGTTGCTTTAATTGATCCAGGATCTACCCACTCATATATTTGCATGAAATTAGTATCTAGTATGAGCATGCCTGTAGAGTCTACAAAATTCATGATAAAAGTGTCCAATCCCTTAGGCAAAAGTGTATTAGTTGATAAGGTATGCAAAGATTGCCCATTGATGATTAAAGGCCATTATTTTAAGGTAAATCTCATGCTATTTCCATTTGATGAATTTGATATAATTCTTGGTATGGACTGGTTAACCGCTCATGGTGTGACAGTAAATTTTGGAAAGAAATACATTGAATTGAGATGTGAAAAAGGGGACACTCTTCGTGTTGAATCAGATGAACAGGACAGATCGCCTGTAGTGATTTCTCATTTGTCTGCCCAGAAATATGTAAGGAAAGGATACGAAGCTTATCTTGCCTTTGTGATGATACCAAAGAAACTGAGCTAAGAATTGAATCAGTGCCGATAGTATGTGAGTATCCAGATGTATTCCCAGAAGAATTGCCAGGGTTGCCTCCAGTTAAAGAGGTTGAATTTGGCATTGAGTTAGCTCCTGGTACTGCACCTATATCGATTGCTCCATACAGAATGGCTCCAACTGAGTTGAAAGAATTGAAGGCACAGTTACAAGAGTTGACGGACAAAGGCTTTGCATGACCGAGTTATTCTCCGTGGGGTGCTCAAGTATTATTTGTGAAAAAGAAAGATGGTTCTATGAGGTTATGCATAGTTTACCGGCAGCTTAATAAGTTAACCGTGAAGAACAAGTACCCATTGCCAAGGATCGATGATCTATTTGATCAGTTGAAGGGAGCCACTGTGTTTTCCAAGATAGATTTGAGGTCCGATTATTACCAGTTGAGGGTCAAAGACTCAAATGTGCCAAAAACCACATTTCAGACAAGGTATGGGCACTATGAGTTTTTAGTCATGCCTTTCGGTTTAACAAATGCCCCTATTGTGTTTATGGATTCAATGAACCGCATCTTTCGGCCATATTTGGATAAGTTTGTTGTGGTTTTTATTAATGATATACTGATTTATTCTCGTGATGAGAATGAACATGCCGAGCATTTGAGGACGGTTTTGCAAATTTTACGAGATAATCAGTTGTATACCAAGTTTAGTAAAAGTGAATTTTGGCTCAAAGAAGTTGGGTATTTGGGACACATTGTCTCGGGAAATGGAATTCGAGTTGACCTGAGCAAGATATCAGCTATTGTTGATTGGAAACCGCCGAGAAATGTATCAGAGGTTAGAACTTTTCTGGGCCTAGCTGGCTATTACAGACGGTTTGTCAAGGGATTTTCTATGATAGCTACTTCGATGATGAGGCTATTACAGAAAGATGTAAAGTTTGATTAGACAGAAAAAGTACCAACAGAGTTTCAAGAAACTAAAGGCATTATTGACTGAGGCACTAGTTCTAGTACAACCTGAAACGAGAAAAGAATTTGTAATTTATTGTGATGCATCCTTGAATGGATTGGGCTGTGTGCTTATGCAAGAGGGCAAGGTGATAGCATATGCCTCTAGATAGTTAAAGCCGCAAGAAAGGAATTACCCGACACATGATCTAGAGTTAGCTGCCATTGTGTTTGCATTGAAGATATGGAGACACCATTTGTATGGTGAAAAATGTCGGATATTCACCGACCATAAAAGCCTAAAGTACTTGATGACTCAAAAGGAGTTGAATTTAAGGCAACGGAGATGGTTAGAGCTGATTAAGGACTATGAACTAGTGATTGACTATCATCCGAGAAAGGCGAACGTGGTCACCGATGCCTTGAGCAGAAAATATTTGTTTGCATTGAGGGCTATGAATACATGGATGACTTTGTCAAGTGATGGTTCTATTCTAGCTGAGTTGAGGGCTAGACCGATGTTCCTTCAAGAGATTTATGAGGCTCAGAAAGATGACAGTGACTTCCAAGCCAAAAGAGTTCAGTGTGAGTCAGGTGTTGAGTCCGACTTTCAGATTAATTCTGATGGATGCTTGATGTTTCGGGACAGAGTCTGTGTACCGAGAGATGATGAGCTCATTCAGAAAATTTTACACGAGGCACATAGTGGATGTTTATTTGTACATCTGGGCAGCACGAAAATGTATAATGACTTGAGGATATGGTATTGGTGGTCGAGTATGAAGAAAGATATTTCTGAGTTTGTATCAAAATGCTTGATTTGTCAGCAAGTGAAGGCTTAACACCAAGTACCTTCGGGTTTACTTCAGCCTATCATGGTTCCCGAGTGGAAATGGGACCTTGTTACTATGGACTTTGTAACGGGTTTGCCATTGACACCGAGAAAGAAAGATGTCGTATGGGTTGTGGTAGATAGACTTACGAAGTCGGCCCATTTCATACCTGTACGTGTTGATTATTCACTTTATAAGTTGGCAGAATTATATGTTTCAGAGAATGTAAGACTACATGGAGTGCCTTTGTCGATTATATCGGATAGAGATCCGAGATTCACATCCCGACTTTGGAAAAAGTTTCAAGAAGCTTTGGTCACAAAGTTAAGTTTTAGTACAACTTTCCATCTGCAAACTGACGGACAGTCGGAGAGATTAATGTAGATACTTGAGGATATGCTTCTGTGTTGTGTTCTTGAGTTTCAGGGCAGCTGGGAAAGTACTTACCATTGGTAGAGTTTGCTTATAATAACAGTTTCCAGTCGAGTTTGAGAATGGCGTCTTGTGAGGCTTTGTATGGGCGTAAGTACCGAATGCCTTTGTATTGGATAGAACTTAAAGAAAATCAGATTCACGGGGTCGATCTGGTTAGAGAAACCGAAGAGAAGGTAAAAAATAATTCGTGATTGTTTAAAAGCTGCTTCGGATAGAAAAAAGTCCTACTCAGACTTGAAACGGAAAGAGATCGAGTTTCAAGTTGGTGATAAGGTATTTTTGAAAGTGTCACCATGGAAGAAAGTTCTCAGATTTGGCCGAAAAGGCAAATTGAGTCTGTGTTTTATCGGACCATATGAGATTACCGAGAGGATAAGACCTGTAGCTTATCGACTGGCTTTGCCATCTGAGTTGGAAAATATTCATGATGTGTTCCACGTGTCTATGTTACGTTGTTACCGATCAGATCCTTCGCATGTGATTACACCAGCAGAGGTTGAAATTCAACCCGACATGACTTATGGCAAAGAACTGGTTAAGATTTTGGCACGAGAAGTTAAACAATTAAGAAACAAAAGTATAGCCCTTGTGAAAGTACTATGGCAAAGACATGGGGTAGAAGAGGCTACATGGGAGCCCGAGGAGGCTATGAGAAACCAGTATCCAAACCTTTTTACTGGTAAGATTTTCGGGGACAAAAACCCCTAAGGGGGGAGAATTGTAACAGCCTGATTTAGGGCCTAGCCAGAATAGTGGTTATGAGACCACAAATCTGAAGTAGAAATATGTGTTTTATGATTTTTATGAGGCTTGTGATATGTTTGCATGATTATGTGAAAATTTCATGAGGAAATTTTATTAATTAGTGATCAATTTGTCTATTAGGACTAAATTGCAAAGATTGGAAAATATGAGATTCTAGAAGGTTTAAGTTTGAAATAGCATTGTAAAAACTATTAGAAGTCCTTATTTAGCAATTAGACCAACATAGGTCAAGATGGACAAAAATAGACATGGGAAGGAAAAATCTCAAGAAAGGGGCCGTAAGGGCAAAATGGTCATTTGGTTAATAAAAGAATAAAGAGGGAAAAATAAGTCAAAAATGGTGTCCATCTTCCCTAAGCTTGACCGAAAATCACAAGAACACCATAGCTAGGGTTTCTTCAACTTCCAAGCTTGATTGTAAGTACCTCCTAGCCCCGTTTTTATTATTCTTCATATTTTTGAGATCCTCATAGCTCGATTTAGCTATTTCTAGCTATATTTTGAGCTAGGGTTTATGTTCAAAAATTTACCCATGTATGAAAAGCATGTATTTTGATGATTTATGGAAGAATATGAAAGTTTGATGTATGATAGATATCTTTTTCTAAGTGATTTTCATGAAAAATGCATAAAAAAGACCAAATTATAAAAGTCATGAAAATGGCCGTACATGAGTGAATTAGTGGAAATTGAGGGCTATTATAGTTATGAAAATAATTCAGCTAGGCTTAAAATAAAAAGAAATCGAATGAAAATCATTTTACAAGCCTAGGGGCAAAAGTGTAATTATGTGAAAGTCTAAGGGCAAAATCATAATTTTTCCAAAATATGATTCATGGGTTAAATTGGTCAATGTGAGTATTAAACAAGTGAAATTGTTGTTATAGATCAAGAAACACAAAGCCCGGATCGAAACCGAGGCAAGAACAAGGTTGTAGACTAAACCGAATATCTACACACATTTTGAGTACCGAGGTAAGTTTGTGTGAAATTAAAGCTACATAATGTTTTTATACTTTTAATTTCTTGATATTATGTGGAATGAATGTTATTTTTATGAAATCGACTGATGCCTCGATGAGAATATGTTCAGTTGAAGTCCCGGTTGAACATTTTGGAATAACAAGGATACCTCTGTCATAACATGAGATAAGGAAGGTCCCGAATAAGACCATGTCTGGGACATGGCATCGGCACTGAATAAGGAAGGTCCCGTTTAAGACCATGTCTGGGACATGGCCTTGGCACCAAAGGAAGATCTCGTGTAAGACCATGTCTGGTACATGGCATCGACATCTACATACAATCTCGTATAAGACCATATCTGGGATATGGCATCGACATCGAGATATGAAATACCGTGTAAGACCATATCTGGGATATGGCAGCGGCATCAAGAGGTGATCCCATGTAAGTCCATATCTCGGATATGGCATTGGCATCGTGATACATGTATGATGAGATTGAGTATCCTCCGATATTCCTAATAGTTCAACGGGCAAAGAGTTAAGTTTATGTAAAGATGACAAAGAGCTAATTCTATATTTAAATAGTATAAAAGTGCTAAAGTTATGTGATGAAGTGTTACAGGTACCCATGAGTAATTTACGAGAAATGCATGCAATATGTGATATGTAATTTGGTAAGAGTATGCATGAGTAAGTTATGTTAATGTGTTTGAGAATTTGAGTATTATTCAATGAGGTGAATGGATGCTATTATAAGTCTTAATGTTGCTATTTATTTCATGCAAACTTACTAAGCTTTATGCTTACTCCTATCTTATTTCCCTTTTTCTTGTAGTATCGCCAAGCTAACTCGGGGATCGTAGAACGTCAGAGTTCGGATCACACTATCAACTATTCTTTTGCTATAGTGAAGTTGATTTATTTTGAGTATAGCATGTATAGGAACTTGGTCATTTTGTTATGTCATATTTGTTAGCCAAAGTGTTGGCTATTATTGTCACTTACTCATTTTGTACATGGTCATTGGCAATTGGCTAATACTTGTTAAGTTTTATTTATATATCCAATGATGATGAGGTTCATGAAGTGCAAGTTGGTGCAATTGATCGAGTAAAATGTGAAGCGTATGCATGATGAATTAGTGGTTATTCATAGTGTATTATTGTAATGTTATCTGCTGCTTGTGATTGTATCAGAGTGTTTACTTTTCAGGGTGGCAATTGACTTGGTAAATAGCCTTATAATTGTCCATACAGGTAGACACACGGGCGTGTGTCTAGGCCATGTGAGACGCACGGCCAGCCTCATGGGTGTGATGTTAGGCCGTGTTTCCCCTACATCAAAATTTCAAAAATTAAATTTGTCACACGGGCCAGCACACGGGCATGTGACTTGGCCGTGTGCCCTTTAAGTGTTTGCTGACGTCATAAACAAAATACTAAGGTTTTCACACACAGGTGAGGACACGGGCGTGTCTAGGCCGTGTGAGTGACACGGGCTATAGACACGGGCATGTGCCAGGCCGTGTGAAAACCCCTGTAGGTTTGAAATGAAAAATAAAATCCACACAAGCTAGGAACATGGGCGTGTGTGACCACACGGCCTGCCCACACGGGCTGTGTTCCATTCCACACGGGCGTGTGGCCCTGTTTTAGGCAAAAAATTTCTAAGTGTGCAAAATGTTTCCGGTTTAGTTCTGAACCATTTCGTATGTATGTTTAGGGTCTCGTAGACTCATAATAGGGACGTTATGAATATGAATGAATTTTTTTAAGTTGAAACGAAATTTTATGGCCCGATGTTATATGTTTGAGCAAATTAAGTTTAGTAATGCCCCGTATCCATTTCCAGTGTTGGATACGGGTAAGGGGTGTTACAGTTTCTACTGGTTATTATTCTATTGAATGTATATGAAGATTATATTGCTTCTGTCACTGTGGATTTCAGTACTTCTGAATGAAGTTTTTCCTTCTTGAAATTTTCTGGGATATTATCGAGATTTCTACCATTCTATATGAGTTGTGATTTTCAGAAATTCTTTATAGTTCCACATTTTGAGATTTTGCTATCTTGGCTTCCTTAGCACTTTATTGTTTAATTTATTAAGCACGAGATATCTACAATAGATGTTCTTTTGAAGAAGATGATTATACTTGTTATGATTATAATTTCTGGTTTGATCACGGGAGTACAGTGGTACAGTCATCAGATTATAGAGGTTGTGTTTCTGCATTGGTTGCTGAGGGAACCATTTTTGATTTTCTTTTGTGTTCAAAATGCATTATTAACAGTTAGGGATTTTATCTATTTATATGGTTCAGACGTTGGTCTCATTATGGCATTATTATTTTTATATGATGGAGGTGGCTTCAGTATAGTTCAACGCTTCGATGATTAATAGTTGAGATAGCTTTATTATATAATTCTTTCTAATTTCTTAAAAAAGGGTTAACATCGGCAAAAGTGTAAACGGTGAAAGATCAAGCTCAAATTTGTATATCGGTTATCATTCCTAGGTAATCTTGATAAATGTCCATGAGTTGAAAGCAAGATGTTATGTTACGTTTGAATTATGCCGTTTTTAAAGAGCTTTGATTAGTATCCTAAAGAAATTACAATAAAATGTATGTTTGAGTTATCTTGACAATAAGAAGAAAGGTTTTCTTTGAAAAGTTATTGTTTGACAGCCAAGATCGATTCAGTTGTTTAGTCTTATGGGATTATTTTCTTGAAGGGTTAATTGAGTATATGTGTTTAAGTTTATCCTCGAGTCCGGAAAATAAATCTTGTAAGTTCACGGGTAATTAGATGGATAGTCTGAATGACGAATTCATATTCTAGAAGACATGATACAAAATTATATTTATCGGAACGGTTCTAATTGAGAAAGTCATCACGATTGTGAAGTCTGAATGGTGTGATACTTGTTAATAAAGAGGTAACCAATTAAAAACATTGTTAATTAAAGCATCAGTTCTTATTCAGCCTGAGTCAAGTAAAAAGTTTATGATTTTCAGATATGCGTCTTTAAATGGTTTGAAGTATTTTTAGTACAAGAATGTATAGTGATATTTTATGCTTCAATACAGTTAAGCCGCATGAAAAGAGTTATTAGACACGTGAATTAGAAATGGTTGACATTGTATTCGCATTGAATAGTCAGTGACATTGATTGTTTGGTGAGTAATGTAAACTATTTGTTAACTGCAAAAGTTTAAAATATTTGATATTACAGAGAGATCTGGATTTGGGACAGAAAGGTGGCTTGAACTGTCGAAAGATTTTGAGTTATCATCCAGGGAAGAACAATTATAGTCACAGATATTTTGAACAAGAAATATTTGTGTGCTTTACAAGCGATGAATACGCGATTGATCTTATCGGATGATGGATAATATAGGAAAGTGATGCAAATTCTCGAAGACACGATTTGTTACTGTATCTTAGCATGTGAAAGCAATTAAGGAAGATAATTACTATTGGTTGAGTTTGAGAATATTAATAGTTATCATATGAGTATAAAGATGACATTGTATAAGGTATTGCATGATTACAATTACCAAACTCCATTCTTATGGGATCGAGCTTTGTGAGAAAAAGATTCACGGGAATGATTTTAACAGAGAAAATTGAAGAGAGAGTGAAAGTAATTCGTGATAGTTAGAAAGCAGTTTCAGATTGACAGAAAACATATGCAGACTTGATACGTAAAAGCATTGAATATCAGTTAATGAATTGAGTGTTTATGAAAACATTGTTGTGAGAATAGAATTTTTCGAATTAGCCATGAGAGATGTTGAATTTGTGATTCATCGGGCCGTATGAGATGATTGAGCAAATGAAGCCAGTGGCTTATTCAACTTATATTATTGTTAGAACTTCAGAAGATCCATAATGTGTTTCTTATATCTATAATACGACGATTCAGATAAGACCCTTTATATATAATGTCTCTTTAAGAAGTTGAAATTCAGCTTGATATGACGTATAGCGAAGGATAGATCAGAATCTTAACTCAAAAGATTAAAGAGTTGAGAAATCTGAGGCTATGTGAGAAATTGATAAGGTTATAAGAAAGCAAATCTCTATTTTATTCTCTGATAAGATTTTTGGGGACAAAAATCTCTAAGGGGGGAGAGTTGTAACAGCACATTTTTGGGTCAAATCAGAATAGTGGTTTTGGGACCACAAATCTGAAGTTAAAATATTAATTTTATTATTTTATTAAATTTTACAGCATGATAGAATTATTATGTGAAAGTTTCGAAAAGAAATTTTACTGTTTGAATGCTTAATTCGGTAAAAAGGACTAAATCGCGTAAAGTGTAAAAGTGGAGTTCTATTAGCTAAAAGTATTTAATAGCTATAGAACATTAAAGTAAAGGTCCTTAAGTGGTAAAAATGCCATTTATGAGTTAGTGGATGATAGTGGAGTGGCATTTGGTGTAATTACTAATGTTTTTAAAGGATATTTTGGTAATTAGTTAATAAAGTTAATGTTTAATAAAAACAAATTAAAATCATCATCTTTTCACCATTTCTCCACCAAAAATTAGAAAGAATGGCAGCCATGGGAGAAGCTTTTGGTTCGGCCAAGCTTCAAATGCTTGATTAGGTACGGTGCTCCGTTTTCAATGATTTCTACGTTTTTGAGATCGTTGCTTTGTATTTTAGCTAGCCCGTACATTAATTTTTGAAATTGTTAAAGATTTAACATGTTTCCATTGTTGAATGTTTGAGTAAATTGATGATTGATGATAGTTTATGAAAGTTTATTGATAGATTTACTAGTTTTGTAAATTGATTTTTGACAAAAATGTCAAAAAAAAGGGTTAATTTGTGAAAATGTGAAATTTAGTGGTTAAAATGTGAAATAAATTGAAAATATGGTCTGATAGTAATATATGGAAAATTCGGCTAGCTTGGGTTTGTGTTTAATTTTATGAAATTGTGATTTTATGTGATAAGGACTAAATTGCACAAAATTGAAATTATGGGGGCAAAAGTGTAAATGTACTTTAAAGTAAATTTTGGATTAAATTGAATAGAGAGATAATTAAATAAGCTGATTTTGATTATAACTAGATTGAGAAAAGTGAAATACGGGTATAGATCGAGGAAAAGATAAATTATTTGACTAGTCGATCCGTTCCGTCGTTTTAACGATCGAGGTAAGTTCGTATGTTAATAAATGCTGTTAAATTGTGTTATAAATTTATTATTATTGTTGAATTGAATTATAATGATGATTGGAAATGAGTACGAGCACAATCGACAGAGTTATGACGTCCAGAAGTCACGTATAAACCTTAGGAATAGCTTAGGATCTAAATGTCATGACATTAGGATTACCAGATTGTGATTTCGTGTAAGACCATGTCTGGGACATTGGCATCGATATGAGATTCGTGTAAGACCATAGCTGGGTTATTGGCATCGATATACTATAACATGTAAGACCATATCTGGGATATGGCATTGTATGAATTATATGAGATTTCCAAGTATCCTTAGCGATTCCTAATGGTTCAACGGGCATAGTCAAGACAAGAATGAAAGTACGATTGGAATAAGTAATACAGGTACGTACAAAACTTATGTGAGAATCAAATGAAAGTGGTGAGTTCATATTGTATCATGTATATGAAATGAGAAAGATTTGTGCATAAATATGTTTTATGCCAAAATGGGTTCATTTGGCTATATGGAGGTATGAATTGGATGTTAAATGAGGCATGAGTTATGTTTGTTTTAACTATATATACATAAGGTATATAACGTGCAAAATAATATCACTTAATGATAATTAACACGATTCACCTTGGCTAAAGAAAATGTGAGAAATGTTGGTTTGAATGAAGTTATATAGATAGTTGATTTTGTATATGTAAATGTAATCGAATTGATAAGAATGTTTTTGATCCGTATGAGCATAGAAATAAATAAACTTGTGAAGCTTTGTTAATTATGTAATTGGAATTATGGTATAAAGGTGAAATCAAATGAATTTATAATATAGTATATGTAAATGCTTAATATGTGTTTATTCAATAAGATAAGTTTAATATCATACGAGCTTACTAAGATTTATAGCTTACTTTGTGTTATTTTTCTATGTTTTATAGTGATTCAGACGTTCGCTCGGGTTGGAAGTCGGCAGAGATTGCATCACAATATACGGTTTTGATTTCGGTATTTATACACTTGTGACTTGGTTATATGGCATGTATAGGCTTGATTTATGTGGACATGTGTTTTGGTAATGTTGAATGTGAGTTTGGCTTATGATATGTGCTCATATATGTGCTTCTGGTGTATATATATTTATTTGGTTTTGTGTTTGGCAAGATTATTATGGAAATGGTGAATTGGTATGTTTGTAATATTGGAAATGATAGTTAAAGTGATGATAAAATGCTTGTATTGGAACTAGGTGAAATGGATGGTTTTGGTATATGGAATTGGTATGTTTTGGAGTAGTAAATGTGTATTAAATTGGTTGATGTTTTTTTTAGGCTATGATTTGGGCATAATTTGTTGATGTTTTGGGCTGCCTTTTGTGTATAAATTGGTGCCACCTTTTGAGTTTGCAATGTAGACCATTATGGGTGGCGAATTGGCCTTGCGAACCGCCTATTTACGTCCACACGGCTGAGCACACGGGCATGTGGCTCGATCGTGTCTGACATATGGCCTTGATGCATGGCTGTGTGTCCCCTGGAAATAATTAGAAATTCAAGTCAGTCTTGCACACAGCCTAGACACACGAGCATTTCTGGTGGCCGTGTGAGGCATACAGCCTTGGCACATAGGCGTGTGTGGCCATTTCGAATAGACACACGGGTGTGTGGACGACCGTGTGGCCAAGTCAGTATACCCACCAGTTTTTACACGGCCTGGCACACGGGCGTGTCCTCGGCCGTGTGAGGCAAGTCAGTATGTATGCCCTATTTTCACACGACATAGTCACACGGGCGTGTCCTCACATGGCCTGTTCACATGGGCGTGTGACTTTTGTATTCAAGAAAATTTTCTAAGTTTCCCAAAGTTTTCGAATGTTAACGGTTTAGTCCTGAACCTCTTCCAAGCATGTTTTAAGATTTCATAGAGCCTTATAAGGGACAATATGTTTGTATATGAATGATTTATGTGTTTGAATGTTTAAATTTATGAGACATGTATATGTTATGATGTGATAGTTCAGTAATACCTCGTAACCCTATTCCAGCGACGAATACAGGTTAGGGGTGTTACATTGTAAGTGTGCAAAAATTATTCAAATGGTTATGCATGAAATGGTATAGGAAATGGCTTGTTTTTAGGCAAATTTATGTCCACACGGCTTGAGACACGGGCGTGTGACTTAGCCGTGTGGGGCATATGGCCTGGTGACACGGCCGTGTGTCATCTGAGGGTTCCTTTGTATGCAAGTCAATGAGTTACATGGCCATGTGACCCTACTCAAAGAGTTACACGGGTGCGAAAATGGGCTGGGACATGGCCGTATGTCCCTAGTTCGAAGGTTACATGGCCTAAGACACGAGCGTGTGTCTCAGCCGTGTGAGGCACACAGCCATGTGACCCTTGTATCCAAATTTTTGTAACTTTTTCCTAGACTTTCCAAATGATTTCAATTTAGCCCCGAATTATTTCTAAGGTATTTCTTGGGTCTCGAGGGCTCGATTTTGGGACAGTATGTGTATGTATGATTGGTTTATGATATGTTTATAATATTAAATGATATTATGTTTTTGTGTTTCGATTGTTCAGTAATGCTCTGTAACCCTAATTCGACGACGGATGCGGGTTAGGGGTGTTACATGAGACATGTTTAGAGGGATAAGAGAATTTGAGCTAAGCTTCATTCAATGAGTCATGTGAAGGGAAATAAGGAGAGTGTTAGCTATATGCTAAAGTTTTGGGACATGTTTGACTCTATGAGTCTATGTGGTGTAATGGAGATCTGTGTATCCGATGTGTGATGATAGAGCTCACTATATTTTTCATAACTCAAGTGCCAATTTATCATATTTTATGTAATCGTGTGGAACATGTTCCATGCTTGAATGAGTATGTATGTGTTATGAGAATGACCTATTAGACGATGCATGATTTAATAATATATGATGTTAGACTTAAGAATAAGGTTCTTGTGTGTAAGTGATTGGTTGTGTTGCATGATGTTATGTTTACATTGTGGAATTCTTTGCATTCACTGAGATTGTTGAAGCTCACCCACTCATTTCAACATATGCAGATTAGTTATGACACGATGTTGGCGGTGTGGTTTCCAAGGGAGTGATCCAAAGAAGACTTGTTATTCATCGTAGGTGCTTTATTATTTTATTCGTATTGGGGAGACAGGCAATGTAGTAGAATTATTATGGCTATGTTGAGTTCTAAACATTTTGGTTTGGTTTATAAGGTCTCATGTTATTATTATGCTAGAATAATAGAAATTGATGTTGGCATGACGATTCTTTTTTTGATGATTTGACGTTTTAGACTGATAAATTTAGTCGTTGAATGATGAAACAAATAAAGTACTTGAAGCATGTTGCTTAGGGACTATAACAATTGAATTATTTGCTCTTCTATGCTGTATTTTTAGCTTCAGTAGTAGAGGTATCGATAGTTGGCTTTAAAAATCGATACCTCTATGAATTAAAACGAATAAGAAAATAGAATAGGGATTTGGTATCGATACCTTATCTCAAGTATCGATACTCGGGACTAAAGTATCGATAATTTTTAGCAAGTACCGATAATTTTTGACAAACGAGAATTTGGCCGAGAAACAGTATGCTCATTTTGTATCGTTCTCTTAAGTGGTATCGATACCACTTAAAGAAAATATCGATACCTTAATGTCAGTATCGATACCTACAGAATTAGCCCTTATTCATGATTTTGATTGTATGTATGATCGATTAACGAATGGTTTGCATGTAACAATGTTAATTAACTATTTGGACGACTTAAAACTTATACGGGTTAACAAAAGAAGATCAGTTTGCTTGAATCTAGTTTCTTATTTGATGCACATAAGACGAGACAGTGGTGTGGAATCCCTATTTGGGCTTGGCGACTAGGCCGGGTATAGGGTGTTACATTTGGGCATCAGAGCCTAAGTTCAATAACTCTCGGACCTAAGTGATTGTTCTGGAAGTGTTGATTGGGGTTTCGCAACCCATGAATCTTGGAAACCCAAGTGATTAAATTATGCTAGTTGCTTGAATTGCATGAGAATTTTTATTTGTGATGCATGTGGGGTAGGAATTGTAACAGTCTGAATTTGACCCTAATCGGAACGGTGGTTTCGGGACCATGAATTCCAGTCTGAAATATTTTTAAATATTATATTTTGTGCTTATTATATGTGAATTAATGTCTGTGAAAGTTTTGTAGAAAAATTTAATCGTTTGTGTGCTTAATTAAATAAAAAGGACTTAATCGCGTAAAGTGTAAAAGTTATAAACTATAGTGTAAAGTGCTAGAATGATGATGGCTTTTTAATATGGAGTATTAAAAGAGTAATTAACCCATTTTATGAGTTAGTGGGTGGCAAAGGTCAAGTGTAACCTTATATTATAAGTTGTTTTTATTATTAATTAAAGGTTAAAATGGTAAAACATAAAAAAATGTTATTATATATTATATTATATGAAATTAAAAGCCATTTTAGTTGTTCTTCTTCTTCCATTGCCGTGAGTTAGCTAAGAAAAAGGGGTTTAAACGCTTAAAACATTCGGCCATCATCAAGCTCAATTAGGTATGAATTTTAGCTCGGTTTTTGATAATTTCTACGTTTTTGTGATCGTTGCTTCGTATATTATCCGACCCATGCTAAAAGTTTTGAGATAAGTGTGTATGTGATATTCAGCCATTGATATGTTCATGTGGTTTTTGATGTTGGATAATTTTAAATTAAAGATATGTTAAAGATTAGTGTGTTTTGTATTGGGAATTATAGTGAATTTAAGTATTTTGGGCTAAATTGCAAAAATGAATTTTTGAGGGGGCTAAAATGCAAAATAAATGAAATAAATGGACTAGAATAGTCCCTATGAACATTCGGCCCTTAAGTGTTATAGTGAAATTTTGTGTATTTTGTGTTTTGTGCAAATAGGACCAAATTGCAAAAATGTGAAATAGTAGGGTAAAATGGTAATTTGATTATTTATGTATTTTGGGACTAAATTAAAATGAAATGTACTTGAATGAGCTAAATTTTAATGTGTTTAGATCAAGAACAAAGAAAAATGGATTTGGATCGGGGAAAGGCGAAGATTATCGAATAGTCGGTATACGTTATCCATCGACGGTCGAGGTAAGTCCTTAAGCAAGTTATTACTGTAAATATTGTTCGTAATATAGTTTACATGTCGAACTTTGAACTGTTGGATTGAAATTTAATCATAGCCGAATGTGACATAAAGATTTGATTATGAATGGTAGTTAAACCTACTTGAATTCATTTTGTACAAGTGATTTAAATCAAGCACGGCACATGTTATATTTAAATTATATCGAATGTATCGGGCTTAATGCCTAGCAGGCTTTGTGCCGGTGAAATGTATCGGGCTCGAGCCTAGCGGGCCTCGTGCGGTGGTAAGATTTTGGGCTTATTGCCTAGCAAGGCTAAATGCGGTGATTTTTAAATACGAGCTTATGCATATAAATTGGTGGACTTATGTTGACAAAGGACAAACTTAAGCTTATTCGAATGAATTAAATTACTGAGCGCATGCAGGTAAGTATCGTGAGTTGTTTAATTGAGTTTATATATATATAAAAATATATGTGATGTGGGACGAAAATGTGGTATATGATTATGTATGTATATTCGGCTGTTTGGTTAGGAAATCATATTAATATTTCGTGCATATTGAACCTTTAGAATGATAAGATGTGAAGTGAATAAGCGTATATATATGCTCTTGTATATGATTGCATTTAAAATGATGTGCATACGAATTGAGTATTTGGCAAGAAATGGATGCTTATCAATTGAATTTTGAGTTGAATTAATGGACTTTTTGTTAAAGGTAGGATAATGAGAAATGTTAAGTTAAATACGATATTGAAGTTCAGTAATGTGACACCATATGTGTGATTTGTTAAAGTTTGAAGTAAAATTAAGTATTTGACTTGGAAAGTTTAGGTGTTAAATTGAATTATTTTATTTAAATTTTCTTAAGACTTACTAAGCTAGTAAGCTTACTCCGTGTGTGCTCTTTGTTATGTTTTATAGATTTTGATCAAGCTACGGGCATCTGAGGATCGTCGGAAAAGTCAACCACACTATCACCCCTTTTGGTACTTAATCTTAGTTTTGAATCGAAGGCATGTATAGGTTAGACTAAGGTTTAGACTAAGGACATTCGGTCTTGTATATATGTATAGCCTTGCGAAAATGGCTATTTCTTTTGATCAAGTTTAATTCATATGTTCATCATAATATAATGGCTTGATTATAATATTAAGGAATGTGAAATTCGGTCATGGTTTAATCACGTATGGAAATTGGTCATATGATATACATGTTGTGGTGTGTGGTCATGTGTTTTAACAATGAAGAAAATGACGGATGCTTGATGAGTTATAACATGTAGTATATTAAATAAGTAATATGCCTATTATATAGAGATGTGTTGCGTTTGGGATAAGCATGACATATTGATATGTGTTGCATTTGTTTTGATTTGGTTCGAATGAGGTAGATATAGTTGAGAGAATGTACTTTTCGGTTGTGACTTAATTTGGTCTATTTGGATTATTAAAGATGTTAAGTTAATGTTTATGAATGGCAAGTTATAAGTAAAAAAAAAATGTGCATATGCCTTTGTAATAGTCATAAGTAATTGAATATTTAGGTTCGGCTTGTGATGACTAAGGATGATTATAAATTATCTCGACAAAGGTTAGCTTAATATTGAATGGTAAAGCTCTCTATGCTACCCTTGAACTTATTTTTAATAGCCGAAATGGGTGAGAGAGAGAGGAATCGGTTTTTGAATGTGATTTATGCTTGGTAATTAACATGCGAATAGTGTATATAAGGGTTGCATTTTGTGCTTTTATATTGGTTCATAATGATAGATTATTACGCGTATTAAAAATGTTGCATAAATGTTATGTTTGTCCATAGGATGATGACATTAAGGTTGCATATGTGTTTGGACAGAAATTTGTATGATATTTTACTTGCCAGCCGAATTGGATATGAGTCACATGGTTAAGTGTATACATGCCGTGAATGAATGGCTAATTTCGATATAGTTAAAAGCGCATATAATTTTTGTGATTCATATTTTGCTTAATTATATATGGTGGATTGAAAGTGCAATATTGCTTGTGATTGTTAATTCATATATCTGTATGCTCAAAATTTTAAAGCAAAGTGTTCAAATTTTGTTAAGTAACACCTTGTGACCCCAATTCGGCGACGGATACGGGTTAGGGGTGTTACATTTGATTGGTATCAGAGCTTACGGTTTAGTCGATTCTAGGACTACCGTAGCGCGTGAGAGTATAGCTATACATGCCTTTATTGTATATACGATAGTGTGGTGACTTCTGACATTTCCAATTGTGTTTTATATAGTAAATGGATTTCGATCCTGACAGAGCCGTAGCTGATGATGTAGAGAGCGTAGCGCCTGGTCTCGCACGCGAGTCCGCGCCGGTAGACTCCCAACCTGTCTCGGGTAGCAACGAGGGGGAGGCAAAGCATGCCTTCTACCAGATGATGAATGAATGGTTTACCCAGTTTGTTCAGAATAACCCGGCTGTACAACCATCCCCACCCCTGAATAATCCAACTCCGGTACCTTCAGCACCCCCGATGATAGATCCGATGAGATCTAGTAGGCCTCCCATTGATAAAATCAGGAAATATGGGGCCGAAGAATTCAAAGCCAATGATAATGATGACACAGAACGAGCCAAGACGTGGCTTGATAACACTATACGGGTACTTGACGAGCTATCCTGTACTCCAGATGAATGCCTAAAGTGTGCTATATCTCTACTTCGGGACACTGCCTATCACTCGTGGAACACACTAGTATCAGTGGTTCCGAAAGAAAAAGTGACTTGGGACTTCTTCCAGATCGACTTCCGTAAGAAATATACCAGTCAGAGATTCATCGATCAGAAACAAAAAGAATTTCTGGAATTAAAACAAGGTCGTATGACTGTGACGGAATATGAGCGAAAGTTTGTTAGATTGAGTCGTTATGCCCGAGAGTGTATATCAACTGAAGCCATTATGTGCAAAAGATTTGAAGACGGTCTGAATGAAGACATAAAGTTTCTTGTTGGCATTCTTGAAATCAAAGAGTTCGTGGTACTAGTCGAGCGAGCTTGCAAAGCTGAAGAGCTCGGAAAAGAGAAAAGAAAGGCTGAAATAGAAGCTAGAGACACTCGTAAAAGATCATCGAGTAAGACTTTCCATTGGTGCCTAAGAAGTTTAGAGATGACTTCACCGACATAAAGCTACTTTGGACTTGCCTAGACGTGATCGACCTCCAGTGAGTTCCCGAGCCACTTCGATGGCTAGTGTTGGTAATGTTTCGCAGAACCGGGCTGAGTACAAACATTGTGGGAAGTGGCATTCTGGGAGTTGTAGATTTCATGATCGGTCCTACTTTAAATGTGGATCGTCGAACCATTTCATTCGAGAATGCCCGATGCTAGCCGAGCAAAATATGGCTCAGAACACTAAACTGAGCAGCGCGCAAGCACGGGGCAGACCACCCAGACATTCAGGCAATATAGGTGGCGATCGAGAGAGGACGAAGGACACTACGATTCGATCGAGGCTAGAGCTCGGCTAGAGCTTATGCTATACGAGCGAGAGGATGCTTCTTCCCGGATGTTATTACGGTACTTTCACACTTTATGATACTATTGTGATTGCATTGATTGATCCTGGTTCGACTCATTCATATGTGTGTGAAACTACGGTATCGATAAGACTCTCATCGGTTGAGTCTCACGAGTTTGTAATCCGTGTGTCTAACCCTTTAGGTAGATGTGTACTCGTTGATAAAGTGTGTAAAGGTTGCCCGTTGATGATTCGAGATTCGCTTTCGGTAGACTTAATGTTGTTGCCTTTTTGACGAGTTCGATATAATTTTGGGAATGGACTGGTTAACTTTGCATGATGCAGTGGTGAATTGCAAAAGAAAGATTATTGATTTGAGATGTCATAACGGTGAGATCATCCGAGTTGAAACTAGTGATTTAAATGGGTTACCTACAGTAATATCCTCGATGCTAGCCTGAAAGTATGTGAGAAAAGGATGCGAAGCTTATTTGGCCTATGTATTGGATAATAAAGTGTCTGAAAAATAGATTGAATCTGTATCGGTTGTGTGTGAATACCCAGATGTGTTTCTTGAAGAATTACCGGGTTTACCACCAGTACGAGAGATTGAGTTTGGCATTGAATTAGTACCGGGGACGACTCCGATCTCGATAGCTCCATATCGGATGGCACCATTGAGTTGAAAGAGTTGAAAGCACGATTGCAAGAGTTGTGAGATAGGGGCTTTGCACGACCGAGTTTCTCTCCTTAGGGTGCACGATTCTGTTTGTGAAAAAGAAAGAGCCGGGACTATGCGAATGTGTATTGATTATCGCAATTTGAATAAAGTGACAATAAAGAATAAATACCCGTTACCTCGAATTGATGATTTGTTTAAACCGATTAAAAGGGGCTTCAGTGTTCTCAAAGATAGATCGAGATCGGGTTATTATCGATTCTTGAGTCGAGAGATTCGAGATGTGCCCAAGAGGCGCATTCGAGCAGGTACGGACATTTTGAGTTTACGGTTATGCCTTTTGGACTTACTAATGCACCTACTGTTTTTATGGATCTGATGAATCGGGTTTTCAGACAGTTTTTGGATCGGTTTGTGGTAGTGTTTATAGATGATATCCTGATCTACTCCAGAGATGAAACCGAGCATGCAGAGCATTTGAAATTGGTGCTACAAACTTTGCGAGATCAGCAGTTGTATGCAAAGTTTAGTAAGTGTGAATTTTGGATGAATGAAGTCAGCTTTTTGGGACATGTTGTTTCAGCGTCAGGTATTCGGGTTGATCCAAACAAAATATCGGTTATACTTGATTGGAAGCCACTAAATAATGTTCATGAGATTCGAAGCTTTCTGGGACTTGCGGGTTACTACAGACGATTTGTGAAAGGTTTTTCTATAATAGCTACCCCGTTGACAAAGCTATTACAGAAAGACGTTAAATTTGAATGGTCGGATAAGTGCCAGAAAAGCTTTGATCAGTTGAAAGCCCTTTTGACGGAAGCTCCAGTGTTAGCTCAGCCTGAATCGGGTAAAGAATTTATTATTTATAGTGATGCTTCTTTGAATGGTTTGGGTTGCATTTTGATGCAGGAAGGCAAAGTCATAGCCTACGCTTCGAGAAAATTTAAGCCTCATGAAAGAAATTATCCAACTCATGATCTGGAATTAGCAGCCATTGTTTTCGCATTGAAAATTTGGCATCATTACTTATTCGGTGAGAAATGTCATGTTTTCTCGGATCACAAAAGTCTGAAGTATTTGATGACTCAGAAAGATCTGAACTTGAGACAACGCAGATGGTTAGAGTTGTTGAAAGACTATGAATTGGTGATTAACTACCATCCGGGAAAAGCTAACGTTGTCGCAGATGCATTAAGTCGAAAATCATTGTTTGCTCTTCGTGCGTTGAACGTACATATGGTTATGTCTGGTGATGGTTCGATCATAGCCGAGTTAAAAGCAAGACTGAGGTTTATTCAACAAATTTGTGATGCACAAAGAATTGACAAAGATGTGATTGCTAGACGAGCTCGGTGTGAAAATGATGCAGTCGAGTTTCAAATTGATGCAAGCGATTGTTTGAACTTCAAAGGCCGAATATGTGTCCCGAAGAATGTGGAATTGATTCGATGATGATTTTGAGCGAGGCTCATAATAGTCGATTATCGATACATCCGGGTAGCATGAAAATGTATAATGATTTGAAACAGATTCTATTGGTGGCCAGGCATGAAACGGGATATATCTAAATTTGTTTCAAAGTGTTTAATTTGTCAGCAAGTAAAAGCAGAGCATCAAGTGCCTTCTGGGTTACTTCAGCCGATCATGATACCTGAATGGAAATGGGATAGAATCACTATGGATTTTGTACCCGATTTGCCTACGACACCGAGCAAGAAAGACACAGTCTCGGTTATAGTGGATAGACTGACCAAATCAGCTCACTTTGTATCGGTTCGTACGGACTATTCGCTCGATAAACTTGCTGAGTTGTATGTATCTCAAGTTGTGAGATTACATGGTGTCCCGAGTTCTATTGTTTCAGACAGAGACCTGAGATTCACGTTGCGGTTTTGGAAGAAGCTGCAAGATGCTCTAGGTACTAAACTCCACTTTAGCATAGCCGTTCATCCGCAGACAGACGGTCAGTCTGAACGAACCATTCAGATACTTGAGAACATGTTGAGATGTTACATCCTTGAGTTTGAAGGTACGTGGGAAAGATACTTACCTTTGATTGAATTTGCTTATAATAACAGTTTTCAATCTAGTATCAAAATGGCACCTTACGAAGTCTATATGGCCGCAAGTGTCGTACACCGTTGTACTGGACCGAGCTCAGTGAAAATAAGTTACACGGGGTTGATTTGATTAAAGAAACGGAACAGAAAGTGGCTATAATCAGAGATAGTTTGAAAGCTGCCTCAGATCGTCAAAAGTCCTACGCTGATTTGAAACGTAAAAACATTGAGTTTCAGGTCGGAGACCGGGTATTCTTGAAAGTTTCTCCGTGGAAGAAGGTACTCCAATTTGGTCAGAAATGCAAACTAAGTCTGAGATTCATCGGACCGTACGAGATCATCGAGTGTATTGGGCCTGTTGCTTATAGATTGAAGTTGCCCTCTGAATTAGAAAAGGTACACAATGTATTTCACATTTCGATGCTTCGTAGATATAGATCAGATCCGTCACATGTGATCACTCCGTCTGAGATTGAAATCCAATCCGATATGACGTATGAGGAAGAATCGATCCGTATTTTAGCTAGAGAAATGAAAGAGTTGAGAAACAAGAGAATTCCATTAGTGAAAGTACTATGGAATAGGCACGGAGTTGAAGAGGCTACGTGGGAGCCTGAGGATTCAATGAGGCAACAATATCCGACATTGTTTAACGGTAAGATTTTCGGGGACAAAAATCCCTAAGGGGGAGAGTTGTAACAGTCCGAATTTGACCCTAATCAGAACGATGGTTTTGGGACCACGAATCCGAGTCTGAAATATTTTTAAATATTATATTTTGTGCTTATTATATGTGAATTAATGTGTGTGAAAGTTTCGTAGAAAAATTTAATCGTTTGTGTGCTTAATTAAATAAAAAGGACTTAATCGCGTAAAGTGTAAAAGTTATAAACTATAGTGTAAAGTGCTAGAATGATTATGGCTTTTTAATATGGAGTATTAAAAGAGTAATTAACCCATTTTATGAGTTAGTGGGTGGAAAAGGTCAACTGTAACCTTATATTATAAGTTGTTTTTATTATTAATTAAAGGTTAAAATGGTAAAACATAAAAAAAATGTTATTATATGTTATATTATATGAAATTAAAAGCCATTTTAGTTGTTCTTCTTATTTCATTGCCGTGAGTTAGCTAAGAAAAAGGGGTTTAAAGGCTTAAAACATTTGGCCATCATTAAGCTCAATTAGGTATGAATTTTAGCTCGATTTTTGATAATTTCTACGTTTTTGTGATCGTTGCTTCGTATATTATCCGACCCATGCTAAAATTTTTGAGATTAGTGTGTATGTGATTTTCGGCCATTGATATGTTCATGTGGTTTTTGATGTTTGATAATTTTAAATTAAAGATATGTTAAAGATTGGTGTGTTTTGTATTGGGAATTATAGTGAATTTAAGTATTTTGGGCTAAATTGCAAAAATGAATTTTTGAGGGGGCTAAAATGCAAAATAAATGGACTAGAATAGTCCCTATGAACATTCGGCCCTTAAGTGTTATAGTGAAATTTTGTGTATTTTGTGTTTTGTGCAAATAGGACCAAATTGCAAAAATGTGAAATAGTAGGGTAAAATGGTAATTTGATTGTTTATGTATTTTGGGACTAAATTAAAATGAAATGTACTTGAATGAGATAAATTTTAATGTGTTTAGATCAAGAACAAAGAAAAATGGATTTGGATCGGGGAAAGGCGAAGATCATCGAATAGTCGGTATCGTTATCCATCGGCCGGGCCGAGGTAAGTCCTTAAGCAAGTTATTATTGTAAATATTGTTTGTAATATAGTTTACATGTCGAACTTTGAACTGTTGGATTGAAATTTAATCATAGCCGAATGTGACATAAAGATTTGATTATGAATGGTAGTTAAACCTACTTGAATTCATTTTGTACAAGTGATTTAAATCAAGCACGGCACATGTTATATTTTAATTATATCGAATGTATCGGGCTTAATGCCTAGCAGGCTTTGTGCCGGTGAAATGTATTGGGCTTCGAGCCTAGCAGGCCTCGTGCCGGTGAAAGATTTCGAGCTTATTGCCTAGCAGGCTAAATGCCGGTAATTTTTAAATACGAGCTTATGCATATAAATTGGTGGACTTATGTTGACAAAAGGACAAACTTAAGCTTATTCGAATGAATTAAATTACAGAGTCGTACAGGTAAGTATCTGTGAGTTGTTTAATTGAGTTTTTATATATATATATATATAAAAAAATATATGTGATGTGGGACGAAAATGTGGTATATGATTATGTATGTATATTAATTTTGTTTGGTTAGGAAATCATATTGGTATTTAGTGCATATTGAACCTTTAGAATGATAAGATGTGAAGTGAATAAGCGTATATATATGTTCTTGTATATGATTCCATTTAAAATGATGTGCATACGAATTGAGTATTTGGCAAGAAATGGATGCTTATCAATTGAATTTTGAGTTGAATTAATGGACTTTTTGTTAAAGGTAGGATAATGAGAAATGTTAAGTTAAATACGATATTGAAGTTCAGTAATGTGACACCATATGTGTGATTTGTTAAAGTTTGAAGTAATATTAAGTATTTGACTTGGAAAGTTTAGGTGTTAAATTGAATTATTTTATTTAAATTTGCTTAAGACTTGCTAAGCTAGTAAGCTTACTCCGTGTGTGCTCTTTGTTATGTTTTATAGATTTTGATCAAGCTACGGGCATCTGAGGATCGTCGGAAAATTCAACCACACTATCACCCCTTTTGGTACTTAATCTTAGTTTTGAATCGAAGGCATGTATAGGTTAGACTAAGGTTTAGACTAAGGACATTCGGTCTTGTATATATGTATAGCCTTGCGAAAATGGCTATTTCTTTTGATCAAGTTTAATTCCTATGTTCATCATAATATAATGGCTTGATTATAATATTAAGGAATGTGAAATTCGGTAATGGTTTAATCACGTATGGAAAGTGGTCATATGATATACATGTTGTGGTGTGTGGTCATGTGTTTTAACAATGAAGAAAATGACGGATGCTTGATGAGTTATAACATGTAGTATATTAAATAAGTAATATGCCTATTATATAGAGATGTGTTGGATTTGGGATAAGCATGACATATTGATATGTGTTGCATTTGTTTTGATTTGGTTCGAATGAGGTAGATATAGTTGAGAGAATGTACTTTTCGGTTGTGACTTAATTTGGTCTATTTGAATTATTAAAGATGTTAAGTTAATGTTTATGAATGGCAAGTTATAAGTAAAGAAAAAAAAGAAAATGTGCATATGCCTTTGTAATAGTCATAAGTAATTAAATATTTAGGTTCGGCTTGTGATGACTAAGGATGATTATAAATTGTACTGACAAAGGTTAGCTTAATATTGAATGGTAAAGCTCTCTGTGCTACCCTTGAACTTATTTTTAATAGCTGAAATGGGTGAGAGAGAGAGGAATCAGTTTGTGAATGTGATTTATGCTTGGTAATTAACATACAAATAGTGTATATAAGGGTTGCATTTTGTGCTTTTATATTGGTTCATAATGATAGATTATTACGCGTATTAAAAATGTTGCATAAATGTTATGTTTGTCCATAGGATGATGACATTAAGGTTGCATATGTGTTTGGATAGAAATTTGTATGATATTTTACTTGCCAGCCGAATTGGATATGAGTCACATGGTTAAGTGTATACATGCCGTGAATGAATGGCTAATTTCGATATAGTTAAAAGCGTATATAATTTTTGTGATTCATATTTTGCTTAATTATATATGGTGGATTGAAAGTGCAATATTGCTTGTGATTGTTAATTCATATATCTGTATGCTCAAAATTTTAAAGCAAAGTGTTCAAATTTTGTTAAGTAACACCTTGTGACCCCAATTCGGCGACGGATACGGGTTAGGGGTGTTACAGGAATGGGAACACATTGCCTTTAATCCTAAATTTTACTTGCAGGAACAAGACTTTGATCATTCTCGCCACTTACACTGTTTACTTGTTTGTGTGTATGCTAGATTATTAGATATGCCTCATAGATGTGTTAATGTGAGAGCTAGTGCTCAAGAGGATGGTACATCCTCGGCACCTCCTTTGCCACCGCGTAAAGTGAACATACCTGATGAGGGTGTAGGCCCTCTGATAGAAGCCATGATAGGAGTGTTTTTGTGGATTACTGGTGCTAACCCTGCACCTGCACCTGCCAATCCTGCATCAGTTAATCGAGGGTTGCCGCTTGAACGTCTTTGGGCTTTGAGTGCAACATCCTGGAAAGGGCCTATGCATTTTCGGTTTAGTTGTACGAAGTGACATGTTTTATGTACTAAGAATAAATTTTGAATATTTTTGGAAACCCGGAAATGAATGAAAATGAGTTAGAAATAAACATTTTTTTGGAAACCTGAAAATGTATGGAAATGTTAAGTTTAAAAATGGAAGGTGAACATTTTTGGAAACTAGGAAATGTGAGGAAATGATTTGGAAATGATTCAAAAAAATGGAAAGTGAACATTTCTAGAAACTTGGAAATGTAAGGAAATGTCAAGTTTAAAGAGCCGAACGAAAATTTTAGGAAACTTAGAAATGACTTAGAAATGTCGAGTTTTAAAGTTTAAAAGAGGAAACTGAGGCAAAGTGGCCTTAAAAGAAAAAGAATGTGAAATTTGACACACAAACAGGCTTGGAAAAGTGGCCTGAAGATGGCACTTAGAGCCTATGGAAATGGCGCCATATGCAAGAGGAATGGGCCTGAGTTCGAGTCACTTGGGAAGCAAATAAAGGAGGTTTTATTTTTGCTTCCAGAAGACTGAGGTGGACGGCACATGCTTCTAGAAAGGAGGTTTTTTATTTTCATAAATATTCGATTAAAAAGGGTGATAAATAAAGGATTTTTAAATTGGATTATTTTGAAGAGATAAATGTTGGATTTAAACTCTTTTATTTATGATAATTAAAGGATAAAGTTATCAGATAGAGGAGTGGTGGCCAAGTAAGGGACTCCTTAGATGATAATTTCGGCTATAAAAGGAAGGAAGGAGGGCTACTCATCAATTTTTGCTTCCTCCTTTCTGCCGAATTTTTAGTGCTCTCTCTCTTCTTTTCTTTCTTTTCTTTTGTCAAGTCGAAATTAAGTAATTGTTGGAACCTAGCCGAATATTTTCCTCTCCATTAGAAGCCATAGCCGAATCTCCTGTGAATCTAAGGAAAGAAGTAATCGAATGAAGTATTAAGGGGATCTCTCGGGTTACTACAAACTGTCGACTACAAGGAGGAATATTTCGGGATCTAAGGTAAGAAACTATAAGATCCAAAGGTCTTGTTTTAATTTTTAATGTTAGATTAAACCTAACATGTGATTATAGGAATTTCGACATCCCTAGGAAAGCAAGGATACTTTTCATGATTTGAGATCACAAAGGTATGTGTTTAAGACATTCGGCCAAAGCCTATTTTAAGTATTTGGATTTATTCCCAAAAGCCGAAACTAACCTATGATGTGTTTTAATGTTGGCCGAATGCAAGAAGGAATACAACAAAGTTTTGGGACTTGATTCTTAAGTCAATCGGCAACAATGTAGGTTTTCAGTATACAAATCCTACTAGGATTTGGTTTTAAAGCCAAAAAGGTTTATTAATGTGTTTAAATGATTGGACGAATATAGGAGTTAAGGATCTAAATCAGTAGATCGGTTCTTCGGGATTTCAAGGACTTCGTTAAACGAATCAGGTGTGTACCCCACACTCTTTCTTAATATGTGTCATGGCATGTTTAATTAAATATGTGATAATAAGAATAAGAAAGTGGCTAAGGTACCATGTTATGGTACTAAGTACTCAGGTACGTTTCCTACTCCTACTAGGAATATGAGATATGTTATTTGTAACATGAGAATAAGAATGTGATCTTTGGCATATTGATGCATATTACAAAATGGGGGCATATGGGTTTGTTTGAAAGGGGAAGTGAATGTGGTGACTTAAGACCACGAACACGGTGACCTAAGACCGTGATATCCGAAAGTGGTGACCTAAGACCACGATGTCCGAAAGTGGTGACCTAAGACCACGAAGAACTGAACGTGGTGACCTAAGACCACGAATGCGATGACCTAAGACCGCAATTTGGAGTGTAGCGGAAGGAGGGTCGACTTAGTAGTCCCCACGGTGTGCATGGTTGGTACGGGGGTGTGTAGCGGATGGACAATTAGGTTTGGGTTTGGGTTGCCTCATCATTTTTATCTGTTATATGAATAAGTATTGGATATGAAAAATGTATGCCTGATCTATTGAATTTTAGTGTTGTGTACACATTGAGTCTGTTGACTCACCCCGTTGTGGGACTATTTTTCAGGTGACGATCAATAATGGACCGGGTTCGGCGGAAGGTTAGGGATGGCCATGCTCAGCTTGAAGTTTTATTCAATATGGATATTTAAATTTATTTAAGTATTTTAGAATTTTATTTTGGGATTTTACTTGATGTAATAAGCCCATAAGTTACATTTCTTTACTTTTATTTTTAATTACTATGTTACGAATTATTTTCAATTAAAGTTAAGTAAAATTTATTTCTTTAAAAATAAACCCTAATTGTTTATTTCATCTTAATTAATTGGACTTTAAAATAAGATCAATGGGTTTTTAACTCAAGCCCAACCCAAAACAATAGTTTTAAAAATCGCACAAGTTTTCCTCTCGTAATAAAAGAATTTTGTAACTTGATTTACTTAAGGAACATACGAGATCCAGGTCCGGGCTCGTGGGCGGGTCAAAGGTGTTTTGATTTGGTATTAGAGCCAGGTTTTAAACTCTTGGCACTGTGGGCTAAGGCCCAAAACGTTTTCAAATCGAGCCAAGTAAGCTTTTTGAAAAGATTTTATGAAATAAACAGGTTTTCTGGCATGGCACCTAAAGTCTCCGACCCGCAGTCCACCAGGTAAGTACCCCTAACCATCTGTATGATTATGTGATTTATGAATTATAGAAGGGTAGAAAAGGAATGGAACGTAGAATAGCATGATAGGAACTTGAACCCTAGGACTAGTCTACTCAAACACAAACACATAAGACTTAAGGAACGTTAAACAAACCCATGGCTAAGTCATCGAGTTAGGGTGTGGTAACCCTGTGCGCATGTCTAGGATTGGATCAGGAAGAGCACGGTATTTAAGCGATCCTAGTGACTCACCTCCTCTTCGCAGAATCCTACCCAGTGCGTAGCTTCGGTTCACCCTAACCCAGAGGGCTCAGTAGGTGCGGCAACCTCTGTGCGCATGTCTAGGAATGGTTTTGGTGGGAGCTTGGTATTTAAGCAGTCCGCATGACTCACCTCCTCTCCACTCGAATCCTCGCTGCAGTGCGTAGCTTTGGTTCACCACGACCAAGAGGACTCGGTCATAGGCTAAACACAATAACTAAAACCCGAAAGGGAATTAGCCGTGTTTTTATAAAAACAACAAAACCCTAGTTTTAGAATTCTTAAAACTTTCTTCTAAATTCATGAAAACCATCTTTACAAAATTTTCCGAAAGATTTCCGATTTATACAAAAATGCCCCTAGTGGAAAAAATTACCAAAACGACCCTGATTTCCAAAATTTTTGCAACATCACCGTTTTGAAAAGTACAATTCTCAAAAAGAACCCTCAAAGTTTTGTAACCTTTGAAATATCCCTGATTTATAAGATTTTACAAATTTACCCTACTTGGAAAAAATCACCAAAATACCCCGAGGTCCAAAATCACCAAAATACCCTGGATTTCAAAATTTTTCAAAATACCTGGAATTTAAAAATACCAAAATAATTTATGACAAAATCACCAAGGAACTCTTTCCCTTTGAAAAATTACGAAAATACTCAGAGGGATGTAATTACGAAAATATACACAGGTAGTGGAAAAATAATAACAATGAAAACTACAACCTTTCTCTGAATGAACGAGAGTTCATGATTGTTTGATGGATGTATGGATGAATGAATGGAAAGATCATGTGCATCACGAAAGAACCACCCCTAAAACTCTTTTCATAAAATTTCTCATGGGTAATCAAGTGAAACAAAGACTAATTCATAAAACTTCTTAATCGGATCACGACGTTAGAAATGAGCTCTAGAGGACGTGGTCATCGTGGGACGAGGTAGAGGAAGGATGACAAAGTGTCGAACCCGTTAGATCGAGTCAAGGGTCCGACAATGAGATACCATCGCCACCACCACCCCCAATTGTTGGTGTTGAGCGGCAAGCTCGAGACGGGGGATGATCTTTGTGTCGCAGTCGTGGCCGCGAGTTTTGGAGTTGGTTTTTGGTGCAGGAGGAAATTCGGGAACCCGTAAGTCTGGGCCTGAGCGACTCCGAGCTAATGGAGCCGAAATGTTTCGTGGAGTATCGGGTGTGGCACCAGATCACCGTGAATCTTGGTTGGAAGCAACAGAGTGCATCATGGATGAGCTTGACTTGACCTCTCGAGGAGAAGTTAAAAGGAATGGTGGCAATGTTACACGATGAAGCGTATCAGTGGTGGTTGACTATCCGGGATGGTGCGACGGCTGAGGATCTGACTTGGGAATATCTTAAGGAAGCATTTCAGAAGAAGTATGTGGGAACCAGGTATACTGATGAGCAAAGGAAGGCATTTCGGGTCTGGTTCAAGGAACAAGTCCGTGGCGGAGTATGAGGTGAATTCCTAAGGTTGAGTGATATGCTCGAGGAGTAGTGGCAACTGAGCATGAGCGTTGTGTCCATTTTGAGAACGGGCTAAGGGATGATCTGAGACTGTTGATAGCACCGCATCAGAAGCGGGAGTTTTCTGCGTTGGTAGAAAAGGCCAAGGTGGCTGAGGGAATCAAAGATTCTACAAAGCAGACTGTGGATCGAAATAGGCCCAAAAGAGGTTTTGGATCATCTGGGAAGGCTCCAAAGAGGACTAGAGTTGATGGGCCGCAAAATCGCAAGCCCAGTGCGGGATGGCGATGATCGTCCTTGTGAACATTGTGGGAAGAAGCACTTAGGGGAGTGCTGGAAAAAGACGAGAGGATGTTTTCGGTGTGGGTCCAAGGACCATATGCTCAAGGATTGTCCTAAGAAACCGGATGAAAGTCGTCGACCGGCCGCTCGAGAATGTTAGTCGGGTTGGTAGAGGAGGACAAAGAACCTCAACGAGGTCGTGGTTCGAGTAATCAAGGTAACGTCTTTGGTAGAGGACGTGGAGCACAGGCGAAGTCTTTGCTAATCTTTGAGGCAAGGCAATCGGGTTTGGTTTATGTGGTTCGCCGTAGGGAGGATGGAGACGCACCGGATGTTATAACCGGTACGTTTCTTATTTATGGCAAGCCTTATTATGCCTTAATTGATGTGGGCTCGACCCATTCATATGTTGCATGTAGTGTAGTGGAAACACTAGGCCTAGACTCGAACTTTTTGATAGGAGATAAGCTGTAGTAAGCCCATTAGGCCAAATCAGTAATGGAGGATAAGATCTTTCTGAATGTACCCCTAGAGATTCAAGGAGTGAACTTTCGGGGTGACTTAATGGAACTACCTTTCGGGAGTTTGAACTTATACTTGGAATGGATCAAGCTAGTAGAGCACCGAGCCGTGTTGGATTGTGCGGCTAAACGAATGGAACTAAGGACCCGGAGGATGAAGTAGTAGTAATGATCGGAGAGAGAAGAAACTACCATCCAACGTAGTTTTGGCGTTGAAGGTCGAGAAAATGGTTAAGAAAGGGTGCAAGGCGTTCTTAGCCTTCGTAAGTGCGTTAGGTGGAAAGGAAGAAGGTGTCGGTGGAGTTAGAACGGTGAAAGACTTTGAAGATGTATTTTCGGAGGAATTACCAGAATACCCCAGATAGAGAGGTGGAGTTTGGAATAGACTTACTACGGGATCGGCTCTGTGTCAATAGCTCCATACCGAATGGCGCCAAAGGAGTTAGTTGAGCTCAAGGCTCAAATCCAAGAGTTCTTGGATCGTGGGTTCATACGACCAGTGTGTCTCCATGGGGAGCACCGATTGCTTTGTAAGAAGAAGGACGGAACTATGCGTATGTGCATAGATTACCGTCGGTTGAATAAGTGACCATCAAGAACAAGTATCCTTTGCCAATGATCGATGACTTGTTCGATCACCGGTGGGGCCATGAGATTCTCAAAGATAGACTTTAAGGTGAGGATATCACCAGTTGAAGGTGAAGGAGGCAGATATCCATAAGACCGCTTTTAGGACAAGATACGGCCATTTTGAGTTTGTGGTGATGCCGTTTGGATTGACAAACGCTCCACCCGCGTTCATGGATATGATGAACCGAGTTTTTCAACACTACTTGGATAGGTTCGTCATTGTGTTCATCGACGATATTTTGGTGTATTCTAAGTCTGAAGAGGAGCATGATGAACATCTCCGAGTGGTGCTACAAGTGTTAAGGGAGAAGAAGCTCTATGCCAAATTCAGCAAGTGTGAATTTTGGCTTAAGGAGGTGGCATTCTTAGGACATGTGGTATCCGCAAAGGGAATAAGGGTGGATCCTAGGAAGATCGAGGCAGTGTTGGATTGGAAACCACCTAGGTCCGTGGCTGAAATCCGAAGTTTCTTAGGTTTGGCAGGCTATTACAGAAGGTTCGTAGAAGGATTCTCGTCAATAGCCGCGCCTTTGACAAAGTTACTAAGGAAGCAAGTACCCTTTGTATGGACGGATAAGCAACAGTAGAGCTTTGAGAAGCTCAAGAAGGTCTTGACTGAAGCTCCAGTGTTAATTCAGCCAGAGGCAGGAAAAGAGTTTGTGGTGTACTGTGACGCTTCGCATACGGGATTAGGATGTGTGCTAATGCAAGAAGGAAAAGTAGTCGCTTATACGTCTCGGCAGCTAAGGCCTCATGAGGTTAACTACCAAACTCATGACTTGGAACTGGCAGCTGTGGTTTTCGCCCTTAAGGTTTGGAGGCACTACCTCTATGGAGAAAGGTCAGTGATCTACACAGACCACAAGAGCCTTAAGTATCTGTTGACTCAGAAGGAGTTAAACTTGAGGCAACGAAGGTGGGTGGAGTTGTTGAAGGACTACGACTGTTCGATAGAATATCATCCGGGCAAGGCGAATGTGGTAGCTGATGCCCTAAGTCGGAAGGTTGTGTCGAATCTAAGGGCTATGTTCGCTCACTTAAGTTTGTACGATGATGGAAGCCTGTTGGCAGAGTTGCAAGTCAAGCCCACATGGCTGAAGGAGGTGAAAGAGGGATAGTTGGTTGATAAAGATCTAAGTACTAAGTTACAGCAAGTGCAGAACGGGGAATTAAAGGATTATGGCGTTAACGATGAAGGAGAATTGTGTTACAAAGGAAAAGTCTGTATGCCCAAGGACAAGGAGTTAAGAGAAAGGATTCTTTGGGAGGCGCATAGTAGCCCTTATGCTATGCATCCCGGAGGCATTAAGCTGTACAGAGATCTAAGGGAACAATTTTGGTGGTCTGATCTTAAGCAAGAAGTGACTGAATTTGTGGGAAATGTTTGACGTGTCGCCAAGTTAAATTTGAACACCAAGTTCCATCAGGATTGCTTCAACCAATCGAGATTCCGTAATGGAAGTGGGAGAGAATTACCATGGATTTCGTTAGTGGGCTTCCCCTTACGCCTACTAAGAAGGACTCGGTATGGGTGATAGTGGACCGTTTTACTAAGTCCGCGCACTTCATCCCGGTAAGAGTTGACTATTCTCTTCAGAAGCTAGCTAAGTTATATGTGGCGGAAATTGTGAGGTTACATGGTGTACCGGTATCGATCATCTCCGAGAGAGACCCAAGGTTTACGTCTCGGTTCTAGAGGGCACTTCATCAAGCTTTAGGCACTAATTTGGACTTCACTATGGCTTTTCATCCACAATCGAGACAGGCGATGCAACGAGAGTTATACAAGTGTTGGAGGATATGTTGAGAGGTCGTGTGATGGATTTTCGAGGAAGTTGGGAAGACTATTTGCCTTTAGCGTGAGTTCGCCTACAACAACGACTATCGAGGCTAGCATTCGGATGGCACCATATGAAGCATTGTATGGTCGGAAGTGTAGAACTCCTACTTGTTGGTGAGTTAGGATAACGTCGAGTTTTGGGTCCGTAATTAGTGGTCAAATCAAGAGAAGGTTGAGATGATTCGAGCATGGTTAAAGGAAGCCTCCGATAGGCGTAAGTCGACGCAGACCTTAAGCGGAAGGAAATAGAGTTTGAAGTGGGAGACCAAGTGTTTCGAAAGTCTCGCCTTGGAAAAAGGTAATGAGGTTCTGGCCGCATGAGGAAGTTAAGCCCAAGGTTTATAGGGCCCTATCGAGTACTAAAGCGAGTTGGAGCAAGTGGCATACCAATTGGAGTTGACACGAGTTGCAGGCAGATGCACGACGTATTCCATGTATCCATGCTACGTCGTTACCGATCGGATCCGTCTCATGTGGTACTGTCAAATAAGTAGAGCTAAGGCCGGACTTATCCTACGAGGAAGAGCCGATCGGATATTGGAACGTGATGTGAAAGTGCTACGGAGGAAGTCGGTTCCTCTAGTCAAGGTGTTATGGCGCAATCATGGATCGGAAGAAGCTTCGTGGGAACCGTAAGAGGCAATACGACAACAATACCCTCAATTATTTTAGTTAGAAAATTTTGAGGACGAAATTATTTTAAGGGGTAGAATTGTAACATCCTCGAAAGGGCCTATGCATTTTCGGTTTAGTTGTATGCAGTGACATGTTTTATGTACTAAGAATAAATTTTGAATATTTTGGAAACCCGGAAATGAATGAAAATGAGTTAGAAATAAACATTTTTTGGAAACACGAAAATGTATGGAAATGTTAAGTTTAAAAATGGAAGGTGAACATTTTGGAAACTAGGAAATGTAAGGAAATGATTTGGAAATGATTCAAAAAATGGAAAGTGAACATTTCTAGAAACTTGGAAATGTAAGGAAATGTCAAGTTTAAAGAGCCGAACGAAAATTTTAGGAAACTTAGAAATGACTTAGAAATGTCGAGTTTTAAAGTTTAAAAGAGGAAACTCGAGGCAAAGTGGCCTTAAAAGAAAAAGTATGTGAAATTTGACACACAAACAGGCTTGGAAAAGTGGCCTGAAGATGGCACTTAGGGCCTATGGAAATGGCGCCATATGCAAGAGGAATGGGCCTGAGTTCGAGTCACTTGGGAAGCAAATAAAGGAGGTTTTATTTTTGCTTCCGTAAGACCGAGGTGGACGGCACATGCTTCTAGAAAGGAGGTGTTTTATTTTCATAAATATTCGATTAAAAAGGGTGATAAATAAAGGATTTTTAAATTGGATTATTTTGAAGAGATAAATGTTGGATTTAAACTCTTTTATTTATGATAATTAAAGGATAAGGTTATCAGATAGAGGAGTGGTGGCCAAGTAAGGGACTCCTTAGATGATAATTTCGGCTATAAAAGGAAGGAAGGAGGGCTACTCATCAATTTTTGCTTCCTCCTTTCTTTGCCGAATTCTTAGTGCTCTCCTCTCTTCTTTTCTTTCTTTTCTTTTGTCAAGTCGAAATTAAGTAATTGTTGGAACCTAGCCGAATATTTTCCTCTCCATTAGAAGCCATATTTGAATCTCCTGTGAATCTAAGCAAGGAAGTAGTCGATGAAGTATTAAGGGGATCTCTCGGGTTTCTACAACTGTCGACTACAAGGAGAGGAATATTTCGGGATCTAAGGTAAGAAACTATAAGATCCAAAGGTCTTGTTTTAAGTTTTAATGTTAGATTAAACCTAACATGTGATTATAGGAATTTCGACATCCCTAGGAAAGCAAGGATACTTTTTAGGATTTGAGATCACAAATGTATGTGTTTAAGACATTCGGCCAAAGCCTATTTTAAGTATTTAGATTTATTCCCAAAAGCCGAAACTAACCTATGATGTGTTTTAATGTTGGTCGAATGCAAGAAGGAATACAACAAAGTTTTGGGACTTGATTCTTAAGTCAATCGGCAACAAGGTAGGTTTTCAAAGATACAAATCCTACTAGGATTTGGTTTTAAAGCCAAAAAGGTTTATTAATGTGTTTAAATGATTGGCCGAATATAGGAGTTAAGGATCTAAATCAAGTAGATCGGTTCTTCTCGATTTCAAGGACTTCGTTAAACGAATCGTGTGTGTACCCTACACTCTTTCTTAATATGTGTCATGGCATGTTTAATTAAATATGTGATAATAAGAATAAGAAAGTGGCTAAGGTACCATGTTATGGTACTAAGTACTCAGGTACGTTTCCTACTCCTACTAGGAATATGAGATATGTTATTTGTAACATGAGAATAAGAATGTGATCTTTGGCATATTGATGCATATTACAAAATGGGGGCATATGGGTTTGTTTGAAAGGGGAAGTGAATGTGGTGACTTAAGACCACGAACACGGTGACCTAAGACCGTGATATCTGAAAGTGGTGACCTAAGACCACAGTAATCTGAAAGTGGTGACCTAAGACCACAGTAAACTGAACGTGGTGACCTAAGACCACGAATGCGGTGACCTAAGACCGCAATTTGGAGTGTAGCGGAAGGAGGGTCGACTTAGTAGTCCCCACGGTGTGCATGGTTGGTACGGGGGTGTGTAGCGGATGGACAATTAGGTTTGGGTTTGGGTTGCATCATCATTTTTATCTGTTATATGAATAAGTATTGGATATGAAAAATGTATGCCTGATCTATTGAATTTTAGTGTTGTGTACACATTAAGTCTGTTGACTCACCCCGTTGTAGGACTATTTTTCAGGTGACGATCAATAATGGACCGGGTTCGGCGGAAGCTTAGGGATGGCCATGCTCAGCTTGAAGTTTTATTCAATATGGATATTTAAATTTATTTAAGTATTTAGAATTTTATTTTGGGATTTTACTTGATGTAATAAGGCCATAAGTTACATTTCTTTACTTTTATTTTTAATTACTATGTTACGAATTATTTTCAATTAAAGTTAAGTAAAATTTATTTCTTTAAAAATAAACCCTAATTGTTTATTTCATCTTAATTAATTGGACTTTAAAATAAGATCAATGGGTTTTTAACTCAAGCCCAACCCAAAACAATAGTTTTTAAAAATCGCACAAGTTTTCCTCTGGTAATAAAAGAATTTTGTAACCAGTTTACTTAAGGAACATACCAGATCCGGTCCAGGCTCGTGGGCCGGGTGTGGGGTGTTTCATTGAGTGGTAAAGAGTTTTCTGAAGTGAAAGGTATTGATCCAACTGTAGCTGGGTACTAGTTGGAGGGAGTTGAAAGGATCCTCGAGCAGATGTCCCATTCTGACGAGGAAAAGTTAGGTTGTGTTATGTCCTTACTCGACGGTGGGGCTCATCATTGGTGGAATATAGTTAGGAGAGGTATTATTGCTGATAGATTGACTTGGAGTTATTTTCTTAAGGTTTTTAAGAGGAAGTATATGGGCGAGTAGTATATGAAGGCTCATAAGTGTGAATTTTTTTTGCTTGATTCAGGGTGATTTATCTGTGGCTGATTATGAGGATGAATTTGTGCGACTTAGTCCATATGCACCTGAGATGATTCTTTATGAAAAAAGACCATAGTAAAAGGTTCCCTTTTGGGGCTAAATCGTGAGATTCGGATTTCTTTGGTAGCTTAGCCTATAGAGATGTTTGATGAGTTAGTTGAGAGAACTAAGGCTATTGAGGAGACCTTAGCTAAGCCACCTTGTTCTGGCAAGAGAGCTTTTTGTAACATCCCGATTTAGGGCCTAGTCAGAATAGTGGTGCGAGACCACAAATCCGAGGTTTATGAATGAGTTTTTAAAGTTTATGCTATGTTTGCATGCTAGTGTGAAAGTTTCATGAAGCAATTTTGTGAAATTACGGTTGAATTATCCAAAAGGACTAAATTGCAAAATTTGCAAAATGTGAGATTCTAGAAGCTATTTGTGTGAAACAGCTTTAGAATATTAATTAGAGGTCTTTAAATAGAAATTTTCCCAATTTCTAATTTTTGGACAAAATTGGGCATGGATGAGTTAAAATAGAAAGTTTGTCAAAAAGGGCATTTTGGTCATTTGACAATTAAATGTTTTAAATGGGAAAAGATGATAGAAATTCATTCATCTTCTTCTCCAAGGCTGCCAAAAATTCAAGGAGCCATTGTTAGGGTTCTTCAAATTTTTCAATCTTGCTTTTAAGTGCAACCAAGCCCCGTTTTTGATATTCTTTGTATTTTTGAAGTCCTAGTAGCATGAGAAAGCTATTTTTAGCTATATGTTGAGCTAAGATGGATGTTCAAAAATGTACCCATGTATGACATGCATGTATTTTGATGTTTTATGGAAGAATATGAAAGCTTTATATAGTAGAAACATCTTTAGCTAAGTGATTTTCCATGAAAATGCATGTAGGGACTTGTGTGTGAATGTCTTGAGATTGGTCATACATGTATGATTTAGTGAGAATTTATGATAGCTTTAGTTGAGTAAATGGTTCGGCTAAGCATGAAAGGCTAGAAAGTTGAATAAAAATCACTTTACGAGCCTTGGGGCAAAAGTGTGAATATGAGAAAGTTAGAGGCAAAATAGTAATTTTGCTAAAGTATGAGATAAGGGTCAATTTAGTCAAAGTGTGTATTGAATAAGTTGATTTATTCATTATAGATAAAGAAAGACGAAGCCCGGATCGAAACCGAGGCAAGAGCAAGGTGGTGGACTAAATCGCACATCTCTATACTTTTGAGTGTCGAGGTAAGTTTATGCGTAAACAATGCATTCATACTTACAATTTGTTAATGCTAGCTAGTGTGTAGCATGATTGAGAATGATTATGAACCTATGTGGAATTAATGTGGTAGAAATTGTGAATGGATGTATGATTGAGTAAGTAGATATGTGGATGTGCAGTGATAATGCTAAATGGTGGGCTAAGTGCGATACCATCCTAAGGAATAACGACGATGAGCTGGCTATGTGCGATGCTATCATTAAGTATATTGTTTAGTGGGCTATGTGCGAAACCACTATGATTACCTTTGTGGTAGGCTAAGTGCGATACTACCCTATTATTTGATTGTGGTGGGCTAAGTGCGAAACCACCGACACATTAGCTGTGTGGATTAGCTGTGTGGATGTATTATCGAGAAATAATGATATGTTGTATATTGTGTAAATGTGATATTGAAAGCAGGGATGCATGTCAATGGTTATGAGTATGTGACTCATGATGTGTTGAAAAGGTGGTAAGGGATAGAAAGAGTAAGCATAGTTGTACATTATATGTTAGTATAATGCTAATTGTGGTTTAGCTTATACTATGATGCTTAATTGTTTATGTGTAAACTTACTAAGCTCAAAGCTTACTCCCATTCTTTTCCCTTGTCTTATAGAGCAAAAGTGTTGAATCGAGATACGTGGACCAATTGGAAGATCGCCTACATTATCAGCACACTCTGGTACATGAGACTCAATGTTTTGTAAATGGCATGTATAGGGGCTAGACGAGTTAGTGAATTTTGTTGTAAATGGCTAAGACGTGTTGGCTTTTAGATGGATAATCTATTTTCTATAATGCCATAGTTGTTGGATACTTTATTATATGAAAAGATGTAGTTATCCATGTGAGATTGTAAGATTATGAGTTGGTTATGGATGTGTTGAATGAGTACTCGTTGTGTATGATTGAGGAGTGAAAAGAACTTGACAAATAGCTTTGTTCTTGTCCATGTGGGTAGACACATGGGCGTGTGTCTAGGCCATGTGTGACACACAGTCAGCCCATGGGCGTGTGACTTTGTCGTGTGTCCCCCGCATGTTAGTATTTTAAGTCAAAATAGACCACGGACTAGCCACACGGGCGTGTGCCTAGAACGTGTGTGTTAATCAGTGTTGGCCACGGGCTAGCCACACGGGCGTGTGTCTAGACTCTAGGTTGTGTTAAGGTAGTCAGTGTGCACCATGGGTGGAGAGCACGGGCGTGTGCCCTAACTGTGGGGCATTGGCAGAATGCTTGAGTTTTCATGCACGAGTAGTGACCATGGGCGTGTGTGACCTCCACGGGCGTGCAAAATCTTACACGTGCGTGTGAGCCCTATATAGATGGAAAAGTTTTAAAAATCGTAGAAGTTTCAATATGGTCTCGAGAGCCCTCGTGAGTATGAGTGAGGCCTCGTAAGTCGAGAATGAGGTTGTTGAGGTGACTTAAGAGAGTAGTCACAATGAACCTAAGTGGCGAACTTGGGGATTTTATTATGGTAACGCCTCAGGCCTGGTTCCGGCGTAGAACCTGGGTAAGGGGTTTTTCATTTAGTGGTATCAGAGCTATGGTTTAGTCGGTTCTAGGACTACCGTAGCGGGTGTAAGAGTCTAGCTATACATGCCATAAGTGTACAATGATAGTGTGGTGGCTTCTGATGATTTTAAATCTTGTTTTGTATAGAATATGGATTCTGATCCATTGACTATTGATGAAGCAGCTAGTAATGCACCGGCTCCTGCGCAAGGAACCGTGCATGTACAAAGTGAACCCGAGGCTAGGGGTCAAGGGGAAGAGTCACGGGAAGCCTTTATCCAGATGATGAGTAATTGGTACTCGGATTACGTCCGAGCGAACCCTAATGCTCAACCTCCTCCACCTCCTCCCATACCTCAGCCAATTCCAGTGGCTCCTCAAGGTATTAATGTAGTGAGGATATCGAAACCCCCGGTGGATAAGATTAGGAAACACGGGGCTGAAGAGTTTAGAGCTAAGGTGGATGAGGACCCCGAGAGGGCAGAGTTCTGGATAGAGAACTCAATGAGAGTATTCGATGAACTCTCTTGTACACCAGAAGAGAGCTTGAAGTGTGTCGTGTCTTTGATGAGGGACTCGGTATACCATTGGTGGAAGACATTGACATCAGTGGTCCCGAGAGAGCGGGTGACGTGGGACTTCTTTCTGGAAGAGTTCCGGAAGAAGTATATAAGCCAGAGGTTTACTGATCGAAAAAGGAAGGAATTCCTTGAGTTAAAGCAAGGAAGAATGTCAGTAGCTAAATATGAGCGCGAGTTTGTTAGGCTTAGCAAATACGCTTAAGAATGTGTGTCGACAGAGACCATCTTGTGTAAGAGGTTCGAAGATGGACTGAATGAGGATATCAAACTCCTAGTTGGTATTTTAGAGTTGAAAGAGTTTGTTGTGTTAGTCGAGAGGGCAAGTAAGGCCAAAGAGTTTGGTAAAGAAAAGATAAGGGCTATGAGTGAAGCCCGAGATGCGAGGAAGAGGCCGATGGGCAAGTCGTACCAAGCCCAGTCGAAAAGATCCAAGGAAGTGAATCCTCGGACGACATCATCAGTGGGTTATTCGCATTGAAACTTGGACAACACTCGTTCGAGTTCGAGAGCCCAAGCCACTTCAATGGAAAGTGTGGGCAATCCGAAGAACAAATCGGAGTGTCCAAGTTGTGGTAGATATCACACCGGAGAGTGTTGGGGTAACAGTCAAAACTATTATAAGTGTGGTTCCCCCGACCACTTTATCCGAGATTGCCCCGAGAGGGATGATAAGGAAGAGAAGCAAGAGATGTGATCCGGCGATGTGTCTGCAAGGGGTAGACCACCAAGGAACCCGAGAGGTGGGGCTAGTGGTAGAGGTGCGTCCAGAGACTCTGCTGTGAGACTGGAGGGTCGGGCACCTGCGAGGATGTATGCCATTCGCGCTCACGAAAAGGCATCCTCCCCTGATGTGATAACGGGTACTTTTTCTCTCTTTGACACCTTTGTTATTGCTTTAATAGATCCAGGGTCTACTCATTCTTATATCTGTATTAGACAGTGATAAACCGTAATAATAACATATTTTAAACCCACATTTAGCATACTTTTGGATGATTTATCCCTTGAATTGCGTAATTTGGTGCTCTTAATCCTTTAATTTCATGTTTTATACTCAGGAGAGCACCGGAGGATGAAAAGAACGAGAAACGGGCCTAAAACAGAGTAAATGGGCCATATCACGAAATTGACACGGCCTGGGCCCAAGACCACACGGCCGTGCTCCTTCAGCAGGTTCAAACACGGCCTGGCCACGATTCACACGGGGGTGTGCCATGGGCGTGTCCCTGACGTGACAAAGAAGAATTTTATTCGGATTAGGGTACTTAGAGGCAAAGAAAGCCATTCCAAAATCCTATATAAACACCCTAGAGGCCAACCTTCAAGGGGGCGTCCAGTTAGGCCAAGGAGCCAAGCCAGAGAGGTCAGAATTGTGGGATTTACTCGAAGAAAGCCAGTTGATTCATCTGAAGAAGTCGGAGTCATACTCAAGACGGAAGATCTTCTCTTCAATTCCTTCAGGGGATTTTAGGGTTTTTCTTATGTTTTGTTTTATCTTTTCTTTTGGGATGTATTCTTTTATAATTATGAGCTAAACCCTCAGATACCTGAGGGGGATGAAACCTAAGATGAATCTTGTTATCGTTTGTTGAACTATATGATAAATACTTGATTTTTTCTTAATTATGTGTTTTTAATTCTTTCTTTGATATTCCAGGATCTTGATTCAAGTACTGATGTGCTTAGGTGGTGGAGCAAAAGTCCCTGCCTAATAGTAGATCTAGCGTAATTAAGCGGAGTTGCTCGCGCGCCTAGACATAGGGTGACGAAATTTTGCCGGATTAGGGTGAAACCTAATATGGGAGTCCATAGATCGAGTTAATGCAATTCTAGGGGTTTTAATTAGAAAGAGATTTCAATTAATCAACCTAAGATTAGACGTTAGTCGCCTCGAGAGAGGGATTAATATACATTAGGGAATCCTACGGATCAAGTCAAGTGAATAAATCGTCCGGTTCAGAGTTAGATAACAAGTGAAGTCTAGGTGGATTCTTCCTCGGGTATTGTCTTAGTCAATTGGTTTTTCTCACGAGTATTTTCCCAAATTCGTTCTCTTTGTCTTAGCGTCTTTAGCTTAGTAGTTAGTTAATTTTAGTTTAAACAACAAATTCCCTTTTTTCATAGGCTAAATAATAAAAAGAAAGTTAGTATTAGTACTTCTGGTTCCTTTGGGTTCGACAATCCGGTCTTGCCACTAAGCTATACTACTGTTCGATAGGTGCACTTGCCTCAATCATTGTCACAGTTAGTTTCCAGGCTCGATCATTCTTTATATAAATTTTTAAGATTCTGACACACGATCAAGTTTTTGGCGCTGTTGCCGGGGAACCAAAATATTAAGAACGCTCAATTTTTATTACTTTAGCCATTTTATCGCATTTTATTCTTATTTTTATTTTTATTATTTTACTTTGCTAATTTTTCTTTTATTTGCTTTTGACAAGTAATTTTAGTTTATAAAGGAGATGGCACTGAATAACTATCAGTGGCAATTCATGAGGACAAAGCCAACAAAAGCCGCCAGTGTCTTCAACCTCGACGCAGTAACCATGCTATCAAACTAGGTAGAGTTTTTAAATAATAAAATTGATGGTTTGTATGGTTCTATGCAGGTACATTCGGTAATACAGTACAGTACAAATGGAGGAGGGGTAAACAGCACAGAATATCTATCCTACAACCCTAGCACAGAGAACGAACAAGTCAACTATATCGGTAACTATTCTAGTCTTCAAAATAATCTTTATAGTGACACTTATAATGCAGGTTGGAGGTACCATCCCAATTTCTCATGGGATGGTCAAGGTAATCAAAGCCCGCAACTTCCTCCAGGTTTTCAACAACCACCTCACCAGCAGGAAAAGAAACCGAACCTTAAGGAGATGCTAACGAAAATCATCACAGTGTCAGAAACCCGTTTTCAAAACAACGAGACAATACTTAAAAATCAACAAGCATCGATTCAAGGGATCGAGAACCAGTTAAGACAACTTGCCAAGATCATAGCAGAACAACCACAAGGGTTAAATGAACCAGAACCAAGGCAAGAAAACGTGGCAGATAAAGGTAAGGTTGAGGTGAGCCATGATATATCAAAACCGGCAATTACAGAGTACCAACCTCGTGTGCCATATCCCGATGCAATGATGAAAGACCACACAGAGGAACAATTCGGTGAACTCACACCGTGTAGGCGATTTAAACGATCACTCTTCACACTCTTGACTCGGCTAGGACATCGAGTAATCAAGGTAAAAACATAAATTCTATTAATAATCATTTGATTCAACCTTCTGTACAGGAAACACCACAAAACTACACAACTAAGCCAGATCCATGAGGAACGAAGGCTTCGGATAGATGGACTAGACGAGTGGAAGACACACTTCAAAGCGGAAATAAAAACACACGAAGCAAAAACGAGGCAACTCCACGACAAACTTAACGATGGGATAACCCAGATTAAGATAGGAGATCAGGTACTCCAAATCTTCCCAAATGGAAGAGTCGAGGTAACTAATCCTAAAGTCAGCACTTTTAAGGTAAACACTACTTGACTTAAACTATATATCAATAACCGAATTGATCACATGAGAAAGGATTTTCACCTCCTCAAACCACCATGATTATGCGAATGAGAGGTAAGTCTAGCTCAAGACTTTAAACGAGCGCTTCTCGGGAGGCAACTCGAGCACTAACCCCACTAACGTCCATATTTTCAAATTTTAGCATCTAACTAAAAACTAACCAAATTTTTAAGCGCAGGTTTCCCTACCACACGGCCTTGCACACGGGCGTAGCCGTGGCCGTGTGGAAACAGGACAAAACTTATCCCAAAACATGGGCTGCGATAAAATGCCACAGCCGTGCGATTCGGCCGCGGTCAAAACTGAGAAATCTACACGGGCGTGCGACACTCCCGTGGAACCTTTGAGTCCATTTATATTTTTCTTTTTCTCTTATTTTAATTTTTAATTTTTAATTTCTTTTCTTTTATCCTTCTCGTCTTTAAATTTATATTACTATATTTTGATTTCTTGAATTTAGGTTCAAGGGGCTGTTAACGAACAGCACTAGATATGTCAGCACCTTCACATTTCATCGTCACACCCACCTCGCGAACCATCCAACAATAAGGACTTCTCAGTCCATTAATCTTTTCTTTTAGTTTTATTTCACTTTTTAAACTCTTTCTTTTTGTTTTTCTTTTCTTTAAATATATAATTAGTATAATTTGAATTATTCTTAATATTTCCTGGCTAATTCTTCATGAGTTACCCAAATTTCTTCATCTAGTGCAGAAATTGTTGGCGGCCACTACACCACCACCAAAGACGCCTCCTCCAACTTATCTTTCACCTCCAAATCAAATTTCTACACTTCCAACTCAAGGAATCCATCCAAAAATCAGGAAGTTTTACTTCTCCCTCTTACTATATTGTTTTTATTTATCTTTGTACATTGAGGGCAATGTACATCTTAAGTGTGGGGGGTGAATCTTAAAAGTGCCTAACTTTTTTCATTATTCTCAAATCCTGAATTATGTCTTGTTTCTTAAGTAAATTTCTCATATCATGATTAGAATGAAATTTCCTCTGATTTATGATTTTGATTGATATGTTTTGGATTAAGTCATAGTTAATTGTACATTGGTGATTTAAATTTTTAAAGATACTAGAGAATGAAGCATGATAAGTCTATTTTTCAGAAATAGAAAATTTTTTTAGGTTGTCTACCTAAATTTGAATATTACTTTGAAGTTTAAAATTTACAAGGTTGATGTCAAAAAGCCCATAATTTTTGTGAGATCTTGAGCCTTTTAGAGCATATATTTTTTTCATGCTCACTTTATTTATTATGAGTGTGTCAACATTGATTTGTTATTCTAGAACTTGCTTCGATTATACATGTCGAGACCACACCTTTGACTTGATATACTAAGATGATAAAGGCACCTAGGTTTTAACCCACTTACTCCACTAAAAGCCTACCCTTACAATTAACCCCTAGTGAACCCCTTTGATCTTAACAATCCATTTATTGACTCACCCACTAATATTAACCCAAAACCCATCTTGTATTTATTATCACCATTCCTTTTGACTACCCTTATATCGAGATTTAATATGATCAGTTGCCTAACTATGATCTTTATTTCAGTAGCTAAATTTATCCTTTATTATGTATTTGATTTGTTCTTTAAAAAAAACGAAGTATATTCATTATTAGTTCCATGTTATTTGAGCTTAAACTGTTAATTTCATTATCTTTAGAAGAAGCTCATGTTATTAGTATTAAGTTTCCGTGATGTAATTATTCAGTATTAGTACAACTTTCTAGTTAGGTAATTTGTCAATTCAGTCTCGATACTAACTCTCTAATTCAGCCTTTATCCATACCTTTAACCCAAGCCCCGTTACAACCTTGTTAAAGACCTTTTGATTTGTGTATCATCTCATATTACAGTAGTGGAGATTTGATTTTCATGCAAGCCTATGGGATTAACTTTTCATATTTGACTTATGAGTGCTTTTTCTTGAACCTTAAACACCTCGAGTGATTTGAGTGAATCTTTAGTGAGGATGTCAATCCTTGTCAATTTTGAATCAGAGGTAATTATTTAGATGAGGGGAAACACCTATGTGTTCATGCTACAAAAATGTATAACTTAGATTGTTTGAATCTTTAGGACTCTTTGAGTTGAATTATCCATGTATAAATTATCTGTGAATTATGACAAAACATTATTGATGAATATTATGAATCGAGGAATTTTGTTTTAATTGTGAGTTGAGAATTTTGCTTGAGGACAAGCAAAAGCTTAAGTGTGGGGGTATTTGATAAACCGTAATAATAACATATTTTAAACCCACATTTAGCATACTTTTGGATGATTTATCCCTTGAATTGTGTAATTTGGTGCTCTTAATCCTTTAATTTCATGTTTTATACTCAGGAGAGCACCGGAGGATGAAAAGAACGAGAAACGGGCCTAAAACAGAGTAAATGGGCCATATCACGAAATCGACACAACCTGGGCCCAAGACCACACGGCCGTGCTCCTTTAGTAGGTTTAAACACAGCCTGGCCACGATTCACACGGGCGTGTGCCTTGGGCGTGTCCCTGACATGACAAAGAAGAATTTTATTTGGATTAGGGTACTTAGAGGCAAAGAAAGCCATTCCAAAAACCTATATAAACACCTTAGAGGCCAACCTTCAAGGGGGCATCCAGCTAGGCCAAGGAGCCAAGCCAGAGAGTTCAGAATTGTGGGATTTACTCGAAGAAAGCCAGTTGATTCATTTTAAGAAGTCAGAGTCATACTCAAGACAGAAGATCTTCTCTTCAATTCCTTCAGGGGGTTTTAGGGTTTTTCTTATGTTTTGTTTTATCTTTTCTTTTGAGATGTATTCTTTTATAATTATGAGCTAAACCCTCAGATACCTGAGGGGGATGAAACTTAAGATGAATCTTGTTATCGTTTGCTGAACTATATGATAAATACTTGATTTTTTCTTAATTATGTGTTCTTAATTCTTGCTTTGATATTCCAGGATATTGATTCAAGTACTGATGTGCTTAGGTGGTGGAGCAAAAGTCCATGCCTAAGAGTAGATCTAGCATAATTAAGCGGAGTTGCTCGCGCGCCTAGACATAGGGTGACGAAATTTTCTCGGATTAGGATGAAACCTAATATGGGAGTCCATAGATCGAGTTAGTGCAATTCTAGGGGTTTTAATTAGAAAGAGATTTCATTTAATCAACCTAGGGTTAGACATTAGTCGCCTCAAGAGAGGGATTAATATACATTAGGGAATCCTACGGATCAAGTCAAGTGAATAAATCGTCTGGTTCAGAGTTAGATAACAAGTGAAGTCTAGGTGGATTCTTCCTCGGGTATTATCTTAGTCAATTTGTTTTTCTCACGAGTATTTTCCCAAATTCGTTCTCTTTGTCTTAGCATCTTTAGCTTAGTAGTTAGTTAATTTTAATTTAAACAACAAATTCCCTTGTTTCTTAGGCTAAATAATAAAAAGAAAGTTAGTATTAGTACTTCTGGTTCCTTTGGGTTCGACAATCCGGTCTTGCCACTAAGCTATACTACTGTTCGATAGGTGCACTTGCCTCAATCGTTGTCACAGTTAGTTTCCAGGCTCGATCATTCTTTATATAAATTTTTAAGACTCTGACACATGATCAGACTGGCATCTAGTTATAGTATGACCATTGAGCCTACGGACTTTGTGGTTAAGGTGTCAAACCCGTTAGGAAAGCATGTGTTAGTGGACAAGATGTGTAAGAATTGTCCTTTCATGTTTGAAAGTCAATGTTTTCTGGCAAATCTTATGTTGTTGCCATTTGATGAGTTTGGCTTAATCCTTGGCATGGATTGGTTGACTACCCATAGTGTTATAGTGAACTGTGGTAGTAAGTATGTCGAATTGAAATGTGAGAGTGGAGATGTTGTTCGGGTTGAATCAGGTGGATCGGATAGTATACCAGTGATGATTTCTTCCCTAGTGGCTGAGAAATTTTTGAGAAAAGGGTGTAAGTCCTATCTTGCTTTTGTGTTGAATACTCGAGAGGTTAGAGTAGAGTTTGAAACAGTGCCAGTGGTATGTGAGTATCCGGATGTATTCCCGGAAGAGTTACCCGGATTGCCTCCAGTGAGAGATGTTGAGTTTGGGATTGAGTTAGTTCCGGGAACGGTACCTATTTCGATTGCTCCGTACAGAATGGCACCTTTAGAGTTGAAAGAACTCAAGGTTCAGATTGCAAGAGTTGATGAGATAAGGGTTTTGCAAGACCGAGCTACTCACCGTAGTGGTGCTCGGTATTATTTGTAAAGAAGAAAGATGGGTCTATGAGGTTGTGTATAGACTATAGACAGCTTAACAAAGTGACGGTTAAGAATAAGTATCCTTTACCAAGGATTGATGATCTTTTGATCAATCAAGGGAGCTACTGATGTTCTCCAAGATAGACTTGAGGTCCAGTTATTATCGATTGAGAGTGAAGGAGCAGATGATGTTTGAAAAGCGCATTTCGGACAAGGTATGGCCATTATGAGTTTTTGGTTATGTCATTTGGTTTGACGAATGCACCGGCGATTTTTATGGATTTGATTAACCGTGTCTTCTGACCGTATGTGGATAAGTTTGTGATTGTCTTCATTGACGATATATTGATCTATTCTTGGGATGAGAACGATCATGAAGAACATTTGAGAATTGTTTTGCAAACTTTAAGAGATAAGCAGTTATATGCTAAGTTTAGCAAGAGTGAGTTTTGGCTCCGAGAGGTTGGATTCCTAGGACATATTGTGTCAGGTAATGGTGTCAGAGTTGACCTGAGTAAGGTATCGGCTATTGGGGATTCGAAACAGCTGAGGAACGTGTCAGAAGTTAGAAGCTTCTTGAGATTAGCAGGATATTACAGACGTTTCGTAAGGGGGTTCTCTGTGATTGCTACCCCAATGATGAAATTGTTGCATAAGGATGTCAAGTTTGATTCGACTGGGGCATGTCAACAGAGTTTTGAGAGATTGAAAACATTGTTGACTGAGGAGCCAGTTTTGGTTCAACCAGAATCGGGGAAAGAGTTTGTGGTTTACAGTGACGCGTCGTTTAATGGTCTCGGTTGCGTGTTGATGCAAGAGGGTAAGGTAGTCACTTACGCCTCGAGGCAACTAAAACTCACGAGAAGAATTATCCGACTCATGATTTGGAGTTGGTTGCAATTTTTTTCGCGTTAAAGATTTGGCGACATTACTTATATGGTGAGAAGTACCGAATCTTTACGGATCACAAGAGTTTGAAGTATTTGATGGATCAGAAGGATCTGAATTTGAGACAGAGGCGGTGGCTTAAGTTATTGAAAGAATATGAGTTAGTCATTGATTACCACCCGGGAAAAGCGAATGTGGTTGTGGATGCCCTGAATAGGAAATCCTTGTATGCTCTAAGAGTTATGAGGACGAGTTTAGCATTGTCTGATGATGGTGCTATTCTGGCAGAGTTAAGAGCTAAGCCACTATTTGTTCAACAGATATGTGAGGCTCAGAGAAATGACAGTGAGATGCTAACTAAGAGAGCTAAGTGCGGATCAGAAAGTGATTCTGATTTTCGAGTGGGCTCGAATGGATGTTTGTTGTACCGTAACAGAATTTGTGTACCCAGAGATGAAGAGTTAATCCAAAAGGTTTTGCACGAGGCACATAGTGGTTATTTGTCAGTACATCCGGGCAGTACGAAAATGTACAATGACTTGAAGAAGTCTTATTGGTGGCCGAGTATGAAGAGAGATATCTCTGAATTTATGGCAAGGTGTCTGATTTGTCAACAAGTGAAAGCTGAGCATCAAGTGTCTTCGGGATTGCTTCAGCCAGTGATGGTTCCCGAATAGAAGTGGGATCGGGTTACCATGGACTTTGTGACGGGGTTGCCTATGACTCTGAAAAAGAGAGATGCTGTGTGGGTTGTTGTGGATAGATTGATGAAGTCGGCTCACATTGTTCCAGTACGTGTTAATTATTCACTGGATAAGTTAGCTGAATTGTATGTGGCAGAGATAGTGAGGTTACATGCTATACCTATGTCTATTATATCAGATAGAGATCCGAGGTTTACTTGAGGTTTTGGAAGAAGTTACAAGAGGCTTTGGGAACAAAGTTGAATTTGAAGATTGCGTTCCATCCGCAAAGCGGATGGTCGATCGAAAGAGTGATTCAAGTTCTCGAAGAATATGCTTCGATCTTTGTGTGTTAGAATTCGAAGGTAGTAAGGAGAGGTATCTACCTTTGGTCGAGTTTGCCTACAACAACGATTATCGATCGAGTATACAGATGGCACCGTATGAAGCTTTGTATGGTCGTAAGTGTCTGGACTCCATTGTATTGGACCGAAGCGTAGTGAAAAAGCAGATCCATGGAGTCGATCTAGTGAAAGAGACCGAGGAGAAAGTGAAAGTAATCCGTAATAGTCCGAAAAGTCGCTCGACCGGACGAACGAGAAGTCGTACATACGATTTGAAAAGAAAAGAAATTGAGTTTAAGGTGGGTGACAAAGTGTTTTTGAAAGTGTCCCCATAGAAGAAGATTATGAGATTTGGACGAAAAGGGAAATTGAGTCCAAGATTCATAGGACCGTATGAGATTACAGACAGAGTTGGGCCAGTAGCTTATCGGTTGGCTTTATCGGTAGAGTTGGAAAAGATACATAATGTGTTCCATGTGTCGATGTTGCGACGGTATCGCTCCGATCCTTCACATGTGATTCCTTCAATGGAAATTGAGATAGGACCGGATATGTCTTATGAAGAGGAGCCGATTAAGATCTTGGCTCGAGAAGTGAAATAGTTGAGAAATAAGAGCATAACACTAGTGAAAGTGTTATGGCAGAAACACGGTGTTGAAGAGGCTACGTGGGAAACGGAAGAAGCTATGAGAGAGCAACATCCAAACCTCTTTACTGGTAAGATTTTCGGGGGAGAAAATCTCTATAGGGGGGAGAGTTGTAACATCCCGATTTAGGGCCTAGTCATAATAGTGGTGCGAGACCATAAATCCGAGGTTTATGAATGAGTTTTTGAAGTTTATGCTATGTTTGCATGCTAGTGTGAAAGTTTCATGAAGCAGTTTTGTGAAATTACGGTTGAATTGCCCAAAAGGACTAAATTGCAAAAGTTGCAAAATGTGAGATTCTAGAAGCTATTTGTGTGAAATAGCTTTAGAATATTAATTAGAGGTCCTTAAATAGCAATTTTCCCAATTTCTAATTTTTGGGCAAAATTGGGAATGGATGAGTTAAAATAGAAAGTTTGTCAAAAAGGGCATTTTGGTCATTTGATAATTAAATGTTTTAAATGGGAAAAGATGATAGAAATTCATTCATCTTCTTCTCCAAGGTCATAGAAAATTCAAGGAGCCATTGTTAGGGTTCTTCAAATTTTTCAATCTTGCTTGTAAGTGTAACCAAGCCCCGTTTTTTATATTCTTTGTATTTTTGAAGTCCTAGTAGCATGAGAAAGCTATTTTTAGCTATATGTTGAGCTAATATGGATGTTCAAAAATGTACCCATGTATGACATGCATGTATTTTGATGTTTTATGGAAGAATATGAAAGCTTGACGTAGTAGAAACATCTTTTGCTAAGTGATTTTCCATAAAAATGCATGTAGGGACTTGTGTGTGAAAGTCTTGAGATTGGTCATACATGTATGATTTAGTGAGAATTGATGATAGCTTTATTGAGTAAATGGTTCGGCTAAGCATGAAAGGCTAGAAAGTTGAATAAAAATCACTTTACGAGCCTTGGGGCAAAAGTGTGAATATGAGAAAGTTAGGGGCAAAATAGTAATTTTGCTAATGTATGAGATAAAGGTCAATTTAGTCAAAGTGTGTATTGAATAAGTTGATTTATTCATTATAGATCAAGAAAGACGAAGCCTGGATTGAAACCGAGGCAAGAGCAAGGTGGTGGACTAAATCGCACATCTCTATACTTTTGAGTGCCGAGGTAAGTTTATGCGTAAACAATGCATTCATACTTACAATTTCTTAATGCTAGCTAGTGTGTAGCATGATTGAGAATGATTAAGAACCTATGTGGAATGAATGTGGTAGAAATTGTGAATGGATGTATGATTGAGTAAGTAGATATATGGATGTGTAGTGATAATGCTAAATGGTGGGCTAAGTGCGATACCATCCTAAGGCATAATGACGATGAGCTGGCTACGTGCGATGCTATCGTTAAGTATATTGTTTAGTGGGCTATGTGCGAAAACACTATGATTACCTTTGTGGTAGGCTAAGTGCGATACTACCCTATTATTTAATTGTGGTGGGCTAAGTGCGAAACCACCGACACATTAGCTGTGTGGATGTATTATCGAGAAATAATGATATGTTGTATATTGTGTAAATATGATATTGAATGCAGGGATGTGTGCCAATGGTTATGAGTATGTGACTCATGATGTGTTGAAAAGGTGGTAAGGGATAGAAAGAGTAAGCATAGTTGTACATTATATGTTAGTATAATGCTAATTGTTGTTTAGCTTATACTATGATGCTTAATTGTTTATGTGTAAACTTACTCAAAGCTTACTCCCCTTCTTTTCCCTTGTCTTATAGAGCAAAAGTGTTGAATCGAGATACGTGGATCAATTGGAAGATCGTCCACATTATCAGCACGCTCTGGTACATGAGACTCAATGTTTTGTAAATGGCATGTATAGGGGCTAGACGAGTTAGTGAATTTTGTTGTAAATGGCTAAGACGTGTTGGCTTTTAGATGGATAATCTATTTTGTATAATGCCATAGTTGTTGGCTACTTTATTATATGAAAAGATGTAGTTATCCATGTGAGATTGTAAGATTATGAGTTGGTTATGGATGTGTTGAATGAGTACTCGTTGTGTATGATTGAGGAGTGAAAAGAACTTGACAAATAGCTTTGTTCTTGTCTATGTGGGTAGACACACGGGCGTGTGTCTAGGCTATGTGTGACACACGGTCAGCCCATGGGCGTGTGGCTTGGCCGTGTGTCCCCTGCATGTTAGTATTTTAAGTCAGAATAGACCACGGACTAGCCACACGGGCGTGTGCCTAGAACGTATGTGTTAATCAGTGTTGGCCATGGGCTAGCCACACGGGCGTGTGTCTAGACTCTAGGCCGTGTTAAGGTAGTCAGTGTGCACCACGGGTGGAGAGCCTGGGCGTGTGCCCTAACCGTGGGGCATTGGCAGAATGCTTGAGTTTTCATGCACGGGTAGTGACCATGGGCGTGTGTGACCTCCACGGGCGTGTGACCCCTGTATAGATGGAAAAGTTTTAAAAATCGTAGAAGTTTCGATATGGTCTCGAGAGCCCTCGTGAGTATGAGTGAGGCCTCGTAAGTCGAGAATGAGGTTGTTGAGGTGACTTAAGAGAGTAGTCGCAATGAGCCTAAGTGGTGATCTTGAGGATTTTATTATGGTAACGCCTCAGGCCTGGTTCCGGCGTAGAACCCGGGTAAGGGGTGTTACACTTTTGATAGTGCATCGAGTCGACCGTCTAAGAGAGGGCGTGATAGTCATGTCTCTGGTAGAGGTTTGAGATGTGGGACTCGACTCAGTCAGCTCAAGCAACAAATTAGTACTATGGTTAGTGCTAGTGGTTCAGCAGGTAGTTCTAGATTGCCGCTTTTTGTGCACAGTAAGCGTAGGCATTCTGGAGAGTGACGTTAGTTGACTGGTGGATGTTTTAAATGTGGTTCGAAGGAACATTTTGTGAGGTATTGTCCACTTAGGGTTGAGGTTTCATAGACTCAGAGTTCGGCACCTGTTACTGCACCTGCTAGAGGACGTAGTCGCGGTAGAGGTATCGGGAGACCGAGTGGACAGCGAATTGTTGCTCATACTATTGCTACACAGGTTGAGTCTGGAGGTCCAGCTCGAGTTTATGATGTTAGGGAGCCATAGGATCAAGACCCAAATGATGTTATCGCAGGTACTTTTACTTTACAGTCTACTCCATTGTTTTCTTTAGTTGATTCTGGACCAACGTATTCATATATTTTGACTAAATTGGCATGTAAGTTAGAGATTCCTGTTGAGACTATTGGTTCAGGTATGACAGTCATTAGTTCCTTTGGTGATTGTAACGCCCCGAATTTGGGCCTAGTAGAATTGGGCCTATTGGGCTTTGGGCTTTGGGTCTCAGGAAGTTTGTAAGTGAGCGAGAAAATGACAAATGACATGTTGGCTTTAAGGGTTTAATAAACTTTGAGTGTCTAGGGGTGTTGGAGAAGTGATGGGTTCAAACTTTGAGGAGAAGGAATTTTTAGTTAATTATTAAAGGAACCAGTGCGGTGAGTAGTTGGGCTTTTAAATAAAAATAGGGAAAATTGGCATCAAAGAGCCTTGTGGTGGAGTGGCTAAGTGACGCCACTTAGGGTATAGGAAGGTGGCGTTATGGGCCAGCAAGGAGATCTTAGGTTCAAATCCTAGCTTAGTATTTTTTAGGAGTTTAATTTTGGCCTTCTAGAAGGTTGGAAGTGGTGTGGTAATGGACTCTAAGGAGAGTGATCAGAAGAGAAAATTTAGGAAAAGGATTGGGGAGTTATCAGGGAGAAAAATGAGGAGATGAGATGGGGAAGAGTTGGAGCCGGTTGGGACTTTGGGGGGGTAGGCAGAGTTTCGATTTTGTGTATAAATAGGGGGTGCCGAATTCCCTCTGTGCTATTTCGGCAATTGGAATTCCCTTTGTGCTATTTCGGCAACTATAGTGCTCTACCGAATTCTCCTTCACTTTTTTTGTTCTAAACCTCGCCTCTTCCTTATGTGTTTTTCTTTTCTTCTCTCCTAAAGCCTTAAATCAAATATCATTCTCTTCTTTCTCCATTGCTTGTGCCGTCCCACCTTCATCTCAATTTTTGGGGACCAAATATTCGTGACTTCAAAAGCCGAAAACCTTTGCTCTTGAAGCCGATTTCTTTATCGCCCCAAACCTTGTGCCGAATATTCTAGTAACCAAATCTCTATCGTGCTGTCATCATTCCTTTGATTTTTGATGGATCGGATCTTGGAAAAAATCAGAATCAAGCTTGGATCTACAAGTCTCTGCCGAAAAGCTATCCATATGTTTCGGCTTTTGGGTAAGTGTTCTTGATTTTGGGATAAGTTAGCCGAATAGTCTATAGTAAGGGAAAGGGTGACTTAAGTGGATACAAGTCACCTATTATTTTGTCTTTAACGATTAAGATTGATGCAGATCTAGGGGATGTTCGTGAGTAGTAGCTAAGAAAGGGCTATTAGGACTGGTGGCACACGGTAAGGTTACGGTAAGGCTTCGGTTTTTGGTAAATATTATGGTTAAGTGTGTGATTGATTGGAGGTTGGTATTGGTTGTAGGTTCAAGGCTGAGGATAGTGTAACACGTCTCATTTACCAGGTGTGTACATACACTTCACACACGACAAATCGGCAAAAGCCGAAATCCCAAAAACCCAGAATGTCGAAAAGCCGAAAAGCCGAAAGGTTGGTGCCGGTAACCATACGAGCGTGTGAACATTTGTGTGGGAACACCGATACGACTACCGGGGCCGAGGGAGCGATCTCATGGTCTCAGGCCACTGTTTGGCCGACCGAGCCAGACAGGGCTAAATGGGCCTGCCGAGCTCGTAGGCCCAAATCGGCAAGAGTTGATATGTGAAATTGAATGATGGATTGATATGGATGGTTGTATGATTTGATTATGATCGGGCCTAATGGGCTACATAAACATGATTGGGCTTAATAGGCTATATGGACATGATTGGGCTTAGTGGGCCTTATGGGATTTTAGAAATGCATGCTAGGGTTTTAATGGACTCTAGGCCTAGTTCTGATAAATTCTTAAATAGCATAAAACTTAAGTTAATAATCAAACATATCTGTGGACAAGTCGCTAGGTTAGAGCGTGGAAATGGACATATGCATGTCTAGGATTGGATCTAGGGAGAGCTTGGTACTTAAGCGGTCCTAGTGACCCACCTCCTCTTCTCTGGGATCCTACCTGGTGCATAGTGTCTGTTCACTTTAGCCGCAAGGACTTGTTGATGGGCCAAAGTTTATTACTAAAACTCCAGATGAAAGAGATTGCGAAAATACCCCTGTAGGGTAGAATTACGAAAATACCCCTATAGGGTAGATTTACAAAAATACCTGTGGGTAGTGAAATGACTAAAATACCCCTAGGTGCTTAATGTGTGAAAATATGTATGTTGCATTCATGAGATATATGTTGCACTTGGGTGGGTTTGATGATACGGAGGAAGATATGTGAGGATCGCATAGTCGCTTAACGACCGCGGATCCACCGGTGGCTTTAAGCCCATTATATGCTTAGCAGCCTTGCTACAACGTTTGAGTAGTGCCGCTGTTGGTGCTACCTTTGGAGTGTAGGGATGGGTGGGTTGATATTTATATCCCCACAGGAGTGTAGGGTTGGAAGGGAAATGGAGTGCAGGGTTGGATTTGGGATGGGAGCATTGCATTCATGTGATTCTAATGTGATATGAGGTCATTGTGGGCTAAGGCCCAAGACCACCGATTTTGATAAGGCTTAGGCCCAATGTGATAATTGCATGTTGGTTGGATTACCAAGGGTCGTACACACTGAGTTTCGAAACTCACATCCTTTTATTTAATGTTTCAGGTGACACTCAGTAAATGGCTCGATGTGGAAGAGGACTCGGAGGTGGCCACACTGCAAACTACTTAGAAGTTTTTAATTAGTTTCGAATGACTTTATTTTAATTACTTTATTTTCATTGGGATGTAATAAGGCCTTGTTTCTCCAATTTGACTTTACACTTGGGTTTTATTATTGTTTCAACTGCCTAATTATTAAACTTAAATAAATTTTTAAAGTTTAACATGGTTTTCGAAATAACTATAACATATAGACGTTTTCTTAAAACATGAGCTTTCTTCATAACTTAACAAGTTTTTCCTAAGCTATGGTTGTTTTCAATTATTACGTTTCCGCAACTCCATTATTAAATACCAAGTTTTATAAATTGTTTGTTTTTAAATAAAACTTCCGCAACTAAAAAGGGGTTTGTACTCAACATTTTACTCTATGAAGGGTTTTAAATGAAAACAAGGTTTTCTCTAAAACACTTCAATGTGACATGCCGGACTCAGGCCTAACTTTTAGGCCAGGTTTGGGGTGTTATAGTGATAGTGTGGTAGTGAATAAAGTTTATCGTAGATGTCCTCTTATGATTCAAGGACATGTTTTCACTATTGATCTTATGGAATTTTCGTTTTATGGATTTGATGTGATACTTGGTATGGATTGGTTAACTGAACATAAGGCTAGGGTAGATTTTTAGACTAAGTGGATTACTTTGAGAGATAGTGATGGTTTGGAAATAGTTGTAGTGGGTGAAAGACTGGGTTTTATGTCTAATATGGTTTCGGCTATAAAGGCTGAAAGTTTGATGGGAAAAGGTTGTGAAGCTTACTTGGCTTATGTGATGAATTCAGTTAGTAAGGAGCTGAGAGTTCAGGATATTCGTAATGTTAGGTATTTTCCTTATGTGTTTCCAGAAGAGTTACCTGGATTGTCACCGGATCGGGAAGTGGATTTTGGAATTGAGCTTTATCCTGGTACTGCACCAGTGTCCATTGCGCTCTATCCATGGCACCAAAAGAGCTCAAGAAATTAAAGGTTCACTTGCAAGAGTTGTTGGATAGAGGGTTTATTCGATCAAGTGTATCTTTGTGGGGTGCACCGGTTTTTGTTTGTAAAGAAGAAGGACGGTACAGTGAGGATGTGTATTGATTATAAATAGTTGAACAAGTTGACCATTAAGAATACGTATCCTTTGCCTTGAACTGATGATTTGTTTGATCAGTTCTGAGGTGCAACAATGTTTTCGAAGATTGATCTTAGATCTGGGTATTATCAGTTAAAGGTGAAGGAGTCTGATATGTTGAAAACTACTTTTTGGACTCGGTATGGGCTTTATGAGTTCTTGGTGATGCCGTTTGGGTTAACTAATGCTCCTACCACATTCATGGATTTGATGAATCGTGTGTTTCATTCGTATTTGGATCAATTTGTAGTTGTCTTCATAGATCATATCTTGGTGTATTCTGGTTCTAAAGAGGATCACGATAAGCACTTAAGGGTTGTTTTGCAGATTCTTCGAGATAAGCAGCTGTGTGCAAAGTAGAGTAAGTGTGAATCCTTGATTAGGGAAGTGGCATTCTTAGGTTATGTTGTTTCGGCAGAAGGGATTCAAGTGGATCCCAAGAAGATAGATGCGATTTTGCACCTAGGAGTGTTACTGAAGTTCAGAGTTTCTTAGGCTTAGCTGGTTACTATCGTAGATTCTTTGAAGGGTTTTCTCTCATTGCTGCACCCTTAACGAAACTACTTCAAAAAAGTGTGGTGTTCGAATAGACTGATGAAAGGCAAAAGAGTTTTGATCAGCTTAAGGTAGTGTTGATGAAGGCACCTGTGTTGGTTCAACCAGAGCCTAGAAAAGATTTTGTAGTTTATAGTGATGCTTCGTATTCAAGACTTGGTTGCATTTTGATGCAAGAGGGTAAAGTTGTAGCTTATGCTTCAAGGTAGTTGAAGACACACGAACGGGACTATCCAACTCATGACTTAGGGGTAGCTACTGTGGTTTTTACACTAAAGATTTGGCATCATTATTTTTATTGAGAGAGGTGTGTGATTTACAAGGATCATAAGAGCATTAAGTACATCCTCACCCAAAAGGAGTTGAATTTAAGTCAAAGGCATTAGATTGAGCTTTTAAAGGATTATGATTGTGTATAGAGTATCATCCTAGCAAGGCGAATGTAGTTGGTGATGCTTTAAGTAGAAAGTCGATGGCAGAGTTGAGAGCTATGTTTGCACGCTTAAGTTTGGGTAGTGATGGTGGATTGCTAGCTGAACTGCAAGTGAGGCCGACTTTGTCACAACAAATTAAGGAGAAGCAGCCTTTAGATGGGGAATTAATGAAGAGGATTTAACATGTTGAACAAGGTATTAAGGGAGACTTTGATGTTGACAGTGATGGTATCTTGAATTTCTGAGGTAGGTTGTGTGTGCCGCAAGATGTGGATTTAAGACAAACGATCCTTACTGAGGCGCATAGTAGCCCTTACACTATGTATCTCGATAGTCGTAAAATGTATCATGATCTTCGTGAGATTTATTGGTGGCCTGGGTTGAAGCGTAACGTTACGAATTTTGTGGCTTGATGTTTGGTTTATCAAAAGGTGAAAGCTGAACATCAATTTCCTTATGGGTTATTGCAACCTATTGCGATTCCTGAAAGGAAGTGGGAAAGTATTACTATGGATTTTGTTTCTAGTTTGCCATTGACTACTTCGAGGAAAGATTCAGCATGGGTTATAGTTGATCAGTTTTCGAAGAGTGCACATTTCTTAGTGGTGCGAACCGATTATTTGTTGTAGAAGTTGGCAGAGTTGTATATTGCTGAGATTGTTCGTCTTCATGGGGTTCCAGTTTCGATTATCTTTGATAGGGATCCTAGGTTTACTTCAAGTGTAACACCCCTTACCCATATCCAACGCCGAGATAGGGTACGAGACATTACTGGGCTTAACTTACTCAAACATACAACTTCGAGCTATAAAATTTTTGTTTCAACTTTAAAACTTTTCATTCATATTCTTAACATCCTCATTATGGGCCTACAAGGCCCTAAACATGCATTCAGGAGGTTTCGGAATTAAACCGGTTACTTTTGAACACTTAGGAAATTTTTACCTAAAACAGGGTCACACGCCCGTGTGGAATAGAACACGCCCGTGTGGGCAGGCCGTGTGGTCACACACGCCTATGTTCCCAGCCCGTGTGGAATTTATTTTTCATTTCGAACCTACAGGGGTTTTCACACGACTGGACACACGCCCGTGTTTGTGGCCCTATCCCTCACACGGCCTAGACACGCCCGTGTCCTTACCCGTGTGTAAAAACCTGGGTATTCTGTTTATGACGTAAGCATACCCTTAATAGCACACGGCCTAGGCACACGCCCGTGTGCTGGCCCGTGTGGCGAATCAAATTATCGCATATTTGATGCAGGGGACACACGGCCTATCAACACACCCATGGGGTTAGCTGTGTGTCACACACGGCCTAGACACACGCCCGTCTGTCTAGCCGTGTGGACAATTAGAAGGCTGTTTTCCAAGCCTATTGCCACCCTAAAACATAAACAAACATATACCAACACAAGCAGCCCATAACATGGCAATAATACATTATGAAGACTCACAAATCATCATTCATGCCCAACATAGATCTCATCATCATTAAGTTATAAAACTTGACAAATCTTGGCCAATTCTTAATGGCCATTTACAAAATGAGTGTATGACATTAATAGCCAACACTTTTGCTTTCAAATATGACATAACAAAAAATGACCAAGTTCCTATACATGTCATACTCAAAACAAATCAACTTTACTATACCAAATGAATAGTTGATAGTGTGATTCGAGCTCCGACGTTCTACGATCTCCGAGCTAGCTTGGCGATGCTACAAGGAAAAGGGAAAAGAGAGGGGTAAGCATATAGCTTAGGAAGTTTGCATGAATTAAAATAGAAACATAAATACTCATGGTAAAATCCATTCATCTCATAGAACGATAACAATACAAGTTCTCAAGTACTTTGACATACTTACTCATACTTACGCTTACCCATCACATTTCACAGTAAGGTTTCATAACTCATATTTTACTCATGATACCTGTATCACTTGATCACATAGTTTAGCACTTATGTTATCATGAACATAAACTTAAATCATAACCATCTTTCACATAAATGTAACTCTTGTCATCTTTGTATAGCTTAGCTCTTACCATCTTTGCATACTTAACCTTTTTGCCCGTTGAATTACTCGGAATACCGGAGGATACCCAATCTCATCATTCTTGTATCGCAATGCCAATGCCATATCCCAGATATGATCTTACATGGGATCACCTCTTGATGCCGATGCCATATCCCAGATATGGTCTTACACGGGATCTTTTAACTCGATGTCGATGCCATGTCCCAGACATGGTCTTATACGGGACCTTCCTTATTCGATGCTGATGCCATGTCCCAAACATGGTCTTATACGGGATCTACATTCGGTGCCAATGCCATATCCCAGATATGGTCTTATACGGGACCTACATTCAGTGTCGATGCCATGTCCCAAACATGGTCTTATACGGGACCGTCCTTATCTCATGTAGTGGCATAGGTATCCTCGTTATTCCGAAACTTCAACTGGGACTTCAACTTAGCATAATCTCATTATAATCTCATTGAAACATCATAAATCAATTTCATGTAAATTATATTCATTTCTCATAAAATAAAGTAATTAAAAGCATAATGATATCACGTAGCTATAAATCCACACAAACTTACCTCGGTACTCAAAATGTGTGAAGATGTTCGATTTACCAACACTTTGTTCTTGCCTCGGTTTCGGTCCGGGCTTCGTGTTTCTTGATATATAATAACAATTTCACTCGTTTAATACTCACATTGACTAAATTGACTCATGAATCATACTGTGGCAAAATTAAAATTTTTCCCCTAAACTTTCACATAATTACACTTTTGCCCCTAGGCTCGTAAAATTATTTTTATTCAACTTTCATGTATTTTAGGCGTAGCCGAATCTTTTTCTTAACTACAACAACCTCTAACTTCCACTATTTCACCCATGTATGACCACTTTCATAACTTTTACAATTTAGTCCTTTTTATGAATTTCTCATGAAAATCACTTAGGAAAAGATGTTTATCATACATCAAACTTTCATATTCTTCCATAAATCATCAAAATACATGCATTTCATACATGGGTAAATTTTTTAACATAAACCTTAGCTCAAAATATAGCTAGAAATAGCTAAATCGAGCTACGAGGATCTCAAAAATACGAAAAACATTAAAAACGGGGCTAGGATGCACTTACTATCAAGCTTGAAAGTTGAAGAAACCCTAGCTATGGCTCCTTAGTGATTTTCGGCCATGGGAGAAGAAGATGGACACAATTTTGACTTCTTTTTCCCTTTTTAATCTTTTATTTACCAAATGACAAAAATGCCCTTAATGGTCCTTTCTTGAGATTTTTCCTTCCCATGTCTATTTTTGTCCATCATAATCTATATTGGTCTAATTGCTAATTAAGGACCTCTAATAATTTTTATAATTCTATTTCATACTTGAATCTCCTAGAATCTTATATTTTCTAATCTTTGCAATTTAGTCCTAATGGACGAATTGATCACTAATAAATAAAATTTTCTCATGAAATTTTCACATAATCATGCAAACATATTATAACCCTCATAAAAATCATAAAACACATATTTCTACTTCGAATTTTTGGTTTCACAACCACCATTCCGACTAGGCCCTAAATCGGGCTGTTACATCAAGGTTTTGGAAGAGTTTGCAAGAAGCTTTGGGATCGAAGCTTAATCTTAGTATGGCTTATCATCCTCAAACAGATGGTCAGTCTGAAAGGGTAATACAAGTTGTAGAAGAAATGTTGCGAAGCTATGTGATTGAGTTCAGTGGTAGTTGAGAGCGATATCTGCCCTTAGCAGAGTATGTGTAACACCCCTAACTCGTATCCATTACCGAAATAGGGTTATGAAATGTTACCAAAAAATCGTAACTTAAAATAATCATTTTCAAACATTAGATAAATTATAGCATAATTCATTCAAACACATGCATATTGTCTCTTATTCGAGCCCTCGAGGCCTTAGAAATACTTTAAAAACTATTCGGGACTAAATCGGGAACATATGAAACCTTAAGGAAAAAGTTAGAAAAATTCACACTATAAGGGTCACACGGCCGTGTGCCTCACACGATTGAGACACACGCCCGTGTCTCAGGCCATGTAACATTCGAAATAGGGACACACGGCTGTGTCCGAGCCTGTGTTCGTGCCCTTGTAACTCTCTGACTTGGGTCACAAGGCCAAGCCACACACCCGTGTGCCAGGCTGTGTAACTTCCTGACTTGTAACCCTTTGAAACCTACAAGGGACACACGGCTAAGACACACGCCCGTGTCTGTGGCCGTGTGGACAAGAAATAGGCCAAAATCAAGCCATTTCTTTCACCCAATTCAAGCATGAACCTACAATACATTTGCACATATAACCAAGACCCTAAATCATGTCCAAAGCATGCATAAAATGACCAAATCTCTATACCAAATATCCATACAACCAACATGCCAAAAGGCACCTCAATCACAACCATTGAGCATGTCTTAGCAAAATCATATTTATCCATAATTCAAGCATACACAACAACTTATTTCTATACCAAAACAAACTCAACTATATTCCATATCAAATATAACCTAATTAGCCACATTTCAAACATGCCAACACTTACCAGTTTGGTCATAAAACCATACATCAATTTGACCATATAAACATCAACCATTATAGCATCAAAATGCCAAAAGCACACCAACCAAATTACCATATTTACAAGCCAAACATAACAACTAGGAAATTAACATTAGTCCACCTATACATGCCATTATAACCATGAATAAAACATCAAAATCTACTGATATAATCTTTGGATAGTGTGATAGGTCTCCGAAGAGCTTCCAAACTGATCGAGCATCCGATAATCTATAAAACATAGAAAGGAAAACTACGTAAGCATATAATGCTTAGTAAGTTCATAAATCATGAACATAGCTTACCATTTCAATGCAAAATCTTATAAAATAGACATGAATTAATCCAACACAAGCTTGGCACAAGCCTAAGCATCATCAACAACAATAGTTAGTGCTTAAACACATAACTTAACAACTTCATCACATGGTCAGGTATAATATATGAACATAGCACCATTTAATTCATACTTTCAATCATCATAAATATTCATACATTGATTTCTAACATTTTATACATTTCTATAAGTTCATAATATAGTTGATCGGAACACTTACCGTTCTTTCCCCTTACATGCCAGTTGAACCACTTATAATAATATCGGATACACGGGAAGCTCACACAAAGTGTGCTAAACATATTGTCGAAACCATTTCCTTTCTTTTTCCTTTACATTGATGCTCACTCGAGCCATAAATGGGTCTTCTCACACAAGCTAACAGTCGGAATGTAGCTACGTAATGCCACTCACACAAGCTGACGAGTATCTGCAACAAATGCCGGAACTCAACGATCGGTAGAACATTTAGGACTAGCACCTGAAACATGGTAACCCTAATGACATGTCATTTCTATCCTATATATTCCTAAGGTTCAAATGGGGCTCGATAGTCATCGTAACATCATTGGATTTTCGTCATAACATGATATGATAAATATCATAATAGCATTTAATTCAAATAACAGTAAAACGCTATTTAAACATACGAACTTACCTCGAATACAAAGACGACAAAATAGAATCAACTAGTCCGAGACTTTTATCTTTCCCTTGATCTAGATTCGTACGAGGCTTAACTTGATCTAAATAAGGAAATTTAATTCATTTAATATTCATTCTATTCAATTCAGTCCAAAATTCATACTTTTGCAAAATTATGCTTTTGCCCCTATTATTTTAATTTCTTTACAATTCAGTCCCAAAATGATAATTTCGTCACAAATCACTTTACAAAAGTTGTTTATTTAACAACAAAGATTCATTTTCCTCCATCAAACTTCAAAAATCACACAAACACAATCGTGGTAAAACCCTAACCCTTTAACAGTTTTGCAAATTAGTCCCTCGGCTAGTTAAATTAAGCTACAACGATCCCGAAAACATAAAAATCATTAAAAATGGAGTTAAAACACATACCATGCACACAAAAATGCCATGGTCGAACCTAGCATGCTCCCATGGTTTCTTTCTTTTGAATTTTTTTGTGAAGATGAAGTGAAAAGATGATAGCTTTTGTCTTTTCTTTATTTTACTAACATATATTTATTAATTTATATAAATAACCTTGTATTTTAACATTAATATCACCTAATTCATGTCCATAAATGTCCACTAATAATAAAAATGGTCTAATTACCACATAAATCCCTTAACAATTTAATTTCATAGCTAATCGATACCTTTAACTATTAGAACTCTACTTTTGCACCTTTTATGATTTAGTCCTTTTTACTTAATTAAGCATGCAAATGATAAAATTTCTTAACGAATTTTACATATGACACTACTAGCATACCGTAGACATTAAAATAATAATAAAATAAATATTTTTACGTCAGATTTTTGGTCCCGAAACCACTGTTCCGATTTAATTAAAAATGGGTTGTTACAGTTTGCTTACAACAATAGTTTCCAAGCAAGTATCCACATGGCATCGTTTGAGGCGTTGTATGGTAGGAAGTGTAGAACTCCTTTGTGTTGGACGTAATTAGATGATAGGCGAGTTGTTGGGCTGGATTCAACTCGCTCTAGAACTTCGTACAGTCCTATGAAACGCGAGCTCAACTTCCCTTGTAGTCCAATTCTTATAACCTTCTTGCAGGGAGAAAATTTCAAAATACCCTGTCTCCTACTTCGAATGAAATATCCTTCCTTTTTATGTCAATGTAATCCTTCTATTGATCTTGAGCAACTTTTAAATTGGTTTGAATGATCAGAACTTTTTCTTCCATTTCTTGTACTAAGTTAGGACCAACTATTTTTCTCTCATTGAGTTCCAACCAACAAGTGGGTAATCTGCACCATCCTCTATACAGTGATTTGAAAGGCAACATTTCTAAACTGGTATGATGACTATTTTTGTAAGTAAACTCTGCCAAAGGAAGATATTTTTCCCAATTCAATCCAAATTCTATTACAGAATTTCTGAGCATGTCTTCAAGAATTCGAATTACTCTTTCTGATTGCTTATTTGACTGAGGACGGAAGGTAGTACTGAACTATAACTTGGTTCTTAAGGATTTTTGCGGCTGCTTCCAAAACTTCGACGTGAATCTTGGATCTCGATCTGACACTATGGATGTTGGTATGTCATGGAGGCAAACAATTTCATATATGTAGAGTTCCGTCAATTTTTCCAACGAATAGTTTGTACGTACTAGCAAGAAATAGGTTGATTTAGTAAGTCGATCTACAATCACCCTAACTGCACTCGTTTTAGTAGGACTGAGAGGAAGACTCGAAATGAAATCCATGGTGATCTTGTCTCACTTCCACTTAGGAATTTTTAGAGGATACATCTACCCTGAGGGACTTGATATTTTGCCTTTACTTGCTAGCATGTCAGACAACTTGAGACATACTCTGATATCTCCTTCTTCATTCTAGGCCATCAATGCAAATTTCTTAAATCACAATACATCTTATTGTTTCCTAGATGAAGCGAGAAAGGCCCTTGGTGAGCCTCATTTAACAATTCTTGCCTCAAATTGCTTCCTGCTGGCATATACATTCTTCCCATAAATCGAAGTTCGCCATCTTTTCCCAGATTGAAGTTCGTTGCTTTATTAGACACCATTCGCCTCTTGTACTCATCACACTTCGCATCCTTGAATTGTTCTTCCAAAATCTTGGAGAGAAAGATTGGTTGAATAGTCAATTCTGCAAGAAGTGGTCTATTATCTGCCAAGCAAACATTCACTTGAAGAGATGCCAAAGCTATCACTGTTTTCCTGTTTAAAGCATCATCCACTACGTTAACTTTTCCAAGATGGTACTCAATTTACAGGTCGTAGTCTTTCAATAACTCCATCCAATGCTGGTGGTGTATATTTAAATCCTTCTGCGCCATCAGGTACCTTAAGCATAAATTGCAATGAACAACCAAGCATTGTTTGAAGAAATCACCTTGACTTAAAGCATGGATTTCTTGCTCCATATTACAAATTCTTCGATCGTGACACTTGGCAAATCCCATGGTAGTTTAAACCACCTTGGAAGTTGAATGTGTTGGCATCCTTCCACAAGTCAAAAGGGAGTTGTTCCATTATTTTAGGAACCTCCCCATTTTGCCTTTGTAACATGTAAAATAAACTCTACAATAATATTTTTTTTGTTTATATATATTAATAAAATTATTAATGTTTTACAAATAACATGTTTCACAAACAAGGTCACAACTTGTAGTTGCACTCTGGGAAGACAAGGGAAGCTGCATTTCATTAGGTGCTACTTGTCCAAAGATGTCTTATGTTTTGTTTCAGTTACCATGAATTTTTGCTAAAAGAAGACAAAAATTGGAAAATATAAACAAAACTAGAACAAATAAATGGTCCACACGTGCCAAGACCAGCTGCGTGTGTGAGAAGAAGCGTGCTATGAGGGCACTCACGTGTGGCAAGGTATAATTTAAATACGCATGAAGGGAATGCTGTCTATAAAATAGAAGTAGCAGTCGTCAAGAAAGAAAACTTTTAAGCCTCTTTTGCTTTGCAACCTTGCCTTGTTTTCACCATTGATATGTGTATAATTTGGGAAGAAAAGAGAATAAGATAAAAAGGGATATTCTTGCATTACTTTAGCCACCCTTTGTTTTTAATTTTCTAAGAATAAGAAGTATAAAGAAAGAAAGAAGCTTGTGATATAGTTCATGGAGATGGAGAATGAAACACAGCAGTCCAAATTTAGGAGGATTTGTGTGTTCTGTGGAAGTAGCCAAGGCAAGAAGAGTAGCTATCAGGATGCTGCTATAGAGCTTGGAAGAGAATTGGTAGTTTGCAAAAATCTCTGGTTTTCCCCCTCTGTAACTTGTGGTCTTTTACAGCAAATGAAACTTGTTTTGATTTTTTTTGTATTTGGAAACATGTTTTTTTAACTAATATGGAGGAGATGGGCTCTGCAAGAATATTTCGAAAGTTGCTTAAAGTTTTAAACTTTCGTTTCATGTAGTATCTGTAACTTGTTTGTGGATTGGTTTATGGTATCTGCCATTTTCAAAGTCCCACAAGTTCTTATCCCTCTCTCTCTTTCATTTTCTCCGAAGTCCTTGGTAGGAAATTTCAATCATTTTTCAGCTTTTCTTAATGCATATCCAAGAGGAAGAAAAGAAGGGCACCATTCTTCCCTGGAACCCCATCACGTCGAGTTATTCAAAGTTTGGAACTTTTAGATTACAAATAAGTACGAGTGTGTTGAATGAACAAAAAAAAAAAAAAAAACCACCATTCTTTTCAATCTTGTTGTAGGTAGTCTTATGAATGTACTCTGAAGAAACATCAATTTTTTCAAATGAGTTCATTGAAGATAACATGCTTGAACTTTGAACCGTAGTCTCATTCCTTTCTTTAACATTCTTCCTTTTAGTACTCAAAAAGTCTCTCATTTTAAGACTTGTTTCTATCCTTTTGCAGGTTTCAAGGAACATTGATTTGGTCTATGGAGGAGGTAGCATAGGTTTGATGGGTTTGGTTTCTCATGCTGTTCATGATGGTGGTCGCCATGTCATTGGGTAATGTCTAATTTTTCCCATTTTCTAAGACAATATTCCTACATGCTTTAAGAAGCAAATTCATTGAAGTAGCTTTGTTTTCTTACAGATAATTTGTCTTCCTCATTGCATAACTGTTCTAAGTTTTGGGTTCCATTACAACTGACTTTTTGTCATGTTACTGTCTCTCTTTCACCGCAGAGTTATTCCCAAGACGCTCATGCCTCGAGAGGTATGTCTGCTACAGGCTACAGCCAGTGAACAATAAAAGTCCTCGAACTTTTCTTATTTAAATTGAAAAAGAAACAAGAATGGCCTACAAGTTTTTCATAATCTTTTAACTATCCATGGTATTAATTTTTATTGTTCATTTCTTTTTAACTACACTTTTTTTTTCTTTCTTTTCAAATATTGTTTTCTGTCTTTGCTTTTGCTTCTTCTGGTTTCCTCTCTTTTCTACCACTTTGATTAGTCAAACTTTTCTCTATTCTATTTTACTACTAATTTTATAATATTTCCTGTTTGGTTTTCTACATATTTTCTGGTTATTAGAAGAAGATTTGATACTTGATAAGCCTAAGCCACAAAATTACTGGCATGGTTGCAACTTGCCACTTTACCTTTTTCATTTTCTGCAATGGGATCATAATATAATATTGGTTTTTTCTTTGTTGGCCTTTTTTGGGAAATTTTTCTTCTTTTTTCTTTGTTCAAAAACACGTATTGGGTAGGGACAATGCTCAGTCATTGAAGTCCTTTACAATAAGTCCACTATTCCTGCGCCTCTCATCATTGCTTCACTGCACAATACTCCAATTTCTCTCTCTCTCTCTCTCTCTCTCTCTCTCTCTCTCTCCAGATTTCAATATTCTTATTTGTTTTCTATGGAACTTTGCAGTTAACTGGTGAAACAGTAGGGGAAGTGAAGGCTGTTGCAGATATGCATCAAAGGAAGGAAGAGATGGCTAAGCATTCAGATGCTTTCATTGCCTTACCAGGTTAGTATCAACCAGTTTACACCAATATATCAAAGGCAAAATCAACAAAACCTGAAGCTATCTGGTGATTTTTACTTCAATTTTTGCATGCAAATTGATCATATCTCATGTTTTGGTATACTCGGGGACTTGCTTATTTGGTGTAAACACATATGGCTGTTATAGTTTGATATTATCAGCTATCTTTGGAATTTGCTATTTGCTGTGAAAGCAACTATTTGATGCTAGAAATTATCATAACTTTTGAGTCTTCGCTTACCACACAGACACCACGGCCATGATTTCAGATTAACCCTTCAAACCCTAGTTCTTCACCTATCAATGTCTTACACTGAAAATTAGACCTGCTGAACAACTTTTTCCTTGGTTAGTATGCCTTTATCTTTTCCTCCTCTGATGTATTCCCAAAGTCTGTGGTGTTACAGTTCTCTGCCCCTTACCATATTTAAAGAGTGTAAGGACATCCTTAAAACTTTCACTAAAAAGTGTTTGCCAACTAGCACCTGCATGTAAAAGGGGATCTTAATTACCTCTTTCAAAGGCTACTCCTTTTAGCAAACTTTGGATACTATTTCAAATATAAAAAATACAACCCTCTAAATATACCAAAAAAAATACTTGGAAAAAAGTTCACTCTAATGGTATATAACATATACTCTTATCTAATACTAACACCTGAATTCGAGTAAAGTTAAAAGTTGATTCCAAATTAAAAAGGTGGAGAGAGGAAGATATGCTGCAAGGGGAAGTCAGTCATTTTATTCTTAGAGGATTTGTCCTTTGCGTGTTACTTGCGAAAAGAAAATGAAAAATCGAATGGATAAAAAAAAAACTTATAAGGTGATGATAATGTAAAATGAGAGCCATTATGATATGAATGAGTAGGCACAGAGGTTTTTGCCTCACTAAAGATTGGAAGAACAATAAATGCCTTGTTTTGGGAATGTGGAGAAAAAGCTAGGGCAAATGATAACCAAAGAAACCTCCTTGTTGTGCATGCCATAAATGATAAAGAACCATGGCCATCATCAAATGACAGGCAGTTGATAATCCTCATAATGGCTAGACTTCATCTCAGTTACCTTTCATAATATTGAAGTTAATAATTAAATCTAACCTTAAATCCAGTAGTTTTAATATTATTATGTCGCCTTTTTCTTTTCCTTTATTGAATTTGATTGGATAAATAGAATCATAGATGTCATAACTTTTGAATGCCCTTGTGTTATTCCTGTCTTTGAATCATGTTTGGCACCAACAAATGTTGTTCTGTACAGTGACATGATCGTTTTCTACTATCAAAGGCATTAGTGGTTAGGTCTTATATTCAACTGATTCTTTATTTTTCCTGAAGTACCATCTAAATACATGGAAATCTTGGAAAATAGTGAACTTAGTCGCTCAAACATATACCCATATTCAACACTTACACACAAACCTAACTAACATAAACACCATATAGGTTCTCTCCTCTTGGCAGAGTCACATGATTTGGTTGCAAAAGTATAAACGATGCATAAAACTCATTTGAAATACATGCAGGTGGTTATGGAACTCTTGAAGAACTGCTTGAAGTGATTACTTGGGCTCAGCTTGGAATACATGATAAACCAGTATGTCCCTTTATTTTTTTCCTTTCCTTGTATATGCTGATGATCCCTCATAAACTGATAATCATCCATGAACTTGAAATTCAATAATTCAAAATTTTCCACTATCTTTTAAGGTTGGGTTGCTGAATGTTGATGGATACTATAACTCGTTGCTTTCTTTCATTGATAAAGCTGTGGAAGAGGGATTTATTAGTCCAAGTGCACGCCAAATCATTGTATCTGCACCCACAGCTAAAGAGTTGGTAAAGAAATTGGAGGTATAAATTAAAGAAACTTCATAAGGAGCCATAGTTGATTGTATCATGTGAAAAAGTGTATATTTGGTGTATTATTTGATGATGAAAGTGTTTTTACAATTAATGGCTTGTTTTTTCATGTATGCTTAATATTGCAGGAATATGTCCCCTGCCATGAAAGTGTTGCTTCAAAGTTGAGTTGGGAGATGGAGCAATTTGGCTACTCTAAAACATATGATTTATCAAGGTAGTGCTTGGAGGTGCATGAAGGAGAAGGAATATATGCAATATGGAAGGCTCTTGGAAAACAAAGACCTGAAATTTCCTTCAATGGAGGAATTCCCTTCTTGGGTTTTTTTTTTTTTTTTTTTTTTTTTTGTAAATTACTGCCATTGACATCAATATATGAAGCTTAAAACCTTCTCTTTTACTGAAAAACTGATTCTCTTATTAAATTGTTAGTACAAAAATGCTTATCAACGGTGTTATTTTATATGGTTTAACCAACCATTTTTATCAATATCATTCTTCAAAATCTTCCCTTTTTGGAGATTGATAGTATAAAATCTCATGAATCAATTAAGCGAGTTGGGTTAATTTTGGATCAAATTAATCTGAATTTAAATGTTTCAAATTTAGGTAGATGATTTTACTAGATTCTTTTTTTATAGCATCATAGTCATTTCAAAATATTTATTCTCATCAATTTTGAGTTTAAATAAAATAAATTATATTTAAATTTTGATTAATTAAATACAAATTTTAAATTCAAATTCAAATACAAATTAATAGATCTATTTCACATGAAAATATATCATAATTTTAAATTTTAAAATCTTAGAAAGTTACATCTAACAAATTAGAAACCAAATTTTTTGTAAGAAAAATGGAAAGTAAGTTGACTTATGTCGAACTTTTTAGCAAAATCTACTCTCGTTTTATATTGTTTGTTGTTTGAGTGACATGACCTTGATGACTTTTATATTAGTCTCCTTTATAATAAGAGACCAATGATGATCCGACACAGAAGGATCAATTAAGTGAAAGGGTTATACCATGTAAGAAACATGTTCTCAATCATTGTTGGTGTCTTTTTTGTTTCGCTGAAAAGGTTGAGGTAGGCTAGCTAGGGACGCATCTGACATGATTAAACCAACTGACGACCAATAACGGAAGGAACTAGACGGTTTAATAGAAGACAAGATAACAGAGGCCACTTTGGTTTCTCTGGTTCTGCTCGATGACATGGGTGTAACGTGAGGGTTTTTTAAATTTGAATTTTATAATTTTTAAATTAATTATTTAATTTGGATTTTCTAAATTATTTTTAAAGTATGACTTTTCTTTTTACATTCACTGGAAACTTATGAAAATAAAAATTAGTGGGTTTTAATTTTCGCAAAATTTGTCATTTTGTAACAACTCAAAAATCAATGGTATTAAAAATAGTAGTTTCGTAATCTCATTTTCTAATGATCAAGTTTATAAATATTATTAATTAATATTTACGAGTTAATTATAGTATTATATTAAATTTTTGTCTGACGAATTTGTTAATTGAGTAATTAGTTAAGGTGTAAGTGTTTTGACCCTAAAGTCAGCGGTGTTAGAAAATAAGGTATCGAGACCTCGTTTCCGTAAATTAGGTCCATAAATATTTTTATTAATATTTACGGAGTTATATAATAGGTGAATTAAATTTTAGATAGATAATTTTATCGAAATTGTGATTAATTAAAGTGCAGGGATTAAATTGTAAAGACGATAAAGTTTAATTTCTAGAAATTTATAATAAATAGTAATTGACTAAGGCCTAAAATGGAAATTATACCAATATTCATTTGAGTGGACGCTAGTGGTAGTAGGTGGCTTTTTTACCTTTATAATGCAAATAAAAAAATTAAATACTGAAATAGTATGCCAATAATATTATTTACCAAAATGGTATGTTTGAAACAATAACAAGGGTTGGATGGAGAGAGATGGGCGGCACTCATAATTTTTTTGACACACTCATTGAATCATCATTACAAAATGATGTGTTTAAAAAAATTATTTTTTAAGGGTGGAGGGGGAGAGATGGGCGGCACCAGTCTAGTGCAAAAATACGGTTTGACTGGTGGAGGGTGAGAGAGATGCAGCACCAGACTGAAATGTGATAACCTAAAATATACAGAGGCCTAATATGTAAATTTTCCATTTTAATTGACTGCTAAAAAAAACTTTTAGGGTGCCATCCCAAACTTCAAAAAGGTTAAATTGTTTTATAAGCCCTTCTTATTTACTATTTTCTTTTATTCTCTATCAACACAAAAAATTGAGACGCTTATTACCAATTAGCTCAAAAAGTTTTTTCTACCAAAAAGTATTTTTTTTTTAAAAATCTGATTCCAACTGAAATTAAATTTTATTTATTTTTCAAAAAATAATTTGTTTGTTCAAATAATTTTTTTTTGTTTAAATTATTTTATTCCAGTGTTCAAATAATTTTTTTTGTAAAACTATTATATGAAATATCGGACGGTCTAAACTTAGCAACACTCTTCCCTCAGGATCCATTTCGGGAAAAAGATAATATGCAACTTTGAGCTATCAATTATATCCTTTATGGAAATGGCAAACCGACTCGGAGAATTTCTAACACAAGTACTCAACTAGTTCAGACTTGTATAGTGTTGAGTTGGGACCAAGACAACAAAAGTTCTTCCGCCGAAGAGGTTTGTGCTTCCTTTGTTGGAGTAAGGACAAATAGTTTGATTTGAGATTTCCTAAAAATCAGCTTAGTAAAATATCATATTTTTTATATCAGAAAAGGAAATGATCTGTCAGGTTCAGGACTGATTTCTGATAATAGGTTAGATCATACCAATAAAAATCCGTTTTATTCCATTTATTCCAACGCAAGGATTCAACAATCGTTTAGCCAAAATCACAGAACTATTCATATGCTCTTGAACAGAAGTAAGGAATCCCAATCTTTGATAATTTTGTCCTCATCTAATTGTTTATGCATGGGCCCATTCAACGATGTAAAATATCACAATGTGATAAAACAATCAATTAAAAAACATCCTCTAATTCCAAGTAAGAATTTATTATTTTATTTTATTCCAACAATTATTTGAACAAAAAAATTATTCTTCAAAAAATAAATAAAATATATTTACCGCTGAAATCAGATTTTTTACAAAAATACTTTTTGGTAGAAAAAACTTTTTGAGTTAATTGGTAATAAACCTCTCTATTTTTTGTGTTGAAAGAGAATAAAAGAAAATAGTAAATAAGAAAGGCTCATAAAGCAATTTAACCTTTTTAAAGTTTGGTGCCGCCACACTCTCAGGCGACACCCTAAAAGTTTATTTTTAGTAGTCAATTAAAATGGAAAATTTACATATTAGGTCTCTGAATATTTTAGGTAATCACATTTCAATCCGATGCCGCCTCTCTCTCATCCTCCACCAGTTAGACTATATTTTTGCATCAGAAAATACTAGTGCCACTCATCTCTCTCCCTCCACCCTTAAAAAATAATTTTTTTAAACACACATCATTTTGTAATAATGATTCAATAAGTGTGTCAGAAAAATCATGGGTGCCGCCCATCTTTCTCCTTCCACCCCTTGTTACTGTTTCAAACATACCATTTTGATAAATAATGGTATTGACATACCATTTCAATATTTACTTTGTTTATTTGTATTATACAGTTAAAAAAACCGTAATAGGTAAAAAAATGTGATAAAAATTAAATTATAATTAAAATAGAATAAAAATATAAGTAATAAAAGTTTGATAATGGAAAGAAAGAGAAAGACATTGTCTTCTCCAACTTTCCAAGCATGATTTTAAGAAAGGAGGAAGCCATAGTTACGGGCAAAAAATTTTAGGGTTCAAGCTATTAATTGGTTAGTGCAATTTAGTCATTTTCTTATAATTTTTATATTTTTAGGGTTCCAGGAGCTTAATTTAGCTAACACGTGTGCTAGTTGTAACATCCCGTTTTTAGTCAAATCGGAACAGTAGTTTCGGGACCACAAATCTGAAGTCAAAATAATTATTTTATTATTATTTTAATGTTTACATCATGATTGAATGATTGTGTGAAAATTTCGTTAAGAAATTTTATCATTTGAATGCTTAATTTGATAAAAAAGACTAAATCGCGTAAAGTGCAAAAGTGATGTTCTAATAGCTATAGAACCTTAAAGTTAAGGTCCTTAAATAGTAATTAGACCATTATTAAGTTAGTGGACAATTATGACATTGGTATTTTTGTAATTGGTGTGATTAATTAAGGTTATTTTGGTAAATTAGTAATTAAAGATAAAATAAATAAAACAAAACAAAAATTGTTTTGTATCATCTTCTCTAGCCGAATTTTAGCAAGAAGAAAAGCCATTTTAGGGCTTGAATTTCGGCAAGATTTTCTCCTTCAATTAGGTATGCAACTTTAACCCGTTTTTAATGATTTTTACGTTTTTGAGATTGTTACAGCTTAGTCTAGCTAGCCCAGGGAATATTTTACAAAATTGTTAAAGATTTTGAATAATGCCATTGATGAATACATGAGTATTTTGACGTTTGATGATAGATTTTGAATGCTTGTTGATAGATATACAAGTTTTGTTAAGTGATTTTTGAGAAAAATGCAAAATAGGGATTAAATTGAGAAATGTGTAAATTGTGTGGTAGAAATGTGAAATAAATTAAAAATACGGGCTGCTAAGGGCATAATAGTAATTTGGCTAGGCTTGGGTTTTGATGAAATTGAATGAATTTTGTTTTACGAGCTTAGGGACTAAATTATAAAAATGGTGAAACATTAGGGGCAAATGTGTAAATGTGCTTAAATGTGTGTTTTGGATTAAATTGAATAGAGAGGTTATTAAATAAGTTAATTTTGAATATATTTAGATCAAGAAAAGTGGAATTCGGATCTAGATCGGGGGAAAACTAAAGTTATCGACTAATCGACTTATTTCGTCGTTTTCACATCCGAAGTAAGTTCGTATGTGATAAATTTCATTATAAATGTATTTTAAATGCTTTAATATTTCATAAATTATGAATACGAGACTTCGGACAAGTTCGACAATGACTCGATGATAATTCGGCATTCGAAACCCCGGTTGAACCTTAGGAATAGTTTAGGATACTAATAACATGTCATTAGGGGATACATTGAGTTGGCTTCGAGCCATGATGTTGGCACTTTGTGTGCGAGTTATACCAATTTGGCTTCGGGCCATGAATATCGGCTGATTTGGCTTCAGGCCATGATATCAGTACTTCGGATGTAAGTTACCTTGATTTGGCTTTGGGCCATGGTATAGGTACTTATTGTGCGAGACTATTGAGTATTCGACTTCTATTCTGAATGGTTCAACGGGTAAATGAATGATGTGGTTAAGAATGAGATTGGTACGAGATGGTACAAGTATGTGCATAAACCATATTAGATTTGAATCGAAGAAATGGTGAAGAAAGTATATAGTTTTGTGAATGAGTAATTGAAAGGTTTGTTAGTTGATGTGAATTCATGTATTTATAATCAATTGTTGAATTATGGGTTTATGATCATATCGAGTTTATTTCATACGAGCTTACTAAGCTATAAAGCTTACATTGTTTATTTTTCTATGTTTTATAGTGATTTCAAGCTAGCTCGGATTCGAGGATCGTCGGAGATCGCATCACACTATCCACTTATCACTTGGTACCTGTGAACTTTGGTATTTTAAGTATATGGCATGTATAGGGACTTTGGTCATATTGGTTATGTTTTGGTAATGATTTTGGCCATTTGAATTGGCTTGTAAATGTATATGTTTTGGTTTGTATATATATAGCCTTGAGTGATGGCTTATATGGAGTTATTTTAGTATGGTTGGATCATGTATTAATATATGTGTTTATGCTTTGTGATATGAGTTATATGATGGTTGTGTGATGCTTGATGGCTATAGGTATAATGAGTATCAAATAGTTAAGTTAAAGATAATGGTATGCTTATGAAATTAGGCTTGATATTGCATATTTAAGTTTAACCATTTTGATGTTTAAGTAAGTAAAATTTGGTGTGAATTTGGATGCCATATTGTGGTAGTTATGTCTTGAATTGGTTGGTGTTGGGAATGGTTTGAAATATACTTGAGTAAGGATGTTGGAATGTCTTTTATATGATATGTTTGGTGCCAATTGTTTTGATGTAGGTGTGCACAAAATTTGGGTAGCAAATTGGCTTAGTAAATAGCCTATTTTTGTCCACATGGGCAGAGACACGGGCGTGTGTCTCAGCCGTGTGTGACACACGGTCAGGTTACACGGCCGTGTGTCCCCTGGTGTTGATTTTGAAACCAAGTCAGTATGCTCCACACGGCCTCACACACGGGCGTGTGATATGGCCGTGTGGCATAAGTCAGTATACCCTACAGGATTGACACGGCCTAGTATAAGGCCTGGCACACGGGTGTGTATGGCCATTTTTAGGGAACACAGGCTAGTCACACGGACGTGTGTGTTGGCCGTGTGACCCAAGTCAGAGAGTTACACTGGGTCAGACACGGGCAGAGACACGACCATGTGATCCCATTTCGCATGTCGACACGGCCTAAGACACGGGCGTGTCTCTTGGCCGTGTGAGTGACATGATCGGGGCACACGGGTGTGTGACCTGTGCAGTTTGAAAATTTTTATAAGTTTTGTAAAAGTTTCCTATGTTATCGATTTGGTCCCGTGTAATAGCTCAATTTGGGGTCTAGTCGGAACAATGGTTTTGGGACCACAAATCCGACGCAGTAAAATTTATTTTTATTATATTTTTATGGTCTACATGTTTATGAAATGAGTTCATGAAAATTTCGTTCGAAAATTTTAACGTTTGGGCACTCAATTTAGTTAAAGGGATTAAATTGCAAAAAGTGAAAAATTTGAGTTCTATGTGTTTAAGGTGTTCAATTGCTATGAGATTTTAAATTGAAGGTCATTAGATGGTAATTAGACCATTTGTTAAGTTAGTGGACAAAAATGGACATGGAGTAAGAGAATTTTTATGTTTTAAGTTAGGGGTATTTTGGTCAATTGGTAATTAAATGAATTAAAAAGCAAAAATCAAGCAAAAATCTTATCCATCTTCTTCATGCTAGCCGAAATTTAGAGGAGGAAGTCATAGCTACGGTTTGGCCACTTTCAAGCACTATTGTAAGTCCATTCTTGCCCCGTTTTTAATGCTCTTTACATTTTTGAAATCGTTGTAACCTGATCTATCTATTTCTACCACAAATTTAAGAAATAATCAAGGTCTAGGGTTTGAACCATTTTAGATGTTTACTGGTAGATTATGCAAGTTTGATGTTGGATAAACAACTTTTACTAAGTGATTTTCGGTAAAAATGTCAAAAAGGACCTATTTGTAAAGGTTATAAAATATGTAGTAAAAGTGTGATTTAATGGAAATTGTGGGCTGTTATGAGCATGAATAAAGTTCAGCTAGGCTTGGATTTTAAAGAAATTGAATATGTTTCATTTTACGAGCCTAGGGACCAAAATGTAAAAAGTTAAAAAGTTAGTGGCAAAAAAAGTAATTTTTCCATAATGTGATTTTTGGACTGAATTGGATAATGTGTGTATTAAATGAACTGAATTTGCTATTATAGATCAAGAAAAACGAAGTTCGGACCTAGATCAGGGGAAAAATAAAGTGTTTGACGATTAGGTCCATTTTCACTATTTTTTTACCGAGGTAAGTTCGTATGTAAATAATGCAATGTTATATTTGTATTTTAATGTTTTGATATTGCATAAAATGTATGATTGATTCTATGAGCATATTCGACGAAGTTTCGGCAAGACAGAAATCCCGGTTGAATATTAGGAATAGATAGGATACAAATGTCATGACATTAGGGTTATTGAGATTGCGTGTAAGACCATATCTGGGATATGGCATCAATATGAGATTTCGGGTAAGACCATATCTGGGATATGGCATCGATATGAGACTTCGTGTAAGACCATAGCTGGCTATTGGCATTGATACGAAATTACATGTAAGACCATATCTGAGATATGGCATTGGTACGATATTGAGGTACGAAACTCCCGAGTATCCTTTAGTATTCCAAATGGTTCAACGGGAAATTCAATGGGTATGTCAAATATGAGAAAGTATGTGATTAAGTTACGAGTTGGTACAGGTATGTACGACAAACTCAAAGGAAATGAATTTGGTATATGACAAACTATTGGTAAGAATGTGATTGAGTATGTTATGTTCATGAAGTTTTAATGACATCATGTTTGATATATGTTATGTTATTCATATGGAAAATGCATGGTTAATGTTGTTTATTATTTTCATATATACTTACTAAGCTATTTAGCTTACTCCCCTTTCTTTCCCTTATCTTATAGTGTCACCAAGCTAGCTCGGGTTCGGAGATCGTCGGAGATCCACTCACACTATCAACAAATATTTTTAGTATCAATGATTTCAACATTTGAGTTATGGCATGTATAGGGGACTTGGTCATTTTGTTATGTGTCATAATTGATTTGGCCAAATGTGTTGGCTTATATTGGATGAAAGCTCATTTTGTATAAAGCCATTGGAAATTGGCTATTATTGGTTATGTATATTCATATGATAATGCCTTTCATGGATGTGGGAATCTACTTGATTTGAGTTGATAAGTATGTGATGTTTGTGTATGATATATGGTAGCATGTAAATGATGAGTTGTTGTCTTGGTTGTGGTTGATTTGGTTGTATGTACATACTTGGTTTGGTGATATGTTATGTTGTGTAGGTGTGTACATTAAAGGGTGGCAAAAAGGCTTGGTAAATAGCCTTATTTTTGTCTACACGAGTAGACACATGGGCGTGTGTCTAGGCCATGTGTGACACACGGTCTGCCCCACGGACATGTGTTTTAGCCGTGTGTCCCCTGCACCTTAATTGTTGCAAAACATAATGTCCAGAATTGAGCACATGGCCTTGAACACGGGCATGTGCCCCGGCCGTGTGAAGTCTGCACATATTTTATGAAAAATTAGGAAAATTAAATTGACCACACGGCCTAGCACACGGGCATGTGGCACGGCCGTGTGGCACAAGTCAGAAAGCTCCCTAATTTGAACATGACCTGTAGCACGAGCGTGTCCCATGGTCACACGGGCGTGTCCCAAATCCGCACGGGCGTGTGACCCCTGTAACTTGAAAAATTTTCTAAGTTTTTTAAAATTTCCTAAAGTTCTCAGTTTAGTCTCGAACCATTACCAAAGCATGTTTTGGGCCTCGTAGGCTCGTATAAGGGACTTTATGATTAAATGCAAAAAGTTTTTATTTGGACGCAAATTTAGGGCTCGAAAATGTATGTTTGTTTGTATTTAAGTCTGGTAATGTCTTGTACCCTGTTCCGCTGTTGAACACGAGTAAGGGGTGTTACATCCTGAACCACTTCCAAAGCATGTTTGAGCCTCATAAGCTCGTATTAAGGACATTATGATTGATGTTGAATAATGATTGCATGAAATGTGAAAAATGTTTGAGAAATGTATGTGTAATTGTTTTATAAGTCCGGTAATGCTCTGTAACCCTGTTTCGACGTTGAATACGGGTGAGGGGTGTTACATTAATTTTTGAAACTGTTAAAGTTTATAAATATTGCCATTGTTGAATCTTGAAGCTTTTGGTGTTAAATGGATAGATTTAAATCCTAGATATGAAAAAGGACCAGTTTGTAAAGTAAGAGTTGTTAGTTTTGAACATAGGGACTAAACTGTAAATATTTCAAAATTGGTATGAAACTTCTATAATTATGGATAGTAGTGGGCTATAGAATGATGAAATTGAGATTGCATGAAATGTATGTGTAATTGTTTTATAAGTCTGGTAATGCTCCGTAACCCTATTCCGATGTTGAATACGGGTGAGGGGTGTTACACTAATTTTTGAAACTGTTAAAGTTTATAAATATTGCCATTGTTGAATCTTGAAGCTTTTGGTGTTAAATGGATAGATTTAAATCCTAGATATGAAAAAGGACTAGTTTGTAAAGTAATAGTTGTTAGTTTTGAACATAGGGACTAAACTATAAATATTTCAAAATTGGTCTGAAACTTCTATAATTATGGATAATAGTGGGCTATAGAATGATGAAATTGAGATTGGTTTCGAAATCGAGGCTCAAATTTGAAAATTTTAACTATTTTAATTTTAGGGACTAAATTGAATAAAATGTAAAATTTTATAGGGCATTTGAATAATGAAATTGAACTAGTTCATGCACATAATAGGATGATATAAGATGTGTGGGAATGATAAATTGAATGAAATAATTGTATAGATCGAAAATTGGACCAAATTAGAAATAATTAGAGAAAATACAAAATTATTGAATAGTCCTTAAAGTTTCAACTTGTTTACTATTTTAACCTAGTAAGTTCATATTGTATTGTTAAATATAGTTGTAACATATTCTTGAATTATGAAATTGTTTTTGTGTGGTTGTAATTAGTATTGTTTACAATTTGGTACAAAAGGGTGTGATATGGACTAAATCATAAAGAAATGATAAATTGATTGATATATTGAATTATTGCAATTTGAGATATTTAATGAATTAATATTTTATTATGAATGATCGAATAGGATTGATATGAATTTGATTGATTATCTAGATATAGGATTAAATTGAATAATTTTCAAAATATGTATGACCTTGAAATTGAATCTGATTTGAATAGAATTTGATATTATACCATTATTGAAATATTATTCGTAGCTAAAAATGACACAAGATCATTGAAAGGAAAAGGGAAGGTGAGAGTCGATGGTGGGTGACGCAAGCTTTCAGTTTGTATTTTTATGATCTAAAACTAATTTTAGTTAAAGCATATTCATGATATATTACATTATATAAGACTAAGGTAAACTATTAATGGAAATTGAGCTAAAAATGCTAAGGGTGAAGTGAATATTGAGACAAGGACTGAATTGAAGAGAATAGAAAGTTGTATGATTTAATTGATACACGAAGTTAGATATGAATTGTGATAGTATATCATAAAGCATGTACCTAGTGGAGTCCCTATACCTTGTTATGTTTGAAATATTAAACTGAATTTGATAAGACATGTAATTATGTTTTGTAAGATGTACATTTGAAGTCGGTATACTTTGAATATATGTTAGATGTTGGTAGATGGTTTGTTAATATATAGTGAACAATGGCATGTTTTGGGCAATAGTTGAATGTCTTTCATTGTATATGACTTGATGATTGAAATGTGAATTGGTATTAAAATTATCTATTAATTGGTTAAAGATTTATATATCTAACCTTGAAAAGGGATTTGTATAGAAATGTAAATGAGAATGATTCAGAATTTACAAGTTAATTGGTATGTTTGGATATCTTTATGAAGTATATATGTTTGATTGATTGGATAATTGTTGGTATTGGGGTGTTTTTCGTATATTTTGAATTGGTATATGCAGATTCGTAATGTGTTATAAGTACAAACCAAGGTTATGTAATGTTTGAGCAGTTGTTATTTACATAGATATATAAGTTTTGCAAAGAACCAAGTTGATGACCTATGGTTTGAATTGCTCGTGAATGGTCTATTGTAATTTTTTGTTGATAGGTGAAATTGTCAAGTATTGAAATTGGGTATAATGCACTTGGTATGTATTGCTTAGGTGAAGGTATAATAGTTGTGATTTGAATGCCAAATAAGACATGTTGGTATGGTTGATTGATGAAAGGTTGAATTGTAGCTTTTGATATGTTTTTGAACTGGTTATATGCAGATTGGATTAGTACCTAAAGTACCATTTGAATTGCTCTTTGTTTAGGCGTAAAAAGGTACCAAAATGCATTTTTTTACCATCTAGGAAAAAAGTATCGACACCATGGACTAAGGTATCTGTAACACCCCATACCCGAGTCCGAGGCTCAGACCGGATACGAGACATTACTATGCTTGAACTTACTTAATCATGACATTAAGGGCTATAAAATTTCGTTCCAAAAATTAAAACTTCTCATTCTTAAACAATTCGTACATTTCATGGGCCTACGAGGCCTTAAACTCGTACTGGTAAACTTTCGGAACCTTATAGAAAAACTTTTCTTTGAAACAGGGGTTACACGCCCGTGTAATATAAGACACGCCCGTGCATAGGCATACACGCCCATGTCCTCAGACCGTGACTAAAAATTCAATATTCTGCCAATTTCCACACAGCCCTGGCACGCCCGTGGACCTAGACCGTGTACTACATCTTGATATATTGACTTATTTCACACGACCGGGCACGTGCCCATGTTCTAACCGTGTGTCATGCACGGCCTTAACACACGGCCGTGGGATTAGTCCGTGGCCTATTCTTACTTATAAGACTAAGGTGCAGTTTACATGACGGCCTGAGACACTGCGCTGTGTGTCCAACCGTGTGGGCACTTAGAGGCTATTTACCAAGCCAATTGCCAACCTGAAATTGAGATCCAATTCATACTCATTTCAACAACTCAATACTACATCATTCTTGAATAATACTACATGCTTCATTGATAATTATAAACATATACACTTGGCTAATCACTTAGCCATATACAAAAGAATAACAAACTTAATAGCCTATACTTTGGCTCTTCTTAAAACATTTACTCAAAATGTAATGCTACCTATACATGCCATACTTAATAAAACAACTTGGCTATACCAAAATAGCGATTGATAGTGTGCTCCGAGCTCCGATGACGGTGACCCTCGATATTAGCTTGGCGGAACTACATGGAAAGAAAGAATGAAAGACATAAGCATTTAGCTTAGTAAGTTTGCATAATACACATAGCAACATTCTTACTTAATATAGACCGGTTGATATAAACAATGGCATCATAAATTCAGCTATATAAAGCTTAATTACTCATACTTGATTCTTACATAACTCATGAAACTTACTAGTCTCATACTTGATAGGCAAACAAAGTACCTGTATCACTAGATCACATTGATCAGCATACTTGAACATAATACTCATAATTTCTAATTCATCTTTCATAACTTGAATAATATTCTTTTTCACTTGATAATAACCTTACTTACTTAATTCTCTTGTTATCTCTTTGAAGCTTAACTCGTTTGCCCGATGAATTTATATGAATAATCGAGGATACTAAATCTCATCTAAATTTCGAGGCCATGACTTAACATGGACTTATACGAAGTCTTTCTTGTTCTCCCCAATGCCATGCCTTAGCTTGGACTTATATGGGATCTCTTTCTCTTGATAACTTTTCAATGCCAAGCTTGCCTTGGTCTTACATGATAACTTGTTCAATGCCAAGCTTGCCTTGGACTTACATGATAACTTACTCAATGCCAAGCTTGCCTTGGACTTACATGATATCTTACTCAATGCCAAGCTTGCCTTGGACTTACATGATAACTTATTCAATGCCAAGCTTGCCTTGGACTTACATGATAACTTATTCAATGCCAAGCTTGCCTTGGACTTACATGATAACTTATTCAATGCCAAACTTTCCTTGGACTTACATGATATCTTGCTCAATGCCAAGCTTGCCTTGGACTTACATGATATCTTGCTTGCTTGCCGATGCCATGCCTCGGCTTGGTCTTATACAGACTTTCTTGTTTCATGTGGTAGATCGAGTATCCTAAGCTATTCAACTTCAATCGGGACTTTCTCATGCTTGGTTTCATTAATTTCTTTGTTTAACATAACATTAAACATTTTCATAGTAACATTATATATTATACTTAGCAATTCAATGATATAAATCATAAAGCTTAGAAATCACACAAACTTACCTCAATATACAAAATGTAGCTAGGTATGCAATTTAGTCCTCGACCTTGTTCTTGCCTCGATTTCGATCCGGGCTTCGTTTTTCTTGATCTATAGTCATAAATAGATCATTTAATATTCACATTGACTAAATTGACCCTTTACTCATACTTGGGAAAAATTACTATTTTGCCCCTATACTTTCTCATATTTGCACTTTTGCCCCAAGGCTCGTAAAATAATTTTCATTCAACTTTCTTAGACTACATGCTTAGCTGATTCATTTTCTCTACTATAGCCATTATCAATTCTCATTATTTCTAATAGGTATGACTAATTTCAAAACTTTTACAAACTAGTCCATACTATCATATTTCATGAAATTCATTAAGGAAAAGATGTTTATCTAACATCAAACTCTCATAATCTTCCATAAAACATCATTTAACAAGCATGTCATTCATAGATGAATTTTTGAACATGCATCTTAGCTTATTTTATAGCTAAAAATAGCTAATTCATAATACGAGGACTTCAAAAACACGAAGAATATTAAAAACGGGGCTAAGATGAACTTACTAGCAAGCTTGAAAAAAATGAAGAACCCTAGCTATGGAGTCTTTAAATTTTCGGCAAGGGAAGGAAGAAGATGAATGAAATTTTATCATCTTTTTCCTATTTTAATCACTTATTAGACAAATGACCAAAATGCCCTTCTCTTTAAAAATTTCTATTTTACTAACTCATGTCCATTTTTGTCCAAAATTTATAATTTGGGCAAATTGCTATTTAAGGACTCATAATTGCTATTCTAAAGCTATTTCATACAAAATGCTTCTAGAAACTCATATTTTACAACTTTTACAATTTGGTCCTTTTTGACCATTCAACTTCAATTTAGCAAAATTGCTTCATGAAATTTTCACACTAACATGCAAACATGGCATGAACCTTAAAAACTCATAAATTCACCTTGAATTTGTGGTCTCGCACCACTATTCCGACTAGGCCCTAAATCGGGCTGTTACAGTATCGGTATTTTTACCAAATTATCATGTTTTGAAAACTAGCAGAATGCCAAAATGGTATCGGTACTTAACAAGGGTATCGATACCTATTCTGTAATAATTGAAAACTATACAGTTTGATCCTATTTCAAGTTCAACTTAGTATTTTTAGCTTCTGTACACTCGTACTAAACCTGAAATTCTTGTATATTGGTTGAAATTAATGAAATAGGTGATATCCGAAGCAGTAAATTGGAAATGGGGCTGATAAGGGCATGTTTGATATCGAAATTTGTTAAAATATTATTAATATTACTATAGGTATAATGAAATGTCTCTGTAGATTACATTGAAGAGGGATGAGTTGATGTCAGTCCTGTACAAAGAACATGTTTATTTTGAAATGTGAAGCTTGGTAACTCCGAATTACAAGTATATGCTAGACAGATGTATATAGATATACATGTTTACTAAGGGTAGAATTGTTAATGCTAATATTACGTACTTAAATTATAGAATTACCACTGAGTGTTGTACTCAACGTACAGTTTGTTTTCTCTGTGCGTAGGTTAGATTTAATTCAAAATTTTCGAGCATCGACCTCATCATTTAATCTACAATCCCGATCTCTGCAGTGTTTGTTTATTTCCAACCTTATTTATATTTTACATGTACCTAATAGGTTAGGTTTTGCGACAGTTAAATGATGTTCTAATTAAATGTTGTATTTTATATTCTAGTAGAAAATATATATAGGGTCAATATGCATATGTATAACAATATATGCAAATTATAATTCTCATAGTTGATAAATGTGTGAGATATGTGATAGCACCTATATTCAATTGATTTTATTATATATATATTGTATAATTAAATTTGATTTAATTGTAGTTGCTCCGGCAACGAATGTGACACACTGTAGTTCGGACTCGATGATCGAGTCAGGTATAGGATGTTACACACTTAATCTATGAAAAACTATTAATGAACTGCACTCAAGTACACTAGTTGACTTGTGCATGAAGTCTCCTCGTCACGACATCACCACCCTGAATTTCCTTAGGGAAGTCTCCTCTTCACGACGTCGAATGTGTTATGGGCCTTGGTAGCTTTGTTGGCTTATGGGGCTCATTGTCTCGCAGGCCAATCATCCTTCCTTGTATTCTTGGACTTGAATTGGCATCTTATACACTTAAATAGCCCATTAGTCACTCACGATGCCTGAATTGGCCTTACGGGTCATTGAAATAATAGAAAATACGTAAAAATGCTTATTTTATTAACTTTTAGTTTCTAACCTACTAATACTGAAAATGTAATAATTAATTACAAAAGTGCTAGAAAATAAACTCGTCAAGTGCGAAAATAGCCTAAAATAACTACTACATTTGACATCAAATCAATACGGTCACTATGAATTTCTGGTTATGCCTTTCGAACTGGCCAATGCTTCTCTTGCATTCATAAACCTTATAAACCTCATTTTCCAACTGTATTTGGATCAGTTTGTAGTAGTATTTATTGATGACATCTTGATCTATTCAAAGTCTGAAGTTGAACACGACAAGCATTTCAAAACTATTTTACAAGTTTTACGGGAAAAATAACTTCACGGAAAGCTCAGAAAATGTGAATTATGGTTATCTAAAGTCATATTTCTGGGACATGTTGTTTCAAAAGAAGGGATCTGAGTTGATGTAATGAAAATTGAGGCTATCACACAGTGGAAAGCACTGAAAAATTTGTCAGAGATTCGCTGCTTTCTTGGTTTGGCCGGATATTACCAGAGGTTTCTGGATGGATTTTCACGAATGTTGTACTAATGAAGAAATTGCTACAAAAAGGCGTACCATATATGTAGAATGCACAGTGTCAGGAGAGTTTCAAAAAATTGAAGTTGATGTTTACTGAAGCACCAATCTTAACCTTGCCTAAATCGGGAAAAGACTTTGTGGTCTTTAGTGATGCCTCATTGAATGGTTTGGATTGTGTCTTAATGCAAGATGGAAAGGTGATTGCGTATGCATCCCACTAGTTGAAAACGCATGAACGCAACTATCTGACGCACAACTTACAACTAGCCGTTGGGGGTTTTTTGCTCTAGAGATCTAGAGGCACTATTTGTATGGTGGTAAGTGTCATATTTATACTGATCACAGAAGTCTTAAATATCTCCTAACCCAAAAGGAGTTGAATTTGAAACAACATCACTGGATTGAACTCTTGAAAGATTACGACTGTGTTATTGATTATCATCTCGAGAAAGCTAATGTCATAGCTGTTGTGTTGAGCAGGAAAGCAGTTGTTGAGTTGTGGGCGTTGTTCGCTAAACTTAGTATTAGTAGTGATGGTAGTTTGTTGGCTGAATGGAAAATCAAGCCGTTGTTGGTTGAACAAATCAAATATGCACAGCTTGTTGATGTCAAGTTAGCTGAGAAAAAGAAAATGGTTCATTAGGGCACGACAAAAAATTTCAATATAGATGATTGTGGTTGTTTGAGATTTCATAATTGAATTTGTGTTCATACGTTGTCAATTTAAAGGAATTAATACTTCGCGAAGCCCATGGTAGTACTTTTTGCCATGCATCCTGGCAGAACGAAAACGTATCGTGATTTACGGGAAATGTATTGGTGGCCCAGCATAAAAAGAGAGACATTCAAGTTTGTGGCCAAATGTATGACTTGTTAGCGATTCAAGATGGAAAATCAGGTTCCCTCTGGAATTCTTCAGCCTATCTCAATTCTTGAATGGAAATGGGAGCGTATTACAATTGATTTTGTGATTAGGTTATTTTTATCTCTGAGCAAAAGAATGTCATTTGGGTTATTGTTGATTGATTTACTAAATCAGCCTATTTTCTAGTAGTTAGAATCCTCTGGTCACTTCCAAATCTAGCCGAGGTATTCATTCGAGAAATAGTCAGATTGCACATTATACCTATTGTGATTATTTCTAATCGAGATCCCCGGTGCACCTCAAGATTTTGGAGATAGTTACATGAATATTTAGGTACAAAACTTAATTTCAGCACTACATTTCACCCACAGACGGATGGACAATCAGAGCGAGTTATTCAAATTTTAGAGGATATGCTTCGAGCCTATGTAATTAACTTTGAAGCAGACTGGGAACATTATTTACCATTAGTTGAATTTGTATATAATAATAGTTTCCAGTTGAGCATACAAATGGCTTCGTATTAAGCATTATACAGTTGAAGGTGGAGAACACCTATTTGCTAGTTGGATTTAAGTGAAAGAAAGATCATTGGCCCGGAATTGATTCAAGAAATAGAAGATACAATTAAAGTGATCAAAAACAATTTGAAAGAAACTTTTGAAAGGCAGAAATCATATAGGATCTGAAACGTCGAGATATTGAATTTTTCGTGGGTGATAAAGTTTTTCTAAAAGTTTCTTCGTGGAAAAGGTTTTAAGATTTGGTCAGAAAGGGAAATTGAACCCTCGATTTACCAGACCTTATGAGATCACGGAAAGAGTTGGACCGGTGGCATATAGACTAGCGTTACCATCATAATTACAAAATATACATGATGTGTTTCACGTATCTATGCTCAGGAGGTATCGCTTAGATCCATCTCATGTTATTCCAGTAGAAGAAATTGAGATTTAGCTCGATCTATCCTACAAAGAGGAACCGGTTGAAATCTTAGCTCGTGAAGTAAAAGAGCTACGAAATAAAGGCATTCAACTTGTGAAAGTTTTGTGGCGTAGTCACAATGTGGAAGAAGTGACCTGAGAACCAGAAGAGATAATGAAATCTCAATATCCTCATCTCTTTTCAAGTAAATTTCAGGGACAATTTTTTAAGGAGGGGAGAATTGTAATGACCCGAAGAGACACAGACGTGTGACTAAGCCGTGTGTGACACACGGCCTGACGACATGACCGTGTGTCCCCTATAGGTTCCTTTGCATGCAAGTCAGTTAGTTACACGACCTAGCACACGGCTTGGCACACTGGCGTGTAGGGCTATTTCAAGAGTTACACGGCCTGACACACGGGCGTGTGACACAGTTGTGTGACCCTACTCAGAGAGTTATGTAACACTCCTCACCCGTATTCAATGTCGGAATAGGGTTACGGAGCATTACCGGACTTATAAAACAATTAAACATTCATTTCACATAAGTTTTAAAATTTCATGCAATCATCATTCAAACTCAATCACATTGTCCCTAATACGAGCCTACGAGGCCCTAAACATGCTTTAGAAGTGGTTTAAGACTAAACCGATAGCTTAAGAAATTTTTATTAAACTTAGAAAAATTTTCAATATATAGGGGACACACGCCCGTGTGGCCCGGCCGTATGTCTCACACGGCCAAAGACACGCACTTGTCGCAGGCCGTGCGGACATTCAAAATGGGATCACATGGCCGTGTCCTAGCCCGTGTCTGACCTCGTGTAACTCTCTACTTGGGTCACACGGCCAACAAACACACCCGTGTGGCTAGCCCGTGTGCCCTAAAAATTTCCACATACGCCCGTGTGCCAGGCCGTGCCAAACCTGTAGGGTATATTGACTTATGCCACACGACCAAGTCACACGCCCGTGTGCTAGGCCGTGTGGAGCATACTGACTTGATCTTTAATTCAATACCAGGGGACACACGGCCGTGTAATCTGACCGTGTGGACAAAAATAGGCTATTTACCAAGCCAATTTGCTACCCAATTTGTAAGTACCTACACCAAACTCAAATGGCACAATTCATGGCATAAAAATAGGCATTCTAATAGCCTCAACCAAACATAATCAAGCATAAATCATGCTAACTCAATACTATATTCCACAATACACACAAGTCACAAAATAGGCCATTCCATTTATACCAATTTCACATATACATTTCAACTGATTAAACACTTTCAAACATGCATCATTATACTCAAACTCATAAGCATATATCTTCTCCAATATCAACCATTTAACATCCACCATATCTATAATTCACAATCATCATATATATATATCAATAAAAAAAACTCACAACATAAGCCATACACACATATATATACACAACCAAACCAACAAATTAAGCCAACCCTCATGGCTATATACAAAACCATAATTTAGACATTTACAAGCCAATTCAAATGACCAAAGTCATCACCAACCCATATACCGAAATGACCAAACTCCTATACATGCCATATACTTAAAACACTTAAGTTCAAAAGTACCCAAGAGATAGTAAGATAGTGTGACGAAGTCTCCGACGATCCCCGAATCTGAGCTAGCTTTGATTTCAGTACAAAACACAGAAAAATTAAACAAAGTAAGCTATAAAGCTTAGTAAGCTCGTATGAAATAATAAGCAAAGCTCACCAGTCAATTATCATTCAATAATATGAACATAACATACTACAAAACATTTAACCACAATGTTAACATGTATTCAATCAAATAATTAGCCGTGAACTTACAATTTCCATAGATTCGATGGTTATATAGTTTCTGTATATACCTGTACTGATACGTATCTGTTTCTCACCATTTCATATCTTCGATATACCCGTTGAACCATTTGGAATAATACAAGATACTCGGGAATCTCGCACCCTAAGTGCCAATATATATATATAGCCGAAACTATCTCAATAAAATCTTGCACTGAAGTGCCAATACATAGCTGAAGCTATCTCAATATCATATCTCAATAATGCTCACTCTCGAGCTATCAACGGGTCTGCTCACACAAGCTGACAGTCATGACGTAGCTACACGGTGCTGCTCACACAAGTTGACAAGAATCTACAACACATGCTGGATAACTCAGCCACCGGTAGGACGTACGGACAAGCACCCAAAACAATAATAACCCCTAATGACATGTCATTCGTATCCTAAACTATTCCTAAGGCTCAACCAGGATTTCACACTTGCCGAATTATCGTCGAATATGTCTGTAGAGTCGTATTCACATTTTATGCAATATCAAAGCATATAAAATACAATTATAACAAAGCTTATTACATACGAACTTACCTCGAATGCGAAAACGACGGATTAAGTCGATTAATCCGGAACTTTGTTCTTTCCTCGATCTAAATCCGTATTTCACTTTTCTTGATCTAAATGTAATCAAACTCAACTTATTTAATAATCTCTCTATTTAATTTAGTCCAAATTACACATAAAGGCAAATTTACACATTTGCCCCTAATATTTCAAAATTTTACAATTTAGTGCTTATTTCATAAAATCACAAATTCATGCAATTCAACCAAAACCCATCTATCCGAATTCCAATTAGGTCCCTAGCAGCCCATATTTTCATTTATTTCACAATTTAACCACAAAATTTCAACATTTCTCAATTTAACCCCTAATTGGACATTTTACTAAAAATCACTTAACAAATGTTGTTTATCTGACAACAAGCATGCATTTTCTATCATTAAACATCAAAACACATATAAATTCATCAATGGAAAAACCCTAAACCTTTAACAGTTTTTCAAATTAGTCCCTGGGCTAGCTAGATTAAGCTGCAACGATCTCAAAATAATAAAAATCATTAAAAACGGGACAAAATTTACTCACCTATTGAGCTAGAAAGCTTGGCCGAATACAACATGCATCCATGGAGTTTCTATTTTCTTAATTTTTGGTGGAGGAGTCTAAACAAAGATGACAACTTTGTTGTTTTATTATTTTACTTTTTTATTTCACTAAATTACATTTTTTACCTTTAATAAAATCATTATAAAACATCTAATTTATGTCCATAATTGTCCCTCATGTTATTAGTGGTCTAATTACAACATAAACCCTTCAAACATTTAATTTCATAGCTATTAAATCCTTTTAGCTTATAGAACTCCAATTTTGCACTTTACGCGATTTAGTCTTTTTCTCAAATTAAGCATTCAAACGATCAAATTTCTTAATGGAAATTTCACACAATCATATTATCATGCTGTAGACATTAAAATAATAATAAAATAATTATTTCAACCTCAGATTTGTGGTCCCGAAACCACTGTTCCGATTTGACTAAAAACGGGCTGTTACAAGTTACACGGGTGAGGACACGGGCTGGGACACGGTCGTGTGTCCCTAGTTGGAAGGTTACATGGCCTGAGACACGGGCATCTGTCTCAGTGGTGTGAGGCACACGGTCGTGTGACCCCTGTAGTCAAAATTTTCTAACTTTTTCTTAAATTTTCCAAATTTTTCTGATTTAGTCTCAAATCATTTCTAAGGTATTTTTAAGGCCTAGAAGATCAGATTCAAGGACGATATGTATATGAATGATTGCTTTATAATGTGTTTATGACAATGTGTGAGATGTATGTTTAAATGTTTCATTTATTTAGTAATGCTCCGTAACCCTAATCTGACGACGGATATGAGTTAGGGTTGTTACAATAAGTGTTTTTCAACACATATTCTAGGTGTTGTGACTCAATAGGCTGACACGGGCCTCAGGTTGTGCTAATGTTTTTAATTGGGTGTATAGGATGAAGATATAAAGGCCCAATTGATGTGGAAGCAAGGGACGAGTGATGCATAAGCTTCCCGAGTCATCAAAGCACCAAATAATCGACTAAGGCTGGAATTAGGTGTCATGTCGTGCCATAGCCTTGGTGTGGCACGACACACATCGATGTCCTACCCAAGTAATCTGGGGTTATTTTCGTCTAAGTGATCAAACTTATATGAACACCTAGGAAGTACCGAAGACCTAATTTGGGCTGCTAACACCTCTATAAACAAGACATTAGGGGTTGAATGTAAAAAATTCATCCTAGACGCCTTCAAAAGCCCTTGTAGTTTAGAATTAATTTTAGATTATTTTCTTTTCGGCTTATAAATACTTTCTTATTTTTATTCTTGAATTAGTTTTGATTCAAGGAATTATTTATTTAATTAAAGTATTCAATTTATATTCTTCTTTGTACTTATTTTATTTGGTTATTCCAATAGAGAGATTTGCTACTCTGTTCCCCATTCGGTACTCAATCCATAATTATTCAAGTCTCTTTTCTTCTTCGAATCGATCGTGTTTCTTACATAGTTTATTCAATTGAAGTTGAGATTATGAATAATATGAGCGGCTAAACACCTTAGGGGAGATTAACGAGAGGATGGGGATGTGATTAACAGAGGATTTGAGATTTCTCGAGATTGATTGTTTAGTATAAATTACGTGTTCTTAAACTGTTAGGCTTGACAACCCTAATATGTAACACCGAGTATTGAAGGGTCCTGAGTTTAGGCGAGTAACTCGAAGTAATTTGAGTGGTGGGATCCTATTCACCCAATTGATGCTTTGGCGGATAGATTAGGCGCATAGTTAATGATAGAGTATCATGAAAGGATTGTTCTGTGAATGGGTTTAGTCGCAAAGAAGACCAGATTAGTAAGTGTGTCAAGGGTTCTTGGGTAATGAGGGTATCAAAAAAGGTAAGGTACGCCTAATTTGTCTAGTTATGGTACAAGTTACGTTCTAATGAGATGGTCAAGAATGAACAAAGGGATAAATCAAGGATACATAAAGTTCATCGAGGATATTTCGTGCTAAGTTGAAACTAAGGATTGGAATTCATGCAGAAGGTTGTTTCATATCCTGGTTAAGTATTATAGACTTGCATGTTGACTTTTGAAAGAGTAAATGTATTTTGAAGGCATGAACGACAATATGATGAAGTAAGGTTGTAACATCCTGAATAGGGCCTATGCATTTTCAGTTTAATTGTACGAAATGTCAAGTCTCAAGTACTAAGAATAAATTTTTGATACTTTTGGAAACCTAGAAATGAAAACGGAAATGAACATTTTGGAAACTTGAACATTTTGGAAACTTGAACATTTTTGGAAACTGAACATTTTTGGAAATGATTCAAAATGGAAAGTGAACATTCTGAAACTTGGAAATGTAAGAAAAATGGCAAATTCTGAGCCGATCGAAAATTTTAGGAAACTTAGAAATGATGCCGAAATGTAAAATTTTAAAGTTCAAAATAGGAAATAAGGGCTAGAGGGCCTTAAAAGAAAAAGTTGGAGAAGTTTGACACACAAGCGGGCTTGGAAAAGTGGCTGATGATGCCACTTAGGGCCTAAGGAGATGGCGTCACATGCGGGGAAATAGGCCCTGAGTTCGAGTCACTTGAGAAGCAAATAAATAAGTTTTATTTTTGCTTCCTGAAGGTGAGGTGGACGGCATGGGTTTCTAGAACAGGAAGAGTTTTATTTGCATAAATATGTGAATAATAAGTGATAAATAAAGGATTTTCTTTTAAGAAAATTGAGGAGATAATTGATGGATTAAAGGCTTTTATCTTTTAAATAAAAGAGATAATATTATCAAAAGAGGAGTGGTGGCCAAGTAAGGGACTCCTAGGCTGATAATTTCGGCTATAAAAGGAGGGTAGGAGGGCTACTCATCAACTTTTGCTTTCTCTTCCTCTGTGCCGAAATTTTCCTAGCTCTCTCCCCCTCTCTGCTGAATTTTTCTTTAAGCAAAATCCATCTCCTCTTCTTCTATTTTCTTCTCTGTTTCTACTGTCAAAGGCGAATCTTTGTTGATTCTAAGTAAAGGAGCAATCAACTACGACATCTAAAGGGGTCTACAACTGTCGAATATAAGGATCAAGGATCTAAGGTAAGATAAATTTATTTGATTAAAGGTTATGATGTATATGTTAGATTAAATCTAACATGAAGATTTCGACAGACATATAGGGCAAGGAATCCTCTCCAGATTTGGAATTTGTATGGTAAGTGATATTCGGCCAAGGCTTATTTTTGGTATTTAGAATTATTTTTCATTGATCCAAAAGTCAGAAACTGACAAAATTACATGATTTAGTGTTAGCCGATTTCAAGGAAAAGGGATACTAGTAATTTTTGGAACTTGATCAATCAAATCGGCAAGCAAGGTAAGTAATACAAATCCTACTAGGATTTGGTTTTTAAGCCAAATAGGTTTGTTAATAGGTTTTAATAATTGGCCAAATATAGGAGATAAAGATCTAGATCGGTAGATCGTTCTTCGGGACTTCAAGGAATCTATTAAGCCAATCAGGTGTGTACTCACACTAACTTTCAATATATCATATGGCAATTATTTTAATATATGAATATGCATAAGAATGTGAATGTGGCTAAGTACCACAAATGTGGTAAGAGTACCTGTGCACGTTTCCTACTTTCGATAGGATTACGAATATGTTATATTGTTAACATGTGAATAATGAGAAATTAAGTATGTTATGCATGATATAAAAAAATTTATGGGGCATTCGGGATATATGAGAAAGGGAAGAAGGTGTTGACTTCGGTCTCACCAAGCGGAATATGGTGACTACGGTCACAAAATTTGAATATGGTAACCGGTTACATTATCTCGAATTTGGTAACCGGTTACATTATTTGAATATGGTGTCTAATGACACAAATTATATGGGCGATGAGCACGTCGATCGCAAATGATCGCTTCGATGGTGTGTAGCAGATGGAGGGTTGACTTAGTAGTCCCACGGTGTGGACTGGCAGTACGGGTGGTGTGTAGCGGATGGACCATTAGGCTTGGGTTTGGGTTGCATCATTTATTTTATATGAACATGAACTTGATACAAACTTATATGCCCGATTTGTTGAAGGTTAATGTTGTGTACACATTGAGTCTGCTGACTCACCCCGTTGTGGGAACTATTTTTGGTGATGAGCAAAGTGACGGACCAGGGACGGTAGACCTTGAGGTGGCCATGCATCAATTGAGGAATTTATTTAATTTGGACTTTATTTCTTTTTAGTATCTTTAATTTTATTATTGGGTTTTACTTGATGTAATAAGGCCACAAGGCCCAAGTGGATTTTCTTATTTTTGCTTTATTTTTAATTATTTTGCTACAAACGATTGTTGGATTAAATTTTAAGTGAAATATATTTTTATAAACTTTAAAAATTATTTTGTCACCTTAATAAAAATTGGATTTTCCAATAAATCAAATGGGTTCCCAATCTGAGCCCAATCCACAACAACATTTTTCAAAAAAAAAAAATTAAATTATGCAAATTTTCTCTAAGTAACAAAGAATTTGAAAACCGGTTCACTTAAGGAACAAACCAGATCCGGTTCAGGCTCGTGGGCGGGTGTGGGGTGTTTGACTTTGGTATCGAGCAGTTTAAACTCTCTACTGCGGGCTCGGGCCCAAAACATTTTGAATTCGAGCCCAAATGATTTTCTTTGAACATAAGCGAGTTTTATGGCATGGCACCTAAGTCTCCGACCATGCATGATCCACTGTAAGTACCCCTAACATTATGTGTGATTTCGTGATTTATGAACGTATAAGGGTAGAAACAGGGCATGGGCGTAGAATAGAATGATAGGAACTTGAACCCTAGGACTAGACTACTCAAACACAAAACCACATAAGACTTAATGCACTAAACAAACCTATGGCTAAGTCACGAGCTAGGGTGTGGTAACCCACAATGCGCATGTCTAGGATTGGATCGGAAGAGCTTGGTATTTAAGCGGTCCCTAGTGACTCACCTCCTCTTCGCAGAATCCTACAGTGCGTAGCTTTGGTTCCTACGACCAAAAGGGGCTCGGTCATAGGCTAAACATAATGACTAAAACCGAAAGAGAACTAGCCATGTTTTGAAAAAAAGAGAGAACAAAACAAGAAACCCTAATTTGCAAACTATTAAAAATAATAATAAATACCTTGATTTTGAAAAAGAAAATTACAAAATTGCCCCTAACTTACAAAATGACCAAAATGACCCTGGTTTTCGAAAATTCTTGCAACATCACCGTTTTGGAAAATAAAACTCTCAAAAAAAAAAAGAGAACCCATAAAGTTTTACAACTTTTGAAATATCCCTAACTTATTAAATTTTACAAATTTACCCTGGTTTTGGAAAATTACCGAAATACCCCTGAGGTTAAAAAAATTACTGAAACACCCCCGGATTTTAAAATTTTCCAAATTACCTCGGGATTTTGAAATTACCAAAATACTTTTTGACGAAATCACCGAGGAACTCTTCCCTTTTGAAAATTACGAAAATGTCCCTGTAGGACAAAATTACGAAAATACCCCTAGGTAGTGGAAAAACATCAACGATGAAAACTACAACGTTTCTCTGAATGAACGGAAGTTCATACTTGTTTGATGGATGAATGAATGAATGGAAAGACTGTGTGTTTGTATGAATACGAAAGAACCACTCTTAAAACTCTTGTCATAAAAAATTTCTTCGCGAGTAAACAAGTGAAACCAAAGTACTAATACATAAAACTTCTTAATCAGATCTCGACGCCGAAATGAGCTCTAGAGGACATGGCCGTCGTGGACGCGATAGAGGAAGAATGACTAGGTCAGAACCCGTTAGATCGGGTCAGGGTTCTGACAATGAGATACCACCGCCACCACCACCCCCAGCTGTTAATGTGGAGCAGCAAGCTCAGACGGGGGAAGATGCTGTGTCGCAGGCTGTGCTGCGAGTTTTGGAATTGGTGGCTGGTGCGAGTGGAAATTCAAGAACCCGGAAATCTGTGCCTGAACAGCTCCGAGCTAATGGAGCTGAGATGTTTCGTGGAGTGTCGGGAGTGGCACCCGATCTGGTGAGTATTGGTTGGAGCGGCGACGGGCGCATCATGGATGAGCTCGACCTGACTCCTGAGGAGAAGTTGAAAGGAATGGTGGCACTGTTACGCGATGAAGCGTATCAGTGGTGGTTAACTGTGCGAGATGGTGCTACGGCAGAGGATCTGACCTGGGAATATGTTAAGGAGGCATTCCAGAAGAAATATGTGGGAACCAGGTACACAGATGAACAAAGGAAGGCTTTTCTAGGGTTAGTGCAAGGGAGTAAGTCTGTCGCAGAATATGAGGCGAAATTTCTGAGGTTGAGCCGCTATGCTCGAGGGTAGTGGCAATCGAGCATGAGCATTTGTGTCCGTTTTGAGGACGGGCTAAGGGATGATCTAAGATTGTTGATAGCACCGCATCAGGAGCGGGAATTTTCTGCGTTAGTGGAAAAGGCTAAAGTGGCTGAAGGAATTAAGGATTCTGCAAGGCAGAACACTGATCGAATAGGCCAGAAAGAGGTTTTGGATTGTCTGGATCATCTGAGAATAAGAGGCCTAGAGTTGATGGGCCACGAAATCAACAAGCTGGTACGGGATGGCAGTATCGCCCTTGTGAGCATTGTGGAAAGAAGCACTTGGGAGAGTGCTGGAGAAAGACGGGTGGATGTTTCAAATGTGGATCCAAGGACCATATGCTTAAGGATTGTCCCAAACAACCAGATGAGAGTCGACCAACAACTCAGAATATTAATCAGGCTGGTGGAGGTGGACAGCAGCCTCAGCGAGGTCGTGGACCGAACCATGGAGGAAATGGTTCGGGCCGAGGACGTGGAGCACCAAGCAGAGATGCTGAAAGTGCAGACGCAAGGCAACCAAGGTTGGTTTATGCGGTTGGCCGTCGTGAGGAGGAAGATGTGCGGATATGACAACGGGAGATGCGTTCCTTATTTTCGAATACCCTTAAATGCTTTGCTTGTTATAGGGTTAGCTTATTCTTGTATTGCTAGGAAAATGTGAAACCTTGGATGTGAACCTAGAGAATGTGCCTAGAAAGTGTGATAGTTCTTTAAGATCAGAGTGCTTGTGACAATAGCGTAGTGGGGTGAGTTAGACCGCACGATTGTTCGTTAGTAAGTAATTTCGAGGACGAAATTATTTTAAGGGGGTAGAAGCTGTAACATCCCGAATAGGGCCTATGCATTTTCAGTTTAATTGTACGAAATGTCAAGTCTCAAGTACTAAGAATAAATTTTTGATACTTTTGGAAACCTAGAAATGAAAATGGAAATGAACATTTTGGAAACTTGAACATTTTGGAAACTTGAACATTTTTGAAACCTGAACATTTTTGGAAATGATTCAAAAATGGAAAGTGAACATTCTGAAACTTGGAAATGTAAGAAAAATGGCAAGTTCTGAGCCGATCGAAAATTTTAGGAAACTTAGAAATGATGCCGAAATTTCAAATTTTAAAGTTCAAAATAGGAAATAAGGGCTAGAGGGCCTTAAAAGAAAAAGTTGGAGAAGTTTGACACACAAACAGGGCTTGGAAAAGTGGCACTGAAGATGCCACTTAGGGCCTAAGGAGATGGCGTCACATGCGGGGAAATAGGCTGAGTTCGAGTCACTTGAGAAGCAAATAAATAAGTTTTATTTTTGCTTCTGTAAGGTGAGGTGGACGGCATGGGTTTCTAGAACAGGAAGAGTTTTATTTGCATAAATATGTGAATAATAAGTGATAAATAAAGGATTTTCTTTTAAGAAAATTGAGGAGATAATTGATGGATTAAAGGCTTTTATCTTTTAAATAAAAGAGATAATATTATCAAAAGAGGAGTGGTGGCCAAGTAAGGGACTCCTAGGCTGATAATTTCGGCTATAAAAGGAGGGCAGGAGGGCTACTCATCAACTTTTGCTTTCTCTTCCTCTGTGCGAAATTTTCCTAGCTCTCTCCCCTCTCTCTGCGAATTTTTCTTTAAGCAAAATCCATCTCCTCTTCTTCTATTTTCTTCTCTGTTTTTCTCTTGTCAAAGCCGAATCTTTGTTGATTCTAAGTAAAGGAGCAATCAACTACGACATCTAAAAGGGTCTACAAGCTGTCGAATATAAGGATCAAGGATCTAAGGTAAGATAAATTTATTTGATTAAAGGTTATGATGTATATGTTAGATTAAATCTAACATGAAGATTTCGACAGACATATAGGGCAAGGAATCCTCTCCAGATTTGGAATTTGTATGGTAAGTGATATTCGGCCAAGGCTTATTTTTGGTATTTAGAATTATTTTTCATTGATCCAAAAGTTAGAAACTGACAAAATTACATGATTTAGTGTTAGCCGATTTCAAGGAAAAGGGATACTAGTAATTTTTGGAACTTGATCAATCAAATCGGCAAGCAAGGTAAGTAATACAAATCCTACTAGGATTTGGTTTTTAAGCCAAATAGGTTTGTTAATAGGTTTTAATAATTGGCCAAATATAGGAGATAAAGATCTAGATCGGTAGATCGTTCTTTGGGACTTCAAGGAATCTATTAAGCCAATCAGGTGTGTACTCACACTAACTTTCAATATATCATATGGCAATTATTTTAATATATGAATATGCATAAGAATGTGAATGTGGCTAAGTACCACAAATGTGGTAAGAGTACCCAGGTACGTTTCCTACTTTCGATAGGATTACGAATATGTTATATTGTTAACATGTGAATAATGAGAAATTAAGTATGTTATGCATGATATAAAAAAATTTATGGGGCATTCGGGATATATGAGAAAGGGAAGAAGGTGTTGACTTCGGTCTCACCAACGGAATATGGTGACTACGGTCACAAAATTTGAATATGGTAACCGGTTACATTATCCGAATTTGGTAACCGGTTACATTATTTGAATATGGTGTCTAATGACACAAATTATATGGGCGATGAGCACGTCGATCGCAATGCATTGCGCTTCGATGGTGTGTAGCGGATGGAAGGTTGACTTAGTAGTCCCCACGGTGTATTTGGCAGTACGGGTGGTGTGTAGCGGATGGACCATTAGGCTTGGGTTTGGGTTGCATCATTTATTTTATATGAACATGAACTTGATACGAACTTATATGCCTGATTTGTTGAAGGTTAATGTCATGGTACACATTGAGTCTATTGACTCACCCCGTTGTGGGAACTATTTTCGTGTGATGAAGCAGATGTGGACGGACCGGGACGGTAGACCTTGAGGTGGCCATGCATCAATTGAGGAATTTATTTAATTTGGACTTTATTTATTTTTAGTATCTTTAATTTTATTATTGGGTTTTACTTGATGTAATAAGGCCACAAGGCCCAGGTGGATTTTCTTATTTTTGCTTTATTTTTAATTATTTTGCTACAAACGATTGTTGGATTAAATTTTAAGTGAAATATATTTTTATAAACTTTAAAAATTATTTTGTCACCTTAATAAAAATTGGATTTTCCAATAAGTCAAATGGGTTCCCAATCTGAGCCCAATCCACAACAACATTTTTCTAAAAAAAAAAATTAAATTATGCAAATTTTCTCTAAGTAACAAAGAATTTGAAAACCGGTTCACTTAAGGAACAAACCAGATCCGGTTCAAGCTCGTGGGCCGGGTGTGGGGTGTTTCAAAGGTTTTTGCATGGGAGATTATCTTGGTTTCAGATGGTTGTAAAAGTTATATAAATGGGTTTTAATGGTATCCCTATTTCTTGTAAGCAGGGAATTGATGGGTGTAATGCCCCAATCTCGATCCTTAAGGATGATCCAAAAATGGCATGTCACTGTTTTCAAATCACTATTTCTTCAAACCATATTGGGCGCAAACCACAAATTAAATTACACCATTGCTTATGTACATATATATATCTATACAGGAGGCACGAAACCTCGATTAGTCAAAGTTGTATAAATTTGGGCTTAATATGAAATGCAATATCTTTACTGGAATTTTTTATCAGATCTACAGTTTCAAAAGCATAACCTCAAATATACAAAGTTCATTCTCTAAAAAGACATCGTCATGACAACACCCCCCATGCCATACATAATACAAAATACATAGAAATCTCACGGTGGTGATTTATCCTCTGGCGTAGTCTTTGGAGGTTCCTTTGCTCCGTCAGCGGGCCTTAGAAGGAAAGGTAATTAAGTAAGTTCAAAGAACTTAGTCAGTCTTAAGGGTAAAAAATTCAATAATCCTATACAATTCAAGTAAGCGTTTCCATCTCAGTACAGACACACAATTCGCCAGTTGGCAAATACCAACCCAGACAGACAACATGCGAGACACTATTCATTTGGCGTGTACACTATGCCCATGCAATCATACAGACAACCTTCCTTGCGTTAGCCAAAATCCTAGTTCGTTTTCAAAATCATATCATTCATTTGTTTCCTTTCCTTTGTCATGCCTTGTCAATTTGGTTTGCAATAACACTTACCCTACCAAAGGCTACACAACCATTTTCATGTATCGCGATTTGCTAGTTCAATACACATTTCACTGAAGGCATCACCATGAATCCATTTCCTTTTTCATTTCAAACCATATGGTTCATTTCAGAAACGAGAAGGGGGTGACTTAACACAAAGAAAGGCTCTTACATCTTTCACACAAACATACTCAAACAGACCATTGACAACTCTTCTGTTTCATGTAAAGAAACATTTCATTTTCACAGGGTAGGTATACTTACCTTGAACAAGACATAAATGAAAGCAAACACATACACACATAGAGTAAGAAGAAACTCACCATATAGATGTAGAAAAGTTCAAACAGCAGGACCCTAGCCCTTATCTTGGGAGCTTTTGGGATTTTCTTGAACTATATTATCAAAAATTATCTTATCAGATCATTTTACCAAAAGCTAAGCAAGTTGTAACACCCCTTACCCGTATTCAATGCCGGAACAGGGCTCGAGGCATTACCAGACTTATAACACAAGCATTCACACAATTCTGAGACATAAATTTGCGTCCAAATTAAAACCATTCATATTCAATCATAAAGTCCCTTATACGAGCCTACGAGTTCCAAAACATGCTATGGAAGTGGTTCGAGACTAAATCGAGAACCTTAGAAAAGTTTACAAAACTTAGAAAATTTTTCATGTTACAGGGGTCACACGCCTATGTGACCCTGAGACATGCCCGTGCTACATGCCGTGTTCAATTTAGTGTGCTCTCTGACTTGTGCCACACGACCGTGCCACACGCCCGTGTGCTAGGCCGTGTGGTCAATTTAATTTTCATAATTTTTTCATAAAATAGGTGCAGACTTCACACGGTCGGGGCACATGCCCATGTTCAAGGCCGTGTAGCACACACGGCCAAGACACACGCCCGTGTCTCTGCCCGTGTGCTCAATTCTGGACATTCTGTTTTGCAATAATTAAGGTGCATGGGACACACGACTGAGACACATGCCCATGGGGCAGACCGTGTGTCACACACGGCCTAGACACACGCCCGTTTCTCTACCCGTGTGGATAAAAATAAGGCTATTTACCAAGCCATTTGCCACCCTCATTTACACCTACACTTACACCAATTCAATGACACAATTCATAGAATACTTTGGCAACCAAAATATCCACAACCAAGGTATCAACATCACATCCACATGCTAACATATAACATGCTTCAACATCAACATATCTCAACACAAATCATGCAAGCTTCCACATTCATGAATGGTATCAACAGATAAATATACTTCCACCAACATAAGCCATCATTCATGGACATATACAAAATGAAATCATTAATAAGTATAAGCAATTACATTTGGCCACATTACCAATGACACATATAACAAAATGACCAAGTCCCTATACATGCCATACATTCAAAATGCTAAGACCATTAATACCCAAAATGAGAGTTTGATAGTGTGATCAGAATCTCTGACGATCTCCGATTCCGAGTTAGCTTGGCGACACTATAAAAACATGGAAAATAAACGGAGTAAGTTATATAGCTTAGTAAGCTCGTATGCAAGAAATAAGCAACCTTACCATGCATATAACATTCAATTATTATAACATAATTAAATGTAGACTTACTATGCTCTCATGATCATAATCTATTCCATCACAAAAAATTACCTCATATTCATCATTTCACATATTTATTAAACATGAGCTTTACGTACATACCTGAGCCATCTCGAAATGAACTTACACATATTCTCATCTTTGACATACCCGTGAACCACTTGGAATAGCAATGTTGGATACTTGGGAAAATTTGCACACTAAGCGCCATATATGTAGCCAAAGCTACCTAAGTCTCATATCACATTATCGCTCCCTCTCGAGCTATCAACGAGCCTGCTCACACAAGCTGTCAGTCAAGACGTAGCTACACGGTGCTGCTCACAAAAGCTATCAAGTATCCACAACATATGCTGATATACTTAGCCACCGGTAGGACGTACGAGACCAGCACCCGGATCACATAATAACATAACCCATAATGACCCTAGTGACATGCCACTTTATCCTAACCTATTCCTAAGGTTCAAACGAGATTTCTTGTTTGTCGATTCGTCTTCGGACTCGTTCGTAGGATTATACTCATTCACAAAATCAAACATACAGTTCATGCAATATTAAAGCATTTAGATACAATTATTCTAAAGCTTATTTTTAACATACGAACTTACCTCGGTACAAAATGGATAATTGTTCGATTTAGTCCACAATCTTGTTCTTTCCCCGGTCTAGGTCAGAACCTCGTCTTTCTTGATCTATAATATCAAATTTAGATTATTCAATTATCACATTATTCAATTTCATCCCAAAAACACCTTATGGCAAAAATTACATTTTTGCCCCTAACTTTTCAACTTTTTACATTTTAGTCCCTAGGCTCGTAAAATGATTTTCATTCAATTTTCATCAAACCCAAGCCTAGCCGAACCTATTTCATGCTCATAATAGCCCACATTTTTCATTTATTCACATTTCTACTACATATTTTACAACTTTCAAAAATAGGTCCTTTTAGGCATTTTCATCAAAAATCACTTGGTAAATGTTGTTTATCTAACATCAAACATACATAATCTACCATTAGACATCAAAATACACAAATATCTAACATGGGTAAAATTTTAGACTTTGATATCTCTTCAAATTAGTCCTTGAAATAGCTAGATTAGGTTGAGACAACTTTAAAAACATAAAAATCATGAAAAACGGGGCAGGAGTGGACTTACAATCGAGCTTGGAAGATGAACAAACCCTAGCTATGGACCCCTATTGTGAATTTCGGCCATGGGGGACTAAATTGATGAAGATGAAGACTTTTATTTAGTTATTTTGGCTTTATTTACTAGATTACCAAAATGCCCTTCACCTAAACTTTGAAATTTTTCACTAACCATGCCCATTTTTTTCCATACTAAAGCATAATGGTCTAATTACCATCTAAAGACCTCTAATTTAAAATTTCATAGCAATTAGACACCTCTAGCTTCTAGAACACACATTTTACACTTTTTGCAATTTAGTCCCTTTAACTAAATTGAGTGCCCAAACGTCAAATTTTTCAAACGAAATTTTCACGAAATCATCCCATAAAACTGTAGACCATAAAAATATAATAAAAAGAAATTTTCCTGTGTCAAATTTGTGGTCCCGAAACGACTGTTTCGACTAGACCCAAAATTGAGCTGTTACACAAGCTTTAACAAAAACATTAACAGGAAACCCAGAATCTGAAAGTTTCCTCCTTTCTCACTTTCAACTGACCCCAAAGCACAAAACCATAAGGTCCTGTAAATAACCATGCAAATAACTTGAGTTTCATCGATTTTTACTAAGCACTTAACAACGGAGGAGTTAGCTGAATACAATGAACCCATTCCTTCAAGCAAGTCTTAGCGTTAGAATTTTTCCAGGAAAAACGCAGAGAAAATTTGGAGAGAATCTAAGGTTTCCCAAAGAAAACATAAAACTTGCTCAGGAAGCATATGTTGGCTTTATACAGGTGCACACGAAAGGAAAACTTAATGGACAAGTTTTATTTCACCCACTAACCTTCCTGTAGTGGCCATGACTAATAACTTTCTCTCTCATCTTAAATGCATGTCCTTTCAATTTCAGAAACCTTGTCCCATTCTAACTAGTCCTTTTTAAACCAACTAAATGACTTAACTAGAACTATAAAATAATATAATAATATAACCTATAGTTCTTTCAAGCTAACAACTTAACACTGAGGAATAAACATTAACGTCGATCAGTTGGGGTGGCGTATACCCTGCAAGAGAGTCTGCCAATCCATCAAGCTTGTCTTAACAAAAACTTCACTCGAGGGCGCATTCTATAGATTTTAAGCACTTAGTCATATCTAACACCTTATTCATTAAGAACTTATTCTATAAGTCTTACTTCTATAAACAGAACTCGAATACTAGGTTTCACCGGGCGGGAAGTTACAACTCTCCCCCACTTAGAAAATTTTGCCCCTAAAATTCATATTTGAAAATAATTGAGGGTACTGATCTCTCATTTAACTTTCTCTCTCCTATGTGGCTTCTTAAGTGAGATGATTCCTCCATAATACCTTTACCAAGAGGATCCTCTTATTTCTTAGCTCCTTAACCTCTTTAGCTAAGATACGAATGGACTCTTCCTCATAAGACAAGTTTGGCTAAACTTCAAGCCCTTCCGCATGTATCACATGATTTAGATTTGATCTATACCTTCTTAACTTTGACACATGGAATACATTATGGATCTTTGACAGTCTAGGAGGCAAAGCCAATCTATACGCCATTGGCCCCACTTTGTCCAAAATCTCATAAGCTCCTACGAACCTTGGACTTAGTTTTCCTTTCTAACCAAATCATATAATCTTTTTACATAGGGAGACCTTCAGGAATACTTTATCCCCTACTTCAAAGTAAATTTCTTTCCTTTTTAAATCCACATACGATTTACGTTGGTCCTATGCTGTTTTCAAATGATTGCGGATGATTTTAACTTTTTCCTCAATTTCACATACCAGGTCTTGTCCTACTATCTTCCTTTTGTTAAGTTCCGTTCAACATGTAGGTGTCCTGCACCTTCGACCAAATAATGCTTCAAATGGAGACATTTTTAGACTGGCATGATATCCGTTGTCGTAGGCGAATTCGACCAAAGGGATATACTTCTCCCAATTACTCCCGAAATCCATTACACAACTTCTTAGCATATCTTCTAACACTTGGATGACTCTTTCAGATTGGCCATCAGTTTGAGGGTGGAACACAGTGCTAAATTCCATTTTTGAACCCAAAGAATTCTTTAGTTGATTCCAAAACCTCGAAGTGAATCTTAGATCTCTGTAGGACACTATGGATGAGGGTATTCCATGCAGGCGTACTATCTTAGTGATGTATAACTCAACCAACTTTTCCAAGAAAATAGGTAGTATTTACTGGTCATAAGTGTGCTAACTTCGTGAGTTGATCCACTACTACCTAAAAAGAATTCTTCTCAGGGGGACTAAGAGGTAGCCCTGAAAGAAAGTCCATAGTAATCCTATCCCATTTCCATACTAGAATTTCCAAAGGATATAGTTTACCTGACGGGACTTGATGTTCAGCCTTCACTTTTTGACAAGTTAGAGACGTTGAAACATACTCTGAGATTTCTTATTTCATATCAGGCCACCAGTATGAGTCCTTTATATCTCGGTACATATTGATACTACCCGGGTGAAGTGCAAATGGTTCTTTGTGAGCTCCTCTTAACAATTCCTTCCTTAGTTCATTCCCTACTAGCACAAACATTTTGTTTTTGTACCTAAGCTCTCCTTCCTTACCTACGCTACAGTTCATCACCTTACCAAACATCATCTTTTGCTTGAATTGGGTGCACTGAGTATCTTTCACTTGTTCTTCAAAAATCTGAGAGAAATGAGTTGGGTTTACAACCAAGTCTACCAACAAGGCTCCATTATAAGACATGGTAACTTCAGCTCAAAGGGATAATAAGGTTGCCAAAGTTTTTCTTCTCAAAGGATCAACCACTACATTGGCTTTCCCCGGATGATACTAAATGACCAGGTCATAGTCCTTTAATAATTCCAACCACCTTCTTTGGTGTAGATTCAAATCCTTCTAGGTCATTAAATACTTTAGACTTTTGTGGTCTGAGAAGATATGGCATTTTTCTCCATACAAGTAGTATCTCTAAAGCTTTAGCGTCAGTACCACTACCGCTAATTCCAGATCATGCGCGGGATAGTTCTTCTCATGGGGTTTCAGTTTTCATGATGCATAAGCTATTACCCTACCCTTTTGCATGAGCATGCAACCCAATCCATTAAGTGATGCATCTATATAGACCATTTATTCAACTCCAAGATCGGGTTGTGCCAACACCGGAGCTTTGGTTAGGATCACCTTCAATTTCTCAAAACTTTGCTAGCAATCATCACTCCAAACAAACTTTTCTTTCTTTTACAGTAGCTTGGTAAGAGATGATGCTATTATTGAGAAGCCCTTAATAAACCTTCAATAATATCCAACCAATCCTAAGAAACTGTAGACGTTAGTCACATTCTTCAACCAGAATTCACATTTGTTGAAGTTTGCATACAATTGATGTTCTCATAAGGTCTTTAATACAATTCTCAACTGCTTTTCATAATCAGTCTAGCTTTTGGAATAAACCAATATGTTATCAATAAAGACCACTACGAACTGATCTAAGTAAGGTTGAAGTACCCTGTTCATTAAGTCCATGAATACCAAAAGGCATTACCAAAAACTTATAGTGACCATATCTTGATCGAAAGGTTATTTTAGGCACATCTTCTCCTTTAATCTTGATCTGGTAATATCCTGACCTTAGGTAAATCTTGGAGAAAATTGATGTTCCACTTAACTGATCGAATGAGTCTTCAATTTTGGGCAGAGGATACTTGTTCTTTAATGTGACTTTGTTCAACTGACAATAGTCTATACATAGGCGCATGGATCCATCATTCTTCTTAACAAATAAAAGTGGCGCACTCCACGGTGACACACTAGGCCTAATAAAAAATTACTCAACAAATCTCGCAAATGTTCCTTCAAATCCTTAAGTTCTACTAGTGTCATTCTGTAGGGCATACACGATATAGAGGTTGTCCCCATTTCCAATTTAACTGAGAACTCTATCTCCCTCTTAGGGGGCATACTAGGAAGCTCCTTCGGAAATACATCCAAAAACTCTATCATGACAAGCACTCGGTTGATCTCGCTTCCAGATTTGGGAGAATTCATAATATACGCTAGATCAGCATTTAAGCCTTGGATAATCATTTTCCTGGCACTTATCGTAGAAATTATTCTACACACCAACTCTGACTGTTTACTAGACAACATTATCTCCTTTCCCTCAGCACTTGCCAGGTATACACTTCTAGTTTGACAGTTGACAATCACATTATGCCTGGTTAGTGATCTACTATAGTTCAACGTAGTAGATTAAACTAGTTTTTGCACTTAAGAAGCTTGAATACAAGTAGTTTTATTATGTTTTAGTGTTTTAGGTTAAATTAAATAAAAAATTATTTTGAGTCTTTTATTGACCTTAGGGGCCTAATGAGGCCTAAAGGTGAGCTAACGCACTTAGTAAGTATGCAAAAGACTATTTAAATGCCTAGGAACTCAAGGCTGGTCGCTGTGTTGCAACATGGGGAGTTTGATGTTGCAACATAGAGAGCAAAATACAAGAATTCCAAGTCTGCCTTAGGTGCCACGACACAGCCAAGGGATGTCGCGACACACCCATGAAGCCACCTCTGAACCTGAGCATACTACCTTCGATGTTATGACATAGACACTAAGGTGTTGCGACACCAGCCCTGTACAAGATTAATTATGAGTCAGGGGCGTTTTGTTCTGCATAATGGAAATTAAACACGAGAATGTCAGCTAAGCTAGGGTTGAGGACGATGGCTCCCTAATTCTATAAATAGGCTCATTTAGCACCAGTTAGAGGACAACCTTTCATATTCTAAGTTTTTCTCTGTAATTTATTTTTGAGTTTTTCGTTCCTTTAGGTTTTAGATTTCTTTTTAGTTCTTTTCATTTGTGTTCTTCGGGAGACTTAATTTGTAAACATGATCAAACAATAGTGGATTTGAGCACTTCATCATTCAAATACAATTAGGATTCACTTAACTTTATTCTTGATTTATTCTTTATGCACATTGTTATTATCAAGTTTATTATGTTTATGGATTCCACGAGGAACCAATCCTCTTATGGGGGATTAGAGAGTGGAGGTGTGATTGACTAATTGTTATGTAAGGATTTCTTAGTGGATCAGCTATTTAGGAGAGGAAGAACTTAAACCTTAGACTTGACGACCCTAGGAAGTCATTTAGGTGGAGGTTAACCCAAAATTGGAATGGTTTATTCGTAAATACCTTACCCCCGAACTGGTCTAGACTGTAAGGTCGAGAGATAAGTAGTTCTTGTCGACTCGTTACTTTAGTGGAAGATCGAGAGACTGCAAAAAATGGAAGAAAAATAAGGTCCCGAATAAGAGAGATTTTAGTTCCACTAGTTCAAATTCTCGTCCTATAAAATGAGCCAGAGAGAATAGACCGTGGTAAGGGGCTACGGTAGCTAATTTTAGGGATGAGACGCCCAACTGTATGTATTCTAATAAGCGTCAATGGGGTGAGTCTTGGAGGAAATTGGGTGCCTACCTAAAATGTGGATCAATGAAGTATAAGTATAAGGATTATCCTCGACAGGTCGACCAAGCTCAAGCTCTAGCCCAAAATTAGACCATAAACCAGAGATCGGGACAGTTACCTCAGAGGGTCGAGGTAAAAATAGGGCCGGTAGTAATGCCACAACGGGTAAGAATGGGGAGCTCCGGTTCTATTTGTCAAAAAGAAAGATGGCTCCCTAAGGCTGTGTATTGACTAACAGTGGTTGAATAAACTGACCTTTAAGAATAAATATCCCTTACCTAGGATCGACGATTTGTTCAACCAATTATGTGGTGCAACGATGTTTTCCAAGATAGATTTAAGATCTAGGTACTATAAACTATATTTAGGACTCAATATGGTCGTTATGAATTCCTTGTAACACCTTTCGGATGGACCAATGCTCCGACCGTCTTATGGACATAATGATTCGAGTGTTCCAACTCTTCCTTGATCAGTTCGTCATAGTGTTCATCGATGACATCTTAGTTTATTAAAAAATCGAACATGTTAAACTCCTTAGGAATGCTTTGCAAATCCTCCACAAAGAGAAACTATATGCCAAAATGAAAAAAATGAGTTCTGGCTTAAGGAAGTTATGTTTGTAGGACATGTGGTATCCGCAGAGGGTATCCATGTAGACCCGAAAAAGATAGAGGCTATCCTAGAATGGAAACAACCCAAAAACATTTCTGAAATTCAAAGTTTCCTTGTTTTAGCCGGGTACTATCGCAGATTTATTAAAAGGTTCTCTCTAATTGTTGCTCCACTGACTAAGTTGTTGAGGATGAATGTTCCGTTTAAATGGACGAAAGATCACCAAGCTAGCTTTGAAAAACAAAAGGTTGTGTTAACTCAAGCTCTCATTTTAATTCAACCCGAGTCGGGAAAAAAGTATATGGTATATAGCGATGCATCCTACCTTGGCCTTGGTTATGTATTGATGCAAGGTGAAAAAATAGTTGCCTATGTGTCGAGGCAGTTGAAATAACATAAGTGTAACTATTAGACTCATGACTTGGAGTTGGCAGCAATAGTATTCGCACTAAATATTTTGAGGCATTACTTGTGTAGTGAGAAGTGTTATATCTAAACTGATCATAAGAGTCTCAAGTACCTTCTTACCCAGAAAGAGTTGAACTTGAGGCAATGGAGGTGGATATAATTGTTAAAGGACCATGATTGTGTAATTAAATATCACCCCTACAAGGCTAATGTAATGGAAAATGCTTTAAGTAGAAAACAGATGACAGATCTGAGAATAATGTTTGCTAATTTAAGTCTAGTGGATTGTCTAGCTGAACTACAAGTGAAACCCACATTGGTTAATGAGATTAAGGCTAAACAACCATTAGATGTGTCTTTGCTTCCATGGATTAAACAGATGGAAGATGGCAAAAATGAGGACTATGGGTTTAATGATGAGGGTATTTTGTGCTTCCGTGGGAGGTATTGTGTGCCAAAAGATAAGGATTTAAAATAGTCCATACTTCAGAAAGCGCATACATATCCCGAAGGAAATAGGATGTGTCAAGATTTAAAGGAACTATACTAGTGGCTTGGACTAAAGCATGAGGTAGCAAAATTTTTAGCTCAGTGCCTAACATGTCAACAAGTGAAAGTTAAACACCAGTTCCCTTTTGGCTTATTACAATCGATTAAAATACCGTAGTGGAAGTGGGAGCGGATAATGATGGACTTTGTTAATGGGTTACCCTTAACACCCATTAAGAAAGATTCAATATAGGTGATAGTAAATCGATTAACTAAGTTAGCTTATTTCTTACCTATTCGAATGGATTATTCTTTACAATACCTGGCTAAGTCATATATTTTAGAAATTGTAAGGTTGCACGGGGTACTCGCAGCAATTATTTCAGATCGAGAACCCTATTGTACATCTCAATTTTGGAAAAAGCTACATAAGGGAGTAGGTACTCGTTTGGATTTTAGTACTTCCTTCCATCCATAAACTAATAGACAATTTGAGAAGGTTATTAAAATTTTTGAACATATGCTAAGGGGTTCTATTATCAAATTCCGAGGTAGTTGGGAAGAACATTTGCCTCTAGCTGAATTTGAAAATAATAATAGCTTCCAATTAATATACAAATGGCACCCTATGAAGCCATGTATGGTTCTAAGTGTCGAACACCATTGTGTTAGACTGAACTAGGTGAAAGGAAAATTTTGGGTCCCGAAGTGGTACAGGAGTCTGAGGGGAAAATAAAATAAATCTAGGATAGACTAAATACGACTTTTGATAGGAAGAAGTCGTATGCTGACTCAAAAAGGAAAGAAATTGAATATAGTGTCAAAGATTAAGTCTTCCTGAAAATGTCTCCATGGTGGAAAGTATTGCGGTTCAGACGAAAGGGCAAGTTAAATCCTAGGTTCATTGGACCTTACAAAATCCTTAAGAGAGTTGGTCTAGTGACGTACCAATTAGAATTACCTCCAGAATTGGACCGTATTCATGATGTATTCCACACCTCCATGTTGAGATGATACCGATCCAACCCTTCCTATATTGTTCTAATCAAATTGATTGAGGTGGGACCAGATTTGTTCTTTGAGGAGGAACTCGTACAAATCCTAGATCGTGAAGCAAAGGTTTTAAAAAGGAAACATAACTCACTTCTCAGGGTTCTGTGGCAAAACCATGGCATTAAGGAGGCCATGTTGGAACCGAAAGATACATTTCATTAACAGTATCCTCATCTATTTGAACAGGTAAATTTTGAAGACATAATTTCTTTAAGGAGGGGAGAGTTGTCACGCTCTAAAATATAGAGGGTTATTTGTAATGAATAGACAAGAAAATTGAATAGGCTTCATGGTTAAGTGCTACTCCACTATCTTAGAGGTCCTAGGTTCGAGCTTCCTTCCTCTCATTTATTTTCCTTTTATTTTCAGTAGAGGTCCTAGGTTCGAGCTTCCTTCCTCTCATTTATTTTCCTTTTATTTTCAGCAACCTTGAATGGAAACCACGCCAAAATATATATTGTTAGGAGTAAAGGTTAAGTAAGAAATAGGCTTCAAGCCTAATGGTTGAGAGTTACCTTCCTTCCCCATTGACCCGAGTTTGAGTTGTTCTTCTTCCTTCCATTTCCTTTTTAATTTCGCCCAATTTTGGGATATTTAACATGCCGCCCCCTAGGGTTTCCAAACCCAACGTAAATACCCCATCTATTTAACATGCCGCCCAATTTTTTTTTATCTCCCTATTTCTTCTCTTCTTTCTTTTCTTTTCCTTCTTTTACATCATATTTTCATCTTTTTGTTGTAGATTATTTTGCTCTCTTGGATTAAAACATCCTTAATTCGATCGTTCTTTCCATCGAGTTTATAATTGTCGTCAATAACATCCATTTTCTTACAAACAATCAGTAAGTACACCTCATTTCTAAGGATTAGATTTCGTATTCATGTAACTTGATTATCTTATGCTAATCTTTCATTTCATCTAATCATTTTGTTATAGTTCTTGCCAAAACTTTCGACAATCTTGGCAGATCTTGAAATCAACCATTAATTCATGTGTAAATGTCCTTTGAGGGACCATATTTAGGTGAATCAGATCAGATTTGATCGTGATGAACGTCGATTAGACCCCCGGTGAAAAGTGTCTATTCTTTACCAAGTGAATCGGGGCAAACCTTGTGTAGGTTTAGGGTCACATGGTCTCCCACACTGGTGTGTGGACCCCATGGCCTCGACATGACCATGTACACTTGTTGTAACACCCCTAGACCCGGCCCAGACGTTATGGCTGAATCCGGGAATGTCACATCAAAGGCATAACTCAAAATGATTTTGCTAAGTAAAAATTTAAGACCCAAAAGCCCAAAATCCTTGAGTCTTGTTAAGTAATGATAAAAGCCCATTTTATTATTTTAAGTATTTCGGAAACCAAGTTTAAACATAAGGAATTTACTCAGGTTTAATAATTAAGTAAACAGTTGAAACAACAAAACCCAAAATCTAAAGTCAAATCGGAGTACAAGGCCTTATTACATCCAACGAAAATAAAGTAATTAAAATCATGTCTTTTGAGACAAATAAATAAAACTTCTAAGTATCTTGTAGTGTGGCCGTCTCCGAGTCCTCTCCCACGTCGAGCCACATCGAGGATCGCTTTGAAACATTTAATAAAAAGGGGTAAGTTTCGAAACTCAGTGTGTACGACCCTTGGTAACCCAATCAACATACAATTATCACATTGGGCCTAAGCCCTATCAAAAACGGTGGTCTTGGGCCTTAGCCCACAACGACCTCATATCACATCAGTATCACATGAATGCAATGCACCCATCCCAAATCCAACCCTGCACACCATTTCCCTTCCAACCCTACACACCTGTGGGGATATAAATATCAACCCACTCATCCCTACACACCAAAGGTAGCACCAAAGAATGGCACTACTCAAGCGTTGCGGCAAAGGCGCTATAATGGGCTTAAAGCCCCGGTGGATCCACGGTCATCAAGCGACTATGCGATCCTCAAATCTTCCTCCGTATCATCAAAACCCACCCAAGTGCAACATATATTTCATGAATGCAACATACACATTCTCACACATTCGGCACTTAGGGGTATTTTAGTCATTTCACTACCTAAGGGTATTTCCGTAAATCCACTCTACAGGGGTATTTAGTTAATTTTGTAAATCAGGGATATTCTGGTAATTTCACAATTCGGGGGTATTTTAGTAATTTTGCAAATCTAAGGATATTTTGGTAAATTTCAAATCAGGGGTATTTGGTCCCTCTCGGGTTTTAGTTATGAACTTTGGCCCATAAACAAGTCCTCGCGGCTAAGGTGAACAGACACTATGCACCAGGTAGGATTCAGAGAAGAGGAGGTGGGCCACTAGGACCGCTTAAGTACCAAGCTCTCCCTAGATCCACTCCTAGACATGCATATGTCCATTGCCACACTCTAACCCAGCGACTTGTCTACGGACATGTTTAATTATTAGAATTAAGTTTTATGCAGATTGAGAGTTGTTCAGAACTAGGCCTAAAGTCCATTAAACCCTAGCATACTTGTTTACATCTTCATAAAGCCCATCAAGCCCATTTCACGTTCTTATAACGCATTATGCCCAATTCACATCCTTATGGCCCATTAGACCCAAATATCATTCATATGGCCCGTTAGGCCCAAAAAAATTCCAGATCATGTAACATGCATGCCTAACTCAATTCATATAATCAAATCAATCAATTTTATCCAACTTAGCCTCAGGGCCACCGGGCCCATTTAGGCACTTTCGGCTTTTCAAATTTCCGGCTTTCCGGCATTGCCGATATCATGTGTGTGTAGTGTTTGTACACACCTGGTTACTGCGACATGCTATACTATCCTTGGTCTTGAACCTAAAACCAACCAACCTTCAATCAATCACCCATACTTAAACAAAATATCTACCAAAAGCCGAAACCTTACCGTAACCTTACCGTGTGCCACCGGGTTCTAATAGCCCTTCCTTAGCTACTAATCAGGAGTATCCCCTAGATCTGCACTCACACACACACCATCAAGATTCGAGTGACTCATAATCCACACAAGTCACCCCTATAGATCAAACTCACATTCGGCCATTCACTTAAACCACAATTGAGTTGAGTACAGTTACCCTTGCTAACGATCCTACCAGGCTTGCGATCTTTGAACCTTATCCTTGTTATCACAGAGTTAACGACAAGATAGTTAGATAGCCTTTTGGCTTTTAGCAAAACGTACAAAAGAGGTTAACCGAATACTTACCAAATCCCCTTTCAATCCTGCGGCCTAGATAGCTATTAACTAGATTCAGCTTTCAACACTTGACTGAGAGTAGGTAACAATTGATTTGTGATGGAGGAACAACCACTAAGATTCGACACTATTAGGAATTTTGACAAGAGAAAAGATGGTGGTAATTCGGCTATAGAAGAGTTTGGCTATGAGAGAATTCAGCACAAAAGAATTCGGCTTCAGGAGATTTCGGCAATGGGAGAGTTTGGCTACGGGAGGAACCGATTGAGGGGAAGAAAATAAAGAAAAAGAATGGAAAATTCGGCATTACCTAGGACCCTAGATTCGGCACACACACATTTATATAGCCTATAGCCGAAACTTAGCCACCCCTAAAGTCCAATTCGGCACCACTTCATCCACTGCTCATCTCCTAATTTTTCTCCATGATATCTCCCTTATCCTTCTCCTAAATTCTCTCTACTGATCACTTCTCCTTAGAGTCCCTCTACGCGCCACTTCCAGCCTTCTAGAAGCCTAAAATTCAATTCCAAAATAAAACTAAGCTAGCACTCGAACCTCAGACCTCCCTGCATGCATATGTCGCCACCTCTCTACACCCTAGTGGCGTCACTTAGCCACTTCACCACAGGCTTCTTTGTGCCAATTTTAACTTATTTTTATTTAAAAGCCCACTACTCACAACCCTAATTCCTTAATTAATTAAATTAAGAATCCTCCACCATAAAACTCGAACCCAGAGCTTCTCTAACAAGCCTACACACTCCAAATTCATTAAACCTTTAAAGCCGTCATGTCAATTGTCATTTTCTTGCTCACTTAAAAAAAATTTTATGAAACCCAAAGCCCAATGGGCCCAACTCTACTAGGCCCAAAATTTGGGGCGTTACACTTGTAGATTTTAAGGAGTTCATGAACCACACGGTCGTATCTCTCCTGTAGGGTAACTTATCTATTTTCACACGGCATCAATATGTTACACGATTTGGCCACAGGGCCTGGCCACACAGTCTTGTGACCTCTATTTTATAGTTTTACCTAGAAATTTGTGAATTGTTCTATTTAGTCTCTGCATAGTCCCCAAACTATTTTTAGAGTTTTATTTCTTTCAATTGGATCCCTGATAATATGAATATTGAAATTCATGATCTGAATGACTAAATTATTATTGTATATGCATGATATGTGAACAATACATGCCTATTGCATCTATATTACTAATTGCATGTTCAACATGCCTTATGATACCATTAAACCAAATATATGATAAGCATGTCTTTTGCTACCGTATTGATTTATTAAAAGCATATATATTGCTACTGTATTGATCTGTTATAAGCATGTTCCTTGCTACCGTCTTGGTCTATTATAAGCATGTTATATTGCATTGCATGGGAAGGGACAATATGAGTGGTTTTTATCTGTATCGATTAGTGGTTTATCCACACTGTACTAGCAACTTTTATTTGCACCAATGAGTGGTTTATCCAGACCGTACTAGCAGCTTGTCTGCAAACTTTTTATCAAAAATACTCTGGTGGTTCATCCACCCTTTTTATTACTAGCAGTTCATCCACACCATGGTGTAAAGGTAGAGAAGTTCTGAGGAACTCCTACTATGGTGTGTAGCGGAGTTGGGTAGGACCTATTTTGATAAATTGAAATTGCATCACCATTCATGAGCTTGTGCATACATAAACTGAGAATTCTGAAATATTATGATATTGATGTGTTGATCTAAAGAATCGATACTCTGAATCACTATAAGAGTGTGATTGTTCTGAGAATTACTATGTTGTATGAGGTCTCTACTGTTTGCACTGATTTACTTGTGGTGCAACTCACACTGATCTTCATAAGCTCAACCCCTTTAATTTTCATCCTTTCAAATAATCCATCAGGTTAGGATGCAGACACGACATCCGAAGGGTCTCAGCTCGGAATCATTTTCTTATGTTAAAGTATTTTAGAATTATTATTTGAAATTTCTATTATTCAGATATTGTCTTGTTCTATTTTTACACTATGGCATGGGACTTAGGTTTTGGGTTATATTGCATGCATGACATTTAATTATGAAATATGGAAATTAATTATATATGCATGAAATACAATTTTTATTAAATCTATGATTAGATACAACTTTACCTTTGGAATATTACTTAAATGAGATTTGCAAAACATACAAATCGAAAATCACTTTTTGCAAAGTTAATCATTAAAATCAATTGGTTTTTGAAAGATATTTTACATTTTGAAAACACACTAGTTTTCTTCTAAACTAAAGCATAAATATTAAATTGACTATTTTCTAAAACTTCGTTAGCTTACTAGGCCATTTCGGTGGCCGATGTATGACACCCCAAACCCAACCGGGACGGACTAACCCAAATTCAAACCGTTATATTAGCCACCAGAGTGACTCTCTGGCTAACGACCTCCCAAGACACACCCCGACCTTATAACACCTCAATCTTATCCATTTATTAGTTACTTATTAATGCGGAAGCAATTTGTAAACCAATTTTAAACTTTTTATAAGTAATATAACCTAAAAGCATTTTTGTCATTTTACCACCTACGATTAAACTAACCCGAATTTAGATCTAAACATTTACCAACCCTCTTTTAGTAAATTTATGTAAGCCCTAAAAATTTCAGCTTAATCTGGGTTTATTATCTATGTCTAATTCAAGTTTTATCATTAAAGACTAATTCGTAACAATTTCAAACTATCAATACTATACCCGAATATTAAATTGAGTGCGTTTCTACCAAATTTTATCGATTACAAGTCAAATTCTAAAATTTTTTCAAGTTTCCTTATCATTTAAGGCTCTAATTTGACTTATCAAGTTACAGGACTAATTTGTAATTTAAACGGACTAGAGAACCAATTTAAAAAGACCAAAATTCAAACCCCCAACAGTCCATAACAGTTTTTTTATGCGAAAAATTTGATTTTAAACCCAATTTTGAGTATTTTAATGGCCAATTAAACTCGATTTAGCTACAATTAAATATCATACATATTCATACACCTTCAATTGAATTTATTAACTCTGATTGAGCCTCAATTAAATAGAATTAAAAATTCAATTTCATGCATATCACCCACCAGTTAATTCAAACAAGTAGTGTACCTTAGTCGCTAGTAAACCACTCCATGTAAGCTTCATTTAAACAATAGTTAGTGTAAACATCATGCCTCACATATCGTGTCATCAATCATCGGGTTATCAAACAACAATACACCATAAATTATTCGATAATCAAACTCAAACATGCATAAATGATATTATAAAACCATCCAAAATTAAAAGTGTCCAATGTCCAAGGCCAATTACAACCAAAATTAAACTAAGTCCCAGAAGTTCCACAATGCCCGATTAACATCTCTAAACATGTAACTAAATCTCTACCGAGCCTTAATCTCTTGGAACTCTCTTGCTCAGCTTCTCAATCCCGTCGGTTATCTGCACGAATGCGAGGGTGTGAACTTAAAAAGCTCAGGGAATGTTAATAAAACAATGAGCAAATTAACACCCAAATCATGCTTAAATCGAAACCAATCAAATACAAATTTTCAGTCACAATATCAATCCCTAATAGTTCAATGTCAAATGCTCAACCATGTATCAAAAATCATAATTAATCATGGCATATAATCATCAATTTAGCATATAAAATTTCATACATTTATATTGGCATATACAATCATGGCTTAATCGGGTGATCATACATCGGATAAACAGATCTCCTTACTCCCAATCAGAATCAAAATCAGTCCCGAATTGAGTGGGCCGAGGCCACACGCTCCCTTATATCGCCTCAAATCAGTCCCATTGAGTGGAGACACAAGCTCAACACTCCCTTATCTTGTAACACCCCTCACCCGTATTCAAAGTCAGAATAGGGTTACGGAACATTACCAGACTTATTAAACAATTAAACATTCATTTCACATACATTTTCAAAATCATATAATCAACATTCAACACTATTTACATTGTCCCTATTATGAGTCTATGAGGCCCAAAAACATGCATTCGGGTTGGTTCGGGAATAAATCGATAACATAGGAAACTTTTAGGAAACTTAGAAAATTTTACAAAATACAGGGGACACACGCCCGTGTGGCCCGGCCGTGTGTCTCACACGGCCAAAGACACGCCCGTGTCACAGGCCGTGTGGACATTCGAAATGGGATCACATGGCCGTGTCCCAGCCCATGTCCGACCCCGTGTAACTCACTGACTTAGGTCACACGGCCAACCACATGCCTGTGTGACCAGCCCGTGTGCCCTTAGAAATGGCCTTACACGCCCGTGTGCCAGGTCGTGTGCTAGGCCGTGCCAAACCTGTAGGGTATACTGACTTATGCCACACGGCCAAGTCACACGCCCGTGTGTTAAGCCGTGTGGAGCATACTGACTTGATTTCTAATTCAACACCAGAGGACACACGGCCGTGTAACCTAACCGTGTGTCACACATGGCTGAGACACACGCCCGTATCTCTGCCCGTGTGGACAAAAATAGGCTATTTACCAAGCCATTTTGCCACTCAAATTTGCACACACCTACACCAAACCAAATGGCACATAATATGGCATAAATAGACATTCAACCAACTTCACCCAAGTAAAAATCATACCATTTCAATACCAACAATTGCAAAACATACCAATACCACAATATGTCATTCAATTCTATACCAAAACTCACTTTCACAAATCATCAAAATAACCAATTTCAAATATGCATTATTTGCCTAGATTCACTAGCATACCAATATTTAAAACTCAACCATTTGCTATCCATAATACGAATATAAATAAGCATCACATGTTCATCATCAAACTCACAACACAAACCATATGCACAAATATATACACAACCGAACCAATCAAAATAAGCCAACTTTCATGGCTATATACAAAACCGAACACTTAATATTTACAAACCATTTCAAATGACTAAATTCATTAGCAACATATATACCAAAATGACCATAATTCTATACATGCCATATACTCAAAATACTTAAGTTCAAAAGTACCAAAGTGATAGTTTGATGTGTGATGAAGTCTCTGACAATCCCGAATCCGAGCTAGCTTTGATTTCACTATAAAACACGAAAAAATAAATGAAGTAAGCTATAAAGCTTAGTAAGTTCGTATAATAATAAACTCAATTGACCACAAAAATATACAATTCAACCAATTGAATATATCAACATATAACTCATATTAGCTAACAAACCTTTCACATATTCAATCATAAGATTTGATGTAAAATTCATAGTTTTCTTCGATTCAAAGCTCATACGGTTCTTGTACATACCTGTACCATCTCGTATCAAACTTATACTCAACCACATCTTTGACATATATACCCGTTGAACCATTCAGAATACTATCGAATACTCGGGAATCTAGCACCCTAAGTGCCACATATATAGTCAAAGCTATCTCAATCTCGTATCACATATAATGCTCACTCTCGAGCTATCAACGGGTCTGCTGTAACACCCCAAACCCGGACAAGACACCACGTCCGAATCTGGTATGCTACGGGGAAATCGTTTTTGAAAAGTTAGATGTTCCGTTTAAAAGCTGAGTGAAAACACAGTGTGTTTGAAACAAATTTGAGTAGTCTTGTTTGAAAAAAAACAGTTGATGTATTTGAAACCCGGAGATTTTGAAAACTCAAATTAATTTGTAGTTAAAACGAGTTTAACCATTAAAACCTCATTAGTTTCTTAGTGACACATAAAACACTTTTAAACTTAGGAGAACTACACGCTTGAATTGGGAACCGATTGTATTTGTTTCAGTATGAAAACTCGATTGTGATACCGATGGTATGGTTTAAAAACCCAGTGCGTTATAGTTTTGAAATCATTATCTTTTCAAGTTTTAGTAAAACTTATTCCAAGTTACTTTGTTAAGGCATGTCAAAAATCAACTTAAAACATCAACAACATAAAACATAACTTTAAAGGCCTTTACAAATCCAAAATAAAACCCAATTAAAAGTAAATAAACTAAAGTACCCAACTAGTGGAGTCCGAGTAAAACTTTATTAAAGCATGGCATGTGCACCTGAGTCCATCCCGGCTCCATGTCCGCGTCTACGAGTCACTGAAATGTCAAAGGAGAGGGTGAGTCGAGTGACCCAAGTGTGCAAATCCCGCTCTTGAAGAAACAACATGCTAACACACATCATACATAGCAACATAATTAATGCAACCCGATCCTAACCATCCATATCGCCTTTTCTACCCGTGTGGTACCAAAACCACTGGTGGTGCCAAACCACCGGTGACATATAGTCACAATGTGTTACCAAAACACTGGTGTCCCAAAGACACAATATCCGTCATTGTGGTACCAAACCACCGGTGTCCCAAAGACACGATGTGCTACCAAAGCACTTTGGTGACCGTAGTCACAAATCCGATGATGATGGGGCCAACCCATCGTGTGATACCAAATCACTAGCGGGACGATCCCATAACTCAAGTGGGGCCAACCCACGGTGGTCAAACCACGGGGACAAGTCGCAATGAGGTGCCAAACCTCGGTGTCCCAAAGACACGGTGTGCTACCAAAGCAGCGGTGACCGTAGTCACAAATCCGGTGATGGGGCCAACCCATCGTGTGATACCAAATCTTTGGCGTCAATCCCGTATAATCATCCGTGGGGCCAACCCACCGTGGTGGTGCGAGCCATGGGACGAGACGCGAGGTACCAAACCTCTGGAGGTGCAAACCTCCGTGACCCAAAGTCACAAAGTGTGCTACCAAAGCCTTTGGTGCTCGTCAAGACAATATACCACCGCTCCCTCCCCTCGTATCACCCACACATATCATACTCATGGGATTATGCATCTCATACAAGCCATGCATATCATGCCAACATATCAAGCATTACAACACATAACATGCATAACATAAATCATGATATCATGTATTATCATTAATACTCATCATAGAACAGACTTACCCGAATCGTACACATACCCCTTTTGGGTATCCAATCATCCTTCTCACTGTTTCAATCTTATTAAGCAATCAAGTTTATTAACAACGTTACTAAATAGAGGGTGTGTTAGTTACACACTGGTAAAACCGAGTCTAAAGATCCCCACGAATCACTCGAGTCCCTTGATTATCAAGCCCTTACTCTTGATTTGATTCCTTACCAAATCCGAATCAAGCAATGATTCTTCTTCCAACAATCGGCACTCTAACAAACCAATAGTTAATCACTAATCACTTTAAACTTAATCGAAATCAACTGATTGCACTAACAAAAATATACCAACTGCTTACCCTTTACTTACCAATCGGTTAACAGAAAAAGATGACTCCTCCCGCTTGATTTCGCAATCCAAAGACCCTATAACGAAGAGATTAGACCAAACGGTTAACACCCTTCCAACCTGACCATAATCGGCCCTTAACCAAACCATAACCAACAAAGATCGCAAGAGGGAGATATGGCCATTCGGCCCTGCACTTACCAACACCCAATATTCGGCCAAACTATGACTTCTAGGAGGGAACCACAAGAGATTCGGCCAAGGCTACAATAGGAGAAAAGAATTCGGCTTCAGGTGTTTTAATATCCTTAAATTCGGCTTTAGTGTAAAGGAGAGAAAAAGATTGTAAATGGGTAGAGTTTCGGCACAAAAAGAAAGGAGAAAGGAAATGGAGAATTCGGCTTCACAATGGACAAAAGAAAAGAAGATGAGGAGGAGAATATTCGGCTATTAGAGTTTCAAAAGAGAAAAAGAAAAAGAATGAAAGAGGAATGCTAGGTTCGGCCAAAAGTAAAAGTGAAAGAAAACAAACCACGGTGTGTCTTCAAGGTGACATTCGGCTAGCAAAGGAAAATTAGAAAACAAAAATGAGCAAAGAACAATTCGGCAAGTGCTAAAACTTTCGGTTTTGGTAAGGCACAAAGAGAGAATTGCTTCCCAAATGCTTTTGGCCGAAAATGCACAAAATGAGAAGTGCATTTCGGCACACCTCCCTTCTCTCTACCAAACCGTCCACACCCCACTCCAACACCCCACAAAATTCGGCCAAGAATCCCCCCATTCACTCCACTCCTCACATTTCAAATGTGATGACCAAGTCCTCCTCCTAAACTTCCTCTCCACCCTCCATTTGAAAGTGGAGACTTGGTCCAAGGTAGAGTTCCACTAGCCTTCTACCTCTCCTCCATGCCGTCCCAAAAGAAGCCAAAATGGGGACTCATTTGCTTGAACTCTGGACCTCCTCACCGAAAATGATGCCACATCAAGCTCCCCATGTGGCGCATGCCTTGCCACTTTGCCGACTCTTCATTTGTGCTAAGCAATGCCAGAAATAAATTAAAACCCCAGCTTCCTCAACTCCTTCACTTAACACCCAAAAACCAAAATTTTCCCCTACACTCGTGCATACATTTAGACTTCAATTAAGCCCCAAAACATAAAAGTAGCCACATGACACACTAGACACATGCAATATCATGCAACAACAAAACAGCCCCTAACCCGGGATATTACATCTGCTCACACAAGCTGACGGTCATGACGAAGCTACATGGTGCGCTCACACAAGCTGATGAGTATCCGCAACACATGCCGGATGACTCAGCCACCGGTAGGATGTACGGACCAGCACCCAAATCACATAACCCCTAATGACATGTCATTTGTATCCTAATCTATTCCTAAGGTTCAACCGAGATTACACATTTTCCGAATTGTCGTCGAATATGTCCGCAAGGTCGTGTACTCAATTTATGCAATTTCAAAGCATTTAAAGTACAAATATAACAATGCTTATTACATACGAACTTACCTCGAACACAAAAATGGCGTAATAAGTCGATTAGTCCGAAACCTTGTTCTTTCCCTGATCTAATTCCGTATTTCACTTTTCTTGATCTAAATGTAATCAAAATTAACTTATTTAATAATCTCTATATTCAATTTAATCCAAAACACACATTAAGGTAATTTTACACTATTGCCCCTAATATTTCACATTTTTACAATTTAGTCCTTATTTCATAAAATTAAAAATTCATGCAATTAAACCAAAACCCATGCTAGCCAAATTTCAATTAGGTCCCTAGCAGTCCATATTTTTCATTTATTTCACAATTTAACCACAAAATGTACACATTTCACAATTTAATCCATAAATGGACATTTTACTAAAAATCACTTAACAATTGTTGTTTATCTAACAACAAGCATGCATTTTCTATCATCAAACATCAAAACACACATAGATTCATCAATGGCAAAACCCTAAACCTTTAACAATTTTGCAAAATAGTCCCTGGGCTAGCTAGACTAAGCTGCAACGATCTCAAAAACATAGAAATCATTAAAAATGGGACAAAAATCACTCACCAATTTAACCATGAAGTTGCCAAACCCTAAATAGCTTCAATGGATGTTTTCTTTTCTTATTTTAGGTGGGAGATGATAGAAAATGAAGATGATTTTATGTTTCTATTATTTTATAATTTACTATTTTAACCTTTAATAAAATTCATTAAAATCACTTAATATAAGTCCATAAATGTCCACCCATATTAAAAATGGTATATTTACCACATAAGGACCTCCACTACTTAATTTCATAGCCATTTAATACCTTTAGGTATTAGAACATAAGTTTTACACTTTACGCGATTTAGTCCTTTTTATCAAATTAGACACTCAAACGATAAAATTTCTTAACGAAACTTTCACACAATTATTCTATCATATTGTAGACATTGAGATAATAATAAAATAATTATTTTGACCTCAGATTTGTGGTCCCAAAGCCACTGTTTCGATTTGGCTAAAAACGGGTTATTACAACTCTCCCCCAAGGAATTTTCGTCCCCGAAAAGAGGTTAGAGTACTGTTTTCTCATAGCTTCCACGGGTTCCCATGTAGCCTCTTCGACACCGTGCCGTTGCCACAAAACTTTTACTAAAACTATGCATTTATTTCTCAACTCTTTAACCTCTCGAGCTAAAATTCTGATCGGTTCTTCGTTATATGTCATATTAGGTTGAATTTCAATCTCTGCCGGAGAAATTACATGTGATGGATCTGAACGATAGCATCATAACATCAACACATGAAATATATTGTGGATCTTTTCTAACTCTGACTGTAACACCCCTCACCCGTATTCACCTTTAGAATAGGGTTACGAGGTATTACCGATCAATTCACAACATATAGCATAAATTTATCAAACATAAAGCATTCACTCTCATAAATAATTTAATACAATCACATTGTCCCTTATAAGGGCCTACGAGGCCTTAAACAAGCTTTAGGAATGGTTCGGGACTAAACCGATAACATACAAAAATTTTGGAAAATTAGAAAAAATTTCAAACATACAAGGGTCACACGCCCGTGTGAACAGGCTATGTGCCTCACACGACTCCAGACACGCCCGTGTCCCAGGCCGTGTGGAAACAGGGCATACAAACTGACTTGGGTCACACGGCCAACCACACGCCTGTGTGTGATACGAGCCCACCCAAGAAGCTAGATGCCGAATCTATAGAGCTGCCATCGGGGCCAATTACTCGAGCCCGTGCCAAGAAATTTCAAGAGGCCGTGACAAGCTACATCGCTCGAGTGTGGATTGAAGGAATGGTCGAACATAAATTAATCAGCTTAAATAGCTCGATGTGCACTTTTCTACAAGCTGATTTAGCTCGTGCTAGCTCAAGGGAGTTCAATTCGGCACTTAACTAGCTTAATGAGCTGATTGCATTTTTTATTTTCTTCATGCATTTATTTTGAATAAATTTAATTAGTTGTGTTAGTTAAATTCAGCTCAAGTAATTAATTAAATTAAATAAATCTAGACATTTTAATTTTAAGTATTAAATGTGTCTTATGTTAGTACATGCTTTTAATATGTCTTATGACATAAATTAAATGTGTCTAGTTTTAGGACATGATTTTAATGTGTCTAGTTTAAGACCAATTTAGTGGCTACTAATTAAGTTGTCTTAGCCGAATTAATGTGTCTCAACCTTGTTTTAATTGATACCATTTATTTTGTCCAGGAAGCATGTGTGGAGCCGAATTTATTGCAGCCACTAAAGACATTTTCGTGATCAGCAGCAGCAATAAAGGAAGCATGCTGGCCGAATTTAATGTGCAGCAAAAAGGGGAGCTGTTCAGTATGCAAGGGACGTCCATTTAATGGGCTGCTGACTTTTTCTTTTTTCCACATGCCTTTTCGTGGAAATCAATGGACAAAGAGTTAATGTCCAGCTGATGCATTTCGTGAACATCAAAAAAGCTGCTGGTTGGAGTTTCCAAGTGACCATTCGGCCAACAACATGAATGGAGATTAATTTTTTCAAGCTGGTCGTTTCTCTTCCCCAAAGAAGCATTCAAGCTCCATTAAAGACCAAGGCTGAATGTAGACCAGCCTTCATCTTTATCCAGTCGAACCACTCTTGTTCTAGAAGCAAACCGTTCAGATTTCCAAGCTACATCCTTCTAGAATGTGTCTAGGAAGCTGCTAGGAAGTTTCCTAAAAACTTAAGGATTAAGGGAGCTGAAAGAGACCATTCGGCTAGCTTTCTAAGCCTATAAATTTGATATCCCGAACTTATCACTTTGTAAACCCAAAGTGTGGCGTTCAACTATACCGAGGTTCCTATCAACTTTGATAGCGGGTCGAGGTTCATTCACTTACCTTACCATTCCACCGAAATTATCCCAACCTAAGTGTTTACATAAGTCTCGGGTTAACATACCTTATTGTGTTAGTTAGGTCTTGAATTCTTAGCCTAAAATTCCATCCATCATTTTCCATCCATTCCATACACCAACGAACCTATTCGAGCCTAATTCTTTCTTTCTTAAACTGTTTCTTGAACAAACCTTAACTTACTCAATTTAGGATCGGGCAAACTTTACGACTCAAATCTTAACCGAGGCGAGTTGGTATCAGAGCTAGTTAAATTCGAGTAAGTTTCGACATTTTTGGGATTCCTGGGCTTGTATTTCGTTAAAAAAAATTAAAAAAATAAAAAAAAAATTTGAATTGTAATTTTTAATTTTTTTTCTGTATTCAGCAATTGTATCATGAAGTGAAAAAAAAACAAAATTTAAAAAAATATACGAGTGAAAAAAAAGTGAAAGTTTTTGCAAGTTTACTTCGATTCATCTCTTCTTTCCCGATCATCAATTCATTCTACCATTTCTTCTACCCCAACACGCTACACTCAAACCCGATCTTCTATTTTGTTTTGTTTGATAGCCTACCCCAATCCCGATATTATTCCCCACAAAACCACATCAATTTTGTAAGCCGACCCCAAACGGTAATGATTCGTCTATCTAGTTTGCGGAGAACTTCGAGAGGCGAAAACCGAGTGGTAAAAGGTAGGAGTGGTGAGTGCAATAGAGAGTATAAAAGCCACAACAAGCGTAAACACGAGCCAAGTGCAAAATTCTTATTTTTCTTTCCTAGTGATTTTTGTGAGGTTTTTGGTGAGGAACTCATTTTTCTATTTTAACACTTTTTCTTTTCAGCCTTAAAATCATGTCTCGAGGAGAATTTTCCGAATCTGAATTTCAATACTTGGTGAACGAGATGGGCCGAATTCTTGAAAGGAAGCTTAGACCAATACAAAGACATTTGGACCGAGTGGAGGAAAAGGCCCGACGAAAGCATAATCCACCAAGTTGAGAAACGGAGTCGCGACCATCTCGAAGACCCATTTCCGATGACTACTCGCGAAGAGATTCTTATCGGGATTCTTATTCCTCAAGAAATTCGCGACGAGATAAAGCGAGTTACGGGTTTGAGACTTTTCGAGGTGACGAACAAGAAAGCACGAGTCAATCGTCGTATGCTTCAAAGACGTCACGCACGAAGGGTCGTTCCCGAATAATTGATCGAGAAACCGACGAGAATACTTTCTCTTTCTTTGAGCCAAAAAATTATCCTTTTGATTCTTTTGTATCGTCCTCACGATGTAATAAAATCGAAAAAGAAATAAAAAGAAAAGAGAGACAAGAGAAGATCATGAGAGAAAACGAGCGAATGTGGAACGAACTCGAGAGAAGAAAAAGAGCATGAAAGAGAAGAAAAAGAAATTGAAAAAGAAAAAGAAATCGAAAAAGAGTGTGAGCACGAAAATAAAATTGAACAAGAGAGAGAGAATGAAGAAAGAAAAGAAGTCGAGTTAGAAAAAGAAACAAAAGAAAAAGACAAGCGAGAACAAGAAAAAGAGAGTGATATCTTAACTAACCCACACGATAGCTGCTCTTGTTCTGTTCATTCTTTTCAGGTACCTAAAAATCCACGTGACGAGTTTCAACTTTAATACCTTCCTGACGAGCGACGTTTTTGCTTGACTGAAAAAGGTAAGGTTGAAGGTGAAATCGAACCACACGAGCCCAAAGGTAAGCGAGGTAAGGAATTTTTAAAAACCGAGTCACGGCAATCCGATTTGAAATTTGTCAATAAATTTTTCGATGACTTAGTTTTTAAAAGACCCCCTTATTTTCACCCGATTAATTGCTATTCTTTGAATGTGGTTGATATCGTCCGTTCCGATCGCCAAACCAAAGATTTGATTTTGTGCGACGACAGGTTTTTCACGAGAAACAATTAAAATTTTCGATTATGATAATTTTGTGCATCAATTACTACCTTGTGAACAATCCATGATTTGGTGCAAATCCATTTTGAAACATGTAACGAGTTTTGATTGTTTGTTCCTGTGTATGCAAAAATCCTTTCGATTTGACATGTTTGATTCACTAAACCCTTTGCTACACTTTGGCATAAGTAATCAAACTCATGTTTTTAAACCCGGAATATGTTTTGATACATTTTGTTGGAAAATCAAGCATCATCGATTGTGTGCGAACAATTTCTATTGTTTTGATACTTGGTTTTTGAATAAGGTAACGGAATTTGCCAAATTTGTTTTCAATTTATATTCGTGCCTTAAACAATTTCTGTGGTTGTACATGAAGTTCGCGTTTCGTTTGGAAAAGATTAATTCAACCGCGAAGCCTCGACTACACTATAGTTCCGAGGAGAGAAGATTTGTGATCATCGAACAAGGTAAAACCGATCTTTATTTTCCTACTCTTGAAGAAAAACAAGGTAAGCCACTTGAAAATTTTGAAACGTTTTTTGTTCTCCTCGGATGGTGTTAAAAATCTTGTTGATACTTTGATTTTTGCAAAACACTTAGATCGAGATGTGGGTAACTGTTCTGCTTCATTTGAACACGATCTATCTGTTTTGATTGGTGATAAAAAGATTCTTGTTTTTGATTATTGTCAAGATGCATTTGTGAGAAAAACTTTTCAATTATTTGTATGTGATGATTATGTCTATCTTTTGACCCATTACTCGCATGCCAATCATGACTTGTGGAATCAAATTAAGTTGTATACATGCCTTGAAACCTATTCGATCATGTTTCGAACATTTGAGGAGGCATTGTCAAGTAAATTAGTTTGTTTGCATGGCATTTTGCATCTGTCCATTCGCATGCGATTTAATTGTCTTGCTGTGCTTACATTTGGATTACAAATTTGTTTGAAACATTTCTTGCTAACTCATGGCTATTCTTTTCAGTTGACTCAATCGCCATTCGCCCCGTTCGATCGAGGAAAGCCGAGTAAAAGGAACTATGTTCTAGAGAACCAATGGCTCGATTCGAGGACGAATCACCTTGAAGTGGGGGGAATGTTACGAGCCCGCCCAAGAAGCTAGATGCCGAATCTATGGAGCTGCCATCGGGGCCAATTACTCGAGCCCGTGCCAAGAAATTTCAAGAGGCCGTGACAAGCTACATTGCTCGAGTGTGGATTGAAGGAATGGCCAAACATAAATTAATCAGCTCAAATAGCTCGATGTGCACTTTTCTACAAGCTGATTTAGCTCGTGCTAGCTCAAGGGAGTTCAATTCGGCACTTAACTAGCTTAATGAGCTAATTGTTTATTTACTTCATGCATTTATTTTTAATAAATTTAATTAGTTGTGTTAGTTAAATTCAGCTCAAGTAATTAATTAAATTAAATAAATCTGGACATTTTAATTTTAAGTATTAAATGTGTCTTATGTTAGTACATGCTTTTAATATGTCTTATGACATAAATTAAATGTGTCTAGTTTTAGGACATGATTTTAATGTGTCTAGTTTAAGACCAATTTAGTGGCTGCTAATTAAGTTGTCTTAGCCGAATTAATGTGTCTCAACCTTGTTTTAAGTGATGACATATATTTTGTCCAGGAAGCATGTGTGGAGCCGAATTTATTGCAGCCACTAAAGACATTTTCGTGATCAGCAGCAGCAATGAAGGAAGCATGCTAGCCGAATTTAATTGCAGCAAAAAGGGGAGCTGTTCAGCATGCAAGGGATGTCCATTTAATGGGCTGCTGACTTTTTCTTTTTTGCACATGCCTTTTCGTGGAAATCAATGGACAAAGAGTTAATGTCCAGCTGATGCATTTCGTGAACATCAAAAAAGCTGCTGGTTGGAGTTTCCAAGTGACCATTCGGCCAACAACATGAATGGAGATTAATTTTTTCAAGCTGGCCGTTTCTCTTCCCCAAAGAAGCATTCAAGCTCCATTAAAGACCAAGGTTGAATGTAGACCAGCCTTCATCTTTATCCAGTCGAACCACTCTTGTTCTAGAAGCAAACCGTTCAGATTTCCAAGCTACATCCTTCTAGAATGTGTCTAGGAAGCTGCTAGGAAGTTTCCTAAAAACTTAAGGACTAAGGGAGCTGAAAGAGACCATTCGGCTAGCTTTCTAAGCCTATAAATTTGCTGTGTAATCCATTTTTTGGAGGCTAATGAACAATTTTATAAACTTTGATTATTTTGTGAGTTTGTTTTTCAACTCTCCTTGTTCTCCAAAGACTCGTCTCACTTATCAAGTAACCCTTGTGGCGTCAGCCCGTCTTTGATATCCCGAACTTATCACTTTGTAACCCCAAAGTGTAGCGTTCAACTATACCGAGGTTCCTATCAACTTTGATAGCGGGTCGAGGTTCATTCACTTACCTTACCATTCCACCGAAATTATCCCAACCTAAGTGTTCACATAAGTCTCGGGTTAACATACCTTATTGTGTTAGTTCGGTCTTGAATTCTTCTCCCAAGATTCCATCCATCATTTTCCATCCATTCCATACACCAACTGTAACATCCCGAATTAGGGCCTAGTCTGAAAAGTGGTTTCGAGATCACAAATCTGACGAGGAAAATTTTATTTTTATTATATTTTTATGGTCTACAATTTTACAGAAAGATTTCGTAAAAATTTCGTTTAAAAAAAAATTTTGACGTTTGAGCACTCAATTTAGTCAAAAGGACTAAATTGTAAAAAGTGCAAAAGTTGAGTTCTATATATTAGAGGTGTCAAATTGCTATGAGTTTTAAATTGGAGGTCCTTAAAAGGTAATTAGACCATTGGATAACTTGATGGACAAAAATGGGCATGAATAGGACAAAATTGAAAGAAAAGCCTTAAGGGTATTTTAGTCATTTAGTGTTTTTAATGAATAAAAAGACAAAATACAAGAAAAAAATCTGCTCATCTTCTTCAAGTTGCTGCCGAAAATTTCTAGACTCCATGGCTAAGGGTTTCAAGCTTTTCAAGCTTCATAGTAAGTGTTTCTGAGCCCCGTTTTTAATGTTCATCGTATTTTTGAAATCTCGGTAACTTAGTTTAGCTATTCCTACCATTATTTTGAGCTAGAGTTTAATTTTAAAAATTGACCCATGTTGAATAATTGTGTATTTTGATGAATTTTGGTAGATTATGCATGTTTCTGATTAGAGAAACGTGTTTTATTAGATGATTTTCGATGAAATCGTATAAAAGGGGTTAAATTGTAAAAGTTATAAATTGGTCATAAGTGTGTGAATTAGTGAGAAATTGAAGTTGCCATAGAAGAGAAAAATGATCAGCATGTTATAAAACATAAGAATAAGGGCTGAAGTTTAATTTACGAGCATTGGGGCAAAAGTGAAAATATGTGAAAGTTTAGGGGTCAAAGTGCAATTTGTAAAAAATATGATTTTTGGACCCATATGAATAATGTGACTAATTAGTAGGCTAAATGTGATATAGATCAAGGAAATCGAGATTCGGGCTTAAATCGAGAAAATACAAGGTTATGGATTAAAATGGTAAATTACCGTTTCTGGATCCGAGGTAAGTTGGTGTGTTAATAATGCTGCAATAATGTCGTAATGTATATTTGAAACCTAAATTGTGGTAGTAAATTGATTTTTTTTCTGAATTACATGTTTATTATATTATGTTGGTGAATTGATTTAATAATATGTTTATGATAAAAGGTGACATAGGTGACATGGAAAATGGGTTGAAATGTTGTGCTTAAAGGTGTTTTCTATGACTATGGTTATTATGTGAAATGGAAAGTTGATATGTAAATAATGCATTTATTTTACTTGTTCAATAATTATTTTGCTAGATATTATGAAAATCATTGGGTGATAACTAAAATATGAAAATGTATGGAATGAGAAATTCTCGATTGAACCTTCGGAAAACCGATAGATACGGACAATATGTAGCTAGGTCACACGAGTGATAAGGAACCTTCACCGTGTGCACAAGAAAGCTACGAGATGGCAAAATTTGATATGTAGCTAGGCCACATGGATGATAAGGGACTTTCACCATGTGTGCAAGAAAGCTACGGGATAATAATTTCATATGTAACTAGGTCACATGTGTAATACTGTGTGTATACCATGTGTACAAGAAAGTTACGGGTTATGAGTATCTAGGTCACATGAGTGGTTCCTAGTGTTGGACGCCATGTAGACAAGAAAGTTACGAGATGGAATGGCTAGGTCACATGGGTGATAAGGGACCTTCACCATGTGTACAAGAAAGCCGAATTATGTATAGGTGGAGCTATGTGCTGAGACCACCGAGTATCGGGCGTTTTCCGAAGGGGTTCAACGAGATAACTTACTAATGGTGATTGGTGCGATCATGTTATGAATAAGTGCATGTGTGAATGTGACCAATTGAGAAATGTGGCAAATGTACGTGTGAGCAAGTGTTTGTGTGAACAAGGGTGCATGTGACCATGTGTGTATGTGCATAATGTGTTTGATATGTGATACGTGATTGAAATTGTGGTAAGGATGATATGGTGTAAGCGCCATTATGAGTACTCGTAAATATTGGTGATGATTATTCATTTGTATGGCTAGTATTGAACATGCTTTGTGTTATGTGTGCATATATGGAAGTAATATAAAGAAAACATGGGAGAGTAAAATTTTCAGTAAAATAGATTGAAATAGCAGCAGTTACGTGATTTTGAAAAATTACCATAAATAGTAGAAATTGAATTATATACATAATAAGAGATGAAATTAAATCTTATTGAGTCTATTTTAACATAAAAGAAATGGTGTGAGTAAATAAATTTTCTATTATGAGATATTTAAATTTTTGTGAGACATGGTCTGAATGGTTTCAGAAATCCCCTGTTCCAAATTTGAAAAATCACTAAAAATTGTATAAAAATGGTTATAGTGTGTAATTTATATTCTCAGAATCCTTGGTGAGTCTAATTTCGAGAGAGACAAATGGGAAGGTTATCCAAACTTTTTATAATGAGAAATTTTAATTTTAGTGAAGAGGTGTTAGAGCTATCGAATAGAAAAACAGGGGAATCTTTAATGAATAAACTGTATAGATTGGCTAAATCAAAAATTCTGGAAATTTTTTGGTAAGAAGGTATGTGAGTCTAGTTTCAGGGAAAATTTACGGATCTTAATTTGGAGTTCTGTATCTCTAGATATAAATAATTTAATGACTGTGACTCGAGAAAACAACTTAACTGGAATTTGAATAAATAGAAAGAATATGAAAATAGCATGTTATCGCATTGCTTATTATTTTCATGCGAGCTTACTAAGCGTAAAGCTTACTCTCTCCTTTCCATTTCCTTTAGTTTTGTCAGGTCAGGTCAGGGTTGGAGATCGTCGGAGGCAACATCACACTATCGAGCCTTTATCCTTGGAGTATCGGCATATGTATGTTAAATGTTTTCAAGTGAGTGGCATGTATAGGGACTTAATTTTTCTATGATGGATGTTGTTGTGATTAGTCAAATGTATTGGCTTATATTGATTTGTTGATTATAGCCATGAGATGTAGCTTATGATAATTTTGGCTTGTAAGCCTATTTGTCCATGGTATGTGTTAATGTCTTGTTATGTGGTATAAGTGATTAAATAGATGACAAGGTCAAATGCATGTGTTTGAAAAGTTTTAATTTTGGGCGAAATTTTGGTAACCCGGTTTTGTATGATTGTGAATGTTTAAGTCCGGTAACGCCTCGAACCCTATCTCGGAGTTGGATACGGGTGAGGGGTGTTACACCAACGAACCTATTCGAGCCTAATTCTTTTCTTTCTTAAACCGTTTCTTGAACAAACCTTAACTTACTCAATTTACGATCGGGCAAACTTTACGACTCAAATCTTAACCGAGGCGAGTTCGTATTAGTGTGTCTAGCCCGTGTGCCCTCCGAAGTGGCCACACACGCCCATGTGCCAGGCCGTGTGTTAGGCCATGCCAAAACTGTAGGGTATACTGACTTATCAAGACGGCCAAGTCACACGCCCGTGTGTGAGACCGTGTGGAGCATACTGACTTTACTTCAATCCAACACCAGGGGACACACGGCCATGTACTTAACCGTGTGTCACACACGACTAAGACACATGCCCGTGTCTCTGCCCGTGTGGAAAAAAATAGGCCATTTGCAAGGCCAATTTGCCACCCATTATGCACATAACTATTCAAGCTCAAATGGCACCATTTCAAGACACTAATATGCATCCAAAAACCAACAATACCAATCACAAACATACTATAGTTTGCCATCAAATTTCATACCTAAGTTCACATATACAATTCAATAAACTAATCATTCCACACTTACATTAATCAAACACAATTTCACTAGCACATAAACTCTCAAATTATCAATTTCCATCACACAATATAAGTCAATTACCAAGCTCCAAATATAACCATTTTGAGCAACTAAAAACCATAACCACATTCATGCCAAATCATACCAAAATAAGCCATCGCTCATGGCTATATATACAAACCAAAACATCAAATCTAGCCTATACATACCATAAACCATATTTACACAACTCAAAAGTACCAAATAGATGTCCGATAGTGCGATGATGTTCCCGATGACTCCCGGATCTGAGCTAGCATTGATTCACTATAAACATTGAAAAATAACACAAAGTAAGCTTCATAGCTTAGTAAGTTCGTATTAAAGTAATGAGCAATCTCACCATTCATTCACAACTCAATGAATATAAATGCAAGATAATACAAGTACATTAAATCTTAAACCATTCAATCATTCATTCACTAGCTTACCAAGATTTCATCCATTTTATGGATTTAATGTTTATAAACTTTACGAACATACCTGTACCAGATCGTACCAATCTCAATCTAGTCCACATCTTTCAGTTTCCCATTGAACCATTCGGAATAGAAGTCATGTAACACCCCAAACCCGGCCTAGACATTATGGCTGTATATGGTAATGTCACGCGATAGTGTTTTTGAAACCTCGTTGTTACGATGAAAACATTCCATGTTATTATCTTTAGTAAACCTTTGTTAGAACTTAGGAAGTCGTCTTTATTCATTTAAAACATTTGTTTTGAAACATCCCTCATTGCGGAAGCTTTAATAAAACCATCTAGGTGATCATGCGATTAGAAATTACTTTAACCTTTTGAAAACCAAATTTCCTACGACCAGCAGGTATAAATCCATAAAGTAAAATAAATAAATAAAAACCCAAATTTAAAACCAAAGTCCCAGAGGGTCCTTAAATTACAACCCAAATAATCAATAATAATCAAATCATAAATCGTAAATTGAAAACCATGAAGTCCAAAAATTACTGTGGTCACCGCTGAGTCATTCGTCGCACCGATCCATCTAAGTCCTGGGATTACTGTGCACATTAAACAAAAAGGGTGAGTTTACGTAAACTCGGTGTGTAATCCCGCAGAAAAAACAAACAATCGTGATTCACACGGCACGCAGTTGAAGCAGTCTTGGGCCTAAGCCCTTTTCAAAGATCAATGACAAAGTTGGGCCTTAGCCCATCTCAATCTGATGTCAAAAATGGAGTAGGGCCTTAGCCCATCACGAAGATCGATGAGCGATGCTTGATTATGCAAGAGCAAAATCCTACCCAACCAGCCTCTACACACCATCTCCGTCCAACCCTACACTCCATGTGGGGATATAATCAGCCCACCCATCCCTACACTCCAAGTAGTACCAAATGCGCACTGTCTGATGAGTTTGCGGTGAGCTACCGATAAATTAGGCTTAAAGCTTTTCAGTACACTTCCTCCGAATAACAACCCCCAACCCAATGCAAATGCAACACACAATGGATGACATGCTATTATGCAATTTCATTACATATATTCATTCGAGATATTAACATGCCCGAAGATGAGATATCATTGGTCAATTTCACACATTTAGGGGTCTAAGTAGCGCTTACCGACCCTACAGTAGGTTCACAGTCGACTTGGGCAATCCGTGCAACCTTAAAAACATTTCGGTAAAAAAATAGGCCCACACGCCCATGTGATCTGCCCGTGTGGCCCACTCGGTCCAAATTGACCTTGGCTGTGTGATCCATTTCTAAAGTAACCCATGCTAGCTCAATACTCATATATGTTTTCACTATTTACTTATATGTTCATTCAAAGCTGTCTACTTGAGTCATTATCACTAAATTATTTATATCTTGAGCTAAAATAATTCCAAATTAAGATCCGCTTGATGTTTTTGAAACTAGACTCAAATACCTTTCTACCATAAAATTTTCAGAATTTATAGTTTATCAAATAAGTACAGTAAAATCTTTAAAGTTATCCCTATTCTCATTGTTTTGTGACTTCATCCTTTCCTTACTAAAAATTATTTATCTCTTAGTATGAAATTTAGATGATGTTTTCGTTTGTTTGTCCTGAAAATAGACTCATTAAGGATTTAGACATATAAATTTAAGCCCCTAATTATTTTTTTACAATTTTTGATGATTTTCCTAGGTCAGAACAGAGGAACTCGAAATTATTCTGACATTGTCTAACTAAATTTATTATATATCATGATTTACAATTCCATTGCTTACACTGTTTCTTCCATGAAAAACTAGACTCAATAAAATTTAATTTAATATTTTATTCAACCTCTAAATCAATTCCCACTATTTTTGATGATTTTTCAAAGTTAGACTACTACTGCTGTCCAAAACTATTTTAGTGCAAAATGTTGATTTCCAAGTTTATAACACCCTTATTTCCTTTCTTTACAATTTTTCGCATCATTTTCTCTTATTTCTCTTATTTATCGACAGCAAGCAATTTTGGCTTTTCACTGAATCCCGTTTTCTACGTTTCGGGTACACACCTGGTATCGTTTCTGATACGTAAGCACTCCTAAGCCTCCAGAACCTAAAAATCGACCAACATATCTCCAGATTAATCACTTAATTCGTTTTTAATCAACCAATTTCGGAAGGAACTCGACTAAAAACCTAGCAAAACCCTTACCTTGCTTGAGTAACCACGACTTCGCACAATCACAGGATCGATTCAAAACCATCAGCCCCTTGATTAACTCCTAAACACCTAAAAGGAATCCCCCTTTTAGAGATTAACCAAGAACGATTAACAATAGACAAAACCGTTACTTACCGAACACGTGCAACCAACGATGAACAACCGAATCAATTGGAAAAAAAAAGAAACGGAAGGGGAAAAAATAATGGAAATTTTGGCAGCAACTAGGGGAAAGAATCGGCAGAGGAGGGAAAAAAAGAAGAAGAAGAAAATGTCAGAAAAAGTTTGGGGAATTGGAGAGAAAACCGAAACTCTACTTTTTTTTTGCAACAAAAAGATAATCAGATTATTTTCTGATAACCTCTCCCCAATTATCTCCTAAAATCACTCCCTATTAACCCACTAAAACACAACTACTCAGAATTTTTCCCCAACACAACTCTTAGCCAAAATTGGAGCAAAAATACTGTCTCCACGCCATCACAGAGAATTGAACACAGGACCTCCAACACTCCAACACTCAACTTAACCACCAGACCAGCAGGCCCATTCTGATATAAACTTACCAACAATTAAACTTAAGCCTTTTGCACAAGGTTAAGGCTTTATTTATAAAAATACCAAAATTTGCCCAAGTAAGGCTTGAACTTGGGACCTCTCACACACACCCATAACACATAACCACTGAAGCAGATAGACATTGTGTGTCACACATACTTAAAATCAAAAATTAAAATTTTGGGGCGTTATAAGTCGGATTCTCAAGGATCTCAATCGATAAGTACCTATACCATGGCCCGAAGCCAAATCAAGGTAACTTATCCCCGGAGTTCCTATACCATGGACCGTAGCCAAACCAAGGTAACTCCGCTGAAATGCCTATACCATTGCCTGAAGCCCAACCAAGGCATAACTCGCACCCAAAGTGCCGATATCATGGCCCGAAGCCAACTCAATACCCTAATGACATGTCACTAGCATCCTAAACTATTCCTAAGGTTCAACCGGGAATTTCACTTGTCGATTTCATCGTCAAACATATCCGTAGAGTCGTATTCCCAATTTAAACATTATTCGTAATCTCAAAATCATAGTTTATACAATATCAAAACATTTAACATACGTTTATAATGAAATTATCACATACGAACTTACCTCGAGTATGAAAATGGCGAAATAAGTAAATTACTCGATAATCTTGCCTTTCCCCCAATCTAATTCCGGTTTCCTCTTTTCTTGATCTAAATATATTCAAAATTAACTTATTCAATCAACCATTCATTCAATTTAGTCCAAAACATACATTTAGGCCTTTTTACACATTAGCCCCTAAACTTTAACATTTTCACAATCCGTCGGTTTGCGAATGAAAAGTAGTACTAAAATGTAACCGCGTACCTAAAGCTTCTTGCAATTTCTTTCAAAATCGTGACGTAAACCTCAAATCTCTATCCAAAATAATAGAAACTGGCACCCCGTGCAATCTAACAATCTAAGAAATGTACAATTCAGCTAATCTATCAAGCGAATAATCTGTACGTACCAGAATGAAATGTGCAGACTTTGTCAGTCAATCAACGACAACCCAAATAGCATCTTTCTTTTTTGGAGACAAGGGTAATCCCAATACAAAATCCATCGTAACTCTATCCCATTTCCACTCTGGTATCATCACAAGCTGTAGTAATCCCGAAGGCAATTGATGTTCGACTTTAACTTGTTGACAAACCAAACATCTCGACACAAACTCAGAAATGTCTCTGTAACACCTCATACCCGAGTCCGAGGCTAAAGCCGATACGAGACATTACTATGCTTGAACTTTCTTAAACATGTACTTACGGGCCATAAAATTTTGTTCCAAATTAAAACTTCTCTTTCTTAGTCAAATCAGACATTTTATGGGCCTACGAGGCCTCAGACTTACGTCCCGAAACTTTCGGAACTCATCTGGAAACTTTCTCTCGAAACAGGGGTCACACGTCCGTGTGACTTGGGACACGCCTGTACACCCCTAAAACATGCCCGTGTCTTTCAGCCGTGGAGAATACTAGCAAAATCCACACGGCCTGGACACGCCAGTGGCCCTGACCCGTGTGCCAAACCTTGGTATTCTGACTTATCCACACGGCAGTGCATACACACGCCGTGCAGCGTCGGCCCGTGTGATAATTGAATTTCTAAGTGTCAAGTGCAGACTTCACACAGCCTTGGCACACGCCCTTGTGCCAACCGTGTGTATCACACGGCCTGAACAAACGACCGTGTGACCAGCCCGTGGTCTAATCTGACTTAAGATACTAAGGTGCAGGAGACACACGGCCTAGAATTGAAGTAGTATATGAATGTATGCAAACGGGAGTGGTAAAAGGCTTGGTAAGATAGCCTCTAAGTGCCCACACGGCCAGACACACGCCGCGTGTGTCTATCCGTGTGGGCACTTAGAGGCTATCTTACCAAGCCTTTTACCACTCCCGTTTGCATACATTCATATACTACTTCAATACATTCTCAAATCATCCATTAAAAAACATTAATTAGCACATTTAATCATTAAAGAGATAAAGTCTTTATCCCATACACTAGGGAGAACTACTCCCAATACAAATACAACCAACTTAAGCCATCATCTATGGTCATACACAACCAACTCTAGATTATCTTAGGCCAATACAATTTGGCTACATTGGTTAGAACTTAATCAACTTTAAAAGAATCCCTATACATGCCATGACTCATAAGGATTTGATACCTCATACTAAGGGTCTGCTCGATAGTGTGAAAACATCTCCGACGGCCTCCAACCCGAGCTAGTTAAAATAACCTATAAGGGATGAGAAAAGTAAAGGGGTAAGCAATAATGCTTAGTAAGCTCATCTGCATAATATGTCAAATATTGATATTCATTGAATATACATAATTACAAAGTATCATGCCGAGTTTTCTTATTAACTCACGGTTACTTGCTCAAATATTCTTGAAACTTACTCATTCAATCTCTTACCACATTCTTACCATGTCACAAGCCAATTGCTCGTTCAATTAACATACATTCCTGCACTGATCACCACATGATCATATAAAACAACACATCAAGCATTTTCAATAAGCTGCTCATGCTACTAATATCTCAATGGTTTCGCACTTAGCCCACCATTGAATCTCTAATAGGGTGGTTCCACACTTAGCCCACCTTTCATTTTACATTCATGGATAGTAATCCACATGTATATCCCTATTTCAAATATTCATCCGAGAACATTCTCACACACTTCTATTCTTACTTAACTTTCAATGATACTCGTTTGCATTCACACAATACATTAATAAATCTATCTCATGCAACTAAAGTGTATTGAATACACATAACCCACTAAGGGTTCATCATACACTAAATCCATATCAATTCAATTCTAACACACACTTGTGCTTTTCGTGGTACAACCACATACTTTCTTCCTTTCCACATATACGTTGAATCACTCAAGTTATTAAATAACTCTCTTGAGTCTCATACTCATAATGTCACATAGAATTTATACCCCAATAGGGTCTTACTTGCATTAACATATCGATGCCATGTCCCAGACATGGTCTTATATGAATTCTTACCTCGATGCCATATTCCAATATGGTCTTACACGAGACTTCAACTATCATCATATCATTCTACATACATTTCCCATTACTCTTAGATTCAATTCTTTTGACCTCTCATCAAAGATATTTCATACATTCATAGGGTAAATATACATTCCATACAACATTGGAACATTAAATTAACTCATATGTAATTGCAACATTCGCACATGAACTAACCTCGATGTCGAAAGGGCCGATAGGGACTTTTGCCCTCATTTCTCTTTTCATCTGTTCTAGGTCCGAAACTCGTTTTCTTTGATCTAGAATAATGAAATTTACTGATTTAATCACTTATAATTCATAATACACCATAATCTACACTTTAGGCAAAAATGACTATTTTGCCCCTACACTTTGGTAAAATTATGATTTTGCCCCTAGGCTCGTAAATAAATTTTCATCACATTTTCTTGTTAAACAAGCCTAGCTGAACATTTAATCCTCTTACAACTATCCACAATTCCAACTATTTCATGCCTTAATGAACAACTTACAACTTTTGCATTTTAGTCCTAAATAGGTGTTTTCATGACAACACCTTTCACAAAAGTTGTTTCTCATCATCCTATCATTCATTTTCTTCCATAAAAACTCATCAAACAACACAAACTCTATCATGGAAAGTCCCTAGACTTTCAACCATATTGCAAACTAGTCCTCCCATTAGCTAGCTTAAGCTTTGGGGACTCCAAAAATGGAATTTTCATAAAAAATAAGCATCAAAATCACTTACTTGAATGGAGTAAATCTTGCTGAAATTTTAAGCTTTCAAACTCCTCCCATGGCTTATATTTTTGGTGGAGAAGAAGAGAGGAAAGATGATATCTTTTTCCTTTCTTTATTTTATTATAAAACATCAATTTAACCTACCAACTTCGACCAAAAATTAAAAGCTTTTGTCCCCCTTGTCTACATGGCCGGCTAACACACTTAAATAAGGCCAAATTGCACAATTGGGACCTCCAATTAGTAATCCATAGCTATTTGGCACCTCTAGCAAATAAAATAGAACTTTCGCACTTTATGCGATTTAGTCCTTTTTCACAATTTAGCTAGAATTTGCTAAAATTAAGGCACCAAAATTTTCATGCATCCTTATAAACATGTTATAACACATAACATATCATGCAAATAATTTTCTCTTGCCTCGAATTAGTGATTTCGAGATCACTGTTCCGACTAGCCCCTAAATCGGGCTGTTACAATTCTCCCCCCTTAGGGATTTTCGTCCCCGAAAATCTTATCAGGAGGATTTGCTACCAACATTCTTAAAATGTTTCCATCTACTCTTCAAAATCGCTAATCCACTTATCCTCAAGTTTCTCTTGCCAATAACTCTTAAGCTGTGATACATAAGGTCGAAACGTAACTTGAGACCTAGGTTATTCTTCCTTTGGGTATATACTCGGTAATCTACTAATTTGGAACTCTGCACATGTCCAAATGATCATTCGAATCTTTACTGGTTGATTTACTACAATTCGAATGACATTTTTCCTTTCTTGGAAATTTTGTCACATCAATTTTGAAATCTATAAGGTTTTATCTCACTCTCTCATTAAAGCATTTACCAACTGTAGTAGTCTTGTCTTGAGTGCTTTGGAAACTCAGCTTTTAGTGGTCAACTACTTTTGACCATAACTCGATCATATTGTGAAATGTACTCTATGTCAAAACATTTATGCACATAACTACATTTCCTTACTTTTGCATTAGTAGATATGCTACTACTAAATCTCATACTAACTTCTGCATAAGTTCTAGATTCATCATCATTCAAATTCTATCTCAAGGAAACATCAACAACGAAAATCTTATCCAACTTGAATTTATCACCTTAAATAAACTCATTCAGAGCTTATTTAAAATACCATTTACTATCTCACTTCTGAATCCTTTTGTTCTGAAAAGGAAACTTGCTCTAGACATTAACCTCGCTGAAACTAGGATATTACGAACTAGAGTCAACCGAGTAACTAACTCACATTACTAAACATGGATCTTTCATTCAGACATCTGTACTATGTCTACTATCTGAGTAGTATCACAATAACTATACCCTCACTAATTAAAATTCAGAAAATACACATCGATCTTCCCATGGATCAATACATAATATCTAACTCACAACACAGACACAAAAGTGATTGTCTCTGAATCACCAACCTGTCAACTCTTTCTCTCGATTCAGACTGATCTCAGTACTAGAACTTTCAAATAAACAGTTCTTTCTATAGCTTTCAACTAAACCATCACGGTTTGAACATTTCAATTAGCATATCTTTGTATCATGCTCCTTACTCATGTACACACAAATTTTTTTTTATTCTCTTTACTGATTCATACGTGAATATACACAGAACTTGAATCATATCTCAATACATTAATCTACTCTTTTCTCCATACTGAGAACCTATTTTAAGCATATTCTCATCTGAGTTTCTCTTGCTATGCTAATCTAGAACCTTTACTATCGTCATATCTCACGATAGCAGGGACATCTCGATCGAATTCGTTAACTCTATTCAGCTTACCCGAAAACCCATTACACAACGTGAAACTTGTGATTTCACCTCTTATACACGAATCATCACAAACTTCCTCCTCAAGGTACCCAATTAAGGTTACAAGGAGATAGAGGAAATGTCGATTTCTATTAACTAAATCGACAACCGTTTAGTCTACTTTTTCCATCAGTTAACGCTCTCACACAATCACAATTTCATGAAAAGAACGACCACATCATCCCTGAAGGGAACCATGTATTAGTACATAACACTAAAGGAGATCATTATAATCCCATCCATGGCATTAACTAACCATGCACAAACCATAGGCTCCTAGCCAAATTACTCATACTTGCACTTATATAACACGTTCCGTGTCATATATCTTAATCGTCTCTTTGTGATTCATTCACGAGTACATGTTTTCACTCTTTCACATGACTTTAGTACCATTCTCATTTCTACCTCTAGACTCATCTATCTGTCCCATTGATCACTAGGGATAATCAAAGACGTATGTTCATCGTCCTTCATGTAGGTACGAAACCAATGCCACATTCCTGATGTGGTCTTATATGGAGTCACCTCTAAATGCCAATGACATATCCCTGATAAGGTCTTATATGGACTTCCTCATTAAATATCGATGCCATATTCTGGATATGGTCTTATACAGAAATCTCTACTCGGTACCAAGGCCATGTCCCGGTCATGGTCTTATACGGGACCTTGTCTATCTCATATCTCGATGATAGCCTCATCATTTTAGTCCTCTAGGACTTCAACCTCATGTTCAACAACAGTTACTCTATTTAGTAGAGTATTATGCATCGATGTGATACAAGGCATTCTTAATCATGCTAGCATAATTATTGCATTAATCTGATGCAAACTTACTCAACTTAACACTCATAACGCCTCATCAAAATTCAACAGTGGTAAGGGAGTGAGGTTGCAAAGTCCCTTAGCCTAACTCTCGTGACTACATACATATGATTTAATATTCATCATCAATGAAACATCATCATAGTCACACAACTCGCCCCAAGTGAGAGTTCAAGTTTATCATGCTACAATCGTTTCTATTACTCATACTTTTGAACTGTGACTTCACTTACTCAAGTTTCACATTAAGGTCTACTTGAGTACTCAACATTTAACTCTATTTCCTCTTACTATTCCTTATTAATCTAGAGAATGTCTTACGGGTTTTGAGTACGTCGTTTATTTGATTGCCATAGTCTGACTATGGTCTTACTCGTATCACAACATCATAGCCCAGCTATTGCTTTACATGTCGTCACGATGCCATAGCCTCGCTATAGTCTTACACGAAATCTCATATCAACACTAATGCCATATCCCAGATACGATCTTACATGGAAACTCATATCGATGTCGACGCCATATCCCAGATATGGTCTTACACTATCTCATACCGAAGCCAGGTCCCAGACGTGGCCTCACACGAGATTACTATTTGATGCCGATGCCATATCCAAGATATGGTCTTATACGGGATCTCACAACAATTATCGATGCCATATCCCAGATATGGTCTTATTCGATTATCTTATTCAATACCGAAGCCATATCCCTGATATGGTCTTATACGGGATGATGTATCGATGCCAATGCCATGCCCCAGACATGGTCTTATATGGGATCACATGTATCGCCATGGTCCTACCATGGTCTTATTCATCATTTTATCATTGAACGACCGTACTCATTTCCTACATTCTACTTAGTCAAACGTTTCAGTTTTAACTCTCACACTATGATATGTGTGACTTTGTAACAGGGTCATAAGTCGAAACATTATATCTTCTCTACTTTAACAGTCAAACGTGATTTTTAACCATGTGGACATATTTATCATAAACAATGGCATCACAAATCTCAAATGCTTACTTACTCTTACTGCTTCTCACATACATCATGGTACTTACTAGTCTCATGTTTGTAAGGTAAACAAGGTACTGTAACACTTGATCACATAGATCAAGATCTTCGTACTATAACAAGCATAATCTCAACATCATCATTCATAACATGAATTATACTTGTTAGTCAGCCTTCACTAGCATGACATGATATCAACTTTACTACTAACTTTCTTACTATCTCATTTAAGCTTTACTCTTTTGCCCAATGAATTACTATGAATGACTGAGGATACTGAATCTCATTTCACATGTATCTTGATGCCAATGTTATATCCTTGATATAGTCTTACATGGGATCTCTTACTTGGTATCGATGCCATGTCTTGACATGGACTTATACGAAGTCTTGCTTGTGGGTTCCCTTGGGAACTTACCATTGCCATGTCTCGACATGGTCTTACTTGGTATCTTTACTTGTCAATGCCGAGCCTTGGCTTGGACTTACATGAAATTTTTATTGTTACTCACCAATGCCATGCCTTGGCTTGGACTTACATGGGATCTCTATCTCTTTATAGCTTTTCAATGCCAAGACTTGTCTTGGACTTACATGATAACTTTGCTTGGAGACTCACCAATGCAATGCCTTGGCTTGGGCTTATATGGGTCTTTATCTCATAGTAACTGTTCAATGCCAAGACTTGTCTTGGCCTTACATGATAACTTGCTTGATTGCCGATGCCATGTCTTGACATGGTCTTATACGGACTTTCTTGTCTCATGTGGCAGATTAAGTATCCTAAGTAATTCATTTTCAGTCGGGACTTTCATATACATGCTCTTAGTAAATTCTTTGTTTAATAAATTATTAAAAATTTTCCTGGAAATAATGTTCATATAACAACATCACAAGAAATTCAATGAAATATTCATGAAGCTTGAAAATCTTACAAACTTACTGAAATTAGCTCGGTTGGGAATCATCATTGTCTTAACAAAACAATTTCGTTAGAGCCGGGAGACATCACACTATCACGGTCCACATATGGCATGTATAGCTAGACTCTTACTCGTGCTAGGTTAGTCCGAGAACCGACTAAACCATGCTCTCATACCACTAAATGTTACACCCCATACCCGAGTCTGAGGCTAAGACCGGATACGAGACATTACTATGCTTGAACTTTCTTAAACATGTACTTACGGGCTATAAAATTTCATTCCGAATTAAAACTTCTCTTTCTTATTGAAATCAGACATTTCATGGGCCTACGAGGCCTCAGACTTACGTCCCGAAACTTTTGGAACTCATCTGGAAACTTTCTCTTGAAACAGGGGTCACACGTCCGTGTGACTTGGGACACGCCCGTGCACCCCTACACATGCCTGTGTCTTTCAGCCGTGGAGGATACTGGCAAAATCCACACGGCCTAGACACGCCCGTGGCCCTGGCCCGTGTGCCAAACCTTGGCATTCTGACTTATCCACACGGTCTGTACACACGACCGTGTGCGTCAGCCGTGTGACAATTGAATTTCTAAATGTCAAGTGCAGACTTCACACGGCCTTGGCACACGCCTTTGTGCCAACCGTGTGTATCACACGGCCTGAACAAACGGCCGTGTGACCAGCCCGTGGTCTAATCTAACTTAAGATACTAAGGTGCAGGAGACACACGGCCTAAACACATGCCCGTGTGTCTATCCGTGTGGGCACTTAGAGGCTATCTTACCAAGCCTTTTACCACTCCCGTTTGCATACATTCATATACTACTTCAATACATTCTCAAATCATCCATTAAAACACATGAATTAGCACATTTAATCATTAAAGAGATAAAGTCTTTATCCCATACACTAGGGAGAACTACTCCCAATAAAAATACAACCAACTTAAGCCATCATCTATGGTCATACACAACCAACTCTAAATTCTCTTAGGCCAATACAATTTGGCTACATTGGTTAGAACTTAATCAACTTTAAAAGAATCCCTATACATGCCATGACTCATAAGGATTTGATACCTCATACTAAGGGTCTGCTCGATAGTGTGAAAACATCTCTGGCGGCCTCCAACCCGAGCTAGTTAAAATAACCTATAAGGGATGAGAAAGTAAAGGGGTAAGCAATAATGCTTAGTAAGTTCATCTGCATAATATGTCAAATATTGATATTCATTGAATATACATAATTACAAAGTATCATGCCGAGTTTTCTCATTAACTCACTGTTACTTGCTCAAATATTCTTGAAACTTACTCATTCAATCTCTTACCACATTCTTACCATGTCACAAGCCAATTGCTCGTTCAATTAACATACATTCCTGCACTGATCACCATATGATCATATAAAACAACACATCAAGCATTTTCAATAAGCTGCTCATGCTACTAATATCTCGGTGGTTTTGCACTTAGCCCACCATTGAATCTCTAATAGGATGGTTCCACACTTAGCCCACCTTTCATTTTACATTCATGGATAGTAATCCACATGTATATCCCTATTTCAAATAGTCATCCGAGAACATTCTCACACACTTCTATTCTTACTTAACTTTCAATGATACTCGTTTGCATTCACACAATACATTAATAAATCTATCTCATGCAACTAAAGTGTATTGAATACACATAACCCACTAAGGGTTCATCATACACTAAATCCATATCAATTCAATTCTAACACACACTTGTGCTTTTCGTGGTACAACCACATACTTTCTTCCTTTCCACATATACGTTGAATCACTCAAGTTATTAAATAACTCTCTTGAGTCTCATACTCATAATGTCACATAGAATTTATACCCCAATAGGGTCTTACTTGCATTAACATATCGATGCCATGTCCCTGACAAGGTCTTATACAAATTCTTACATCGAGGCCATATTCCAATATGGTCTTACACGAGACTTCAACTATCATGATATCATTCTACATACATTTCCCATTACTCTTAGATTCAATTCTTTTGACCTCTCATCAAAGATATTTCATACATTCATTGGGTAAATATACATTCCATACAACATTGGAACATTTAATTAACTCATACGTAATTGCAACATTCGCACATGAACTTACCTCGATGTCGAAAGAGCCGATAGGGACTTTTTCCCTCATTTCTCTTTTCATCCGTTCTAGGTCCGAAACTCATTTTCTTTGATCTAGAACAATGAAATTTACTGATTTAATCACTTATAATTCATAATACACCATAATCTACACTTTAGGCAAAAAATGACTATTTTGCCCCTACACTTTGGCAAAATTATGATTTTGCCCCTAGCCTCGTAAATAAATTTTTATCACATTTTCTTGTTAAACAAGCCTAGCTGAACATTTAATCCTCTTACAACTATCCACAATTCCAACTATTTCATGCCTTAATGAACAAATTACAACTTTTGCATTTTAGTCCTAAATAGGTGTTTTCATGACAACACCTTTCACAAAAGTTGTTTCTCATCATCCTATCATTCATTTTCTTCCATAAAAACTCATCAAACAACACAAAATCTATCATGGAAAGTCCCTAGACTTTCAACCATATTGCAAACTAGTCATCCCATTAGCTAGCTTAAGCTTTTGGGACTCCAAAAATGCAATTTTCATCAAAAATAAGCATCAAAATCAGTTAGTTGAATGGAGTAAAGCTTGCTAAAACTTTAAGCTTTCAAACCCCTCCCATGGCTGATATTTTTGGTGGAGAAGAAGAGAGGAAAGATGATATCTTTTTCCTTTCTTTATTTTATTATAAAACATCAATTTAACCCACCAACTTTGACCAAAAATTAAAAGCTTTTGTCCCCCTTGTCTGCATGGCCAGCCAACACACTTAAATAAGGCCAAATTGCACAATTGGGACCTCCAAGTAATAATCCATAGCTATTTGGCCCCTCTAGCAAATAAAATAGAACTTTCGCACTTTATGCGATTTAGTCCTTTTTCACAATTTAGCTAGAATTCGCTAAAATTAAGGCACCAAAATTTTCATGCATCCTTATAAACATGTTATAACACATAACATATCATGCAAATAATTTTCTCTAGCCTCAAATTAGTGATTCCAAGATCACTATTCCGACTAGCCCCTAAATCGGGCTGTTAGAGTCTCGTTTCATGCCTGACCACCAGTATAATTGTTTCAAATCATTATACATTTTTGTACTTTCTGGATGTACGGATAAACAACCACTGTGTGCTTCATGTAGAATTTTCTAAATAAGTTTTGAATTCTTTGGTACACAAATTCTACCTCAGAACATTAAACAATCATCAGATCTGATTTGATAATCTGAATCAGGAATCGACTCACATTGCACTCTTTTAGCTTGTAACTCGTTGTCACATTTTTGAGCTTAACAAATTTGTTGAAGAAATACCGGTTTAACTTTTAATTCAGCCAAAATTGAACCATCAGCAGACAAGGTTAGCTGTGTGTTCATCGCTCGCAAAGCAAATAATTATTTTCTACTCAAGGCATCCGCAACTACATTTGCTTTCCCCGGATGATAATCAATTACTAACTCATAGTCTTTCAATAGTTCGAGCCATCTTTATTGTTGCAAATTTAAATCTTTCTGAGTCATTATATACTTCAAGCTCTTGTGATCGATAAAGATATGATACTTTTCACCGTAAAATGATGTCGCCAAATTTTCAATGCAAATACAATAGCGGCCAATTCTAAATCGTGCGTCGGATAATTCTTTTCATGTGGTTTCAACTGTCTGGAAGCATAAGCTATCACTTTACCCTCTTGCATCAAAACATAACCCAATTCGTTCAGTGATGCGTCCCTAAAAATCACAAACTCTTTACCCGACTCAGGTTGAACTAAAACTAGTGCCTCAGTTAACAATGCTTTCAACTGTTCAAAACTCTGTTGATATTTCTTAGACCACTGGAATTTCACATCTTTCTGTAGCAATCTAGTCATCGGTGTAACAATCATCGAGAATCCTCTAATAAAATGTCGATAGTAGCCAGCTAATCCCAGAAAGCTTCGGACTTCTGACACATTTCTTGGTGGTTTCCAGTCAACAACTGCGAAAATCTTACTCGGATCAACACGGATACCTTCTGCTGAGACAATATGTCCCAAAAATCCAACCTCTTTAAGCCAAAAATCACATTTGCTAAATTTAGCGAACAGTTGCTTGTCTCTCAAGGTTTGTAACACGATTCTCAAATGCTCGACATGTTCAGACTCATCTCAGGAATAGATCAGAATGTCATCAATGAATACCACAACAAATCTGTCTAAAAACGGTCTAAAAATCCTATTCATCAAATCCATAAAAACTACAGGAGCATTAGTGTAACATCCCAAATTAATGGGCTTATGCGTTTAATGTGTAGTCATGTTTAATGGGTTAATATGAGAATTAGAGGGGCAAATTAGGCTCGGGAATGGGCCGAGATCTTGGCTAGATATTTTGTTTAGGGACTATGGGGTTTAAATAAAATATTGAGAGTGAAATAGGCATAATGAGCTTGTGGCCTAGGAACAAGAGGCGCAGTAGGAGGGAGCTATAAGTGGCGCCAATAGGCAAAAGAAGGGGGCCTCAGTGTGGCCGCTTGGAGCCCAAGAAATTGGGCTAATTTTGGTAGCCCAAGGAGAGCTAGAGGGGGGACAGAAATGTGGCTACAAAATAGGGGATTTTAATGTTTTAAAGCATGTGGATATTATGCTGATAAAGGGGGAGGAGTTGGTGCTAATTAGGTCTCTTTTGGAGGAGTTAATAGATTAAGATAAGGGAGAAAGATAGGAGCTATCCTTTGGTTGCAGAGTTGGCCAAAAATCAAACTCGGGAAAGGGGAAGGAGTCGGTTTGGTATAGGCTAGAGGGGGTGTGTCGAATTTTTCATTTGTCTTACCTGAGAATAGCTATTAGTTTTTCTCTCTTTCGGCAAATAAGAATCATCTCTTCTTCTTTTCTTTTCTGTCAGAAATCGAAACCCCTGAGGCCTCACCAAGTGCCGAAACTCTGCCATTCACCTTCTCTTTTCTTTAATACTCATTGCCGAATCTCTCTGTCTGTTCCTTGCCCATCTTTTCAATTCTTTGTTCTTCTAAAAGCCGAAAACGCATCAGTATCTCTCTTGTTCATCTTTCTGGGATTTTCTTAAAGGTCAAAATCCCTAGATCTAATCTCCTATGATTGCCGAATTTCCTCTGTGGTGTCTGCTTGTGCTGAATCTTGAGGGAAACTGAAGGTATGTATCAATTCGCATGATTCAATCTTTTCCCGGTTTTTAGAGACCCTAGCCGAATGGCTATATGGAAACTGATCTTTTGTTTATCTTTCTTTTGCGGCATCCCGAGATTTGAAGGGGATTCAATTGCTTAGATTTCTAAGCCAGAGTTCAGTAGCACTCGAATCGTAGTACTTTCGGGATTTCAAGGAGAGGCCTTATCTTCGCATTCTTCCGACTTTTGAGCAAAGTTGTAGACAGAAGGCAGTAGATCCGATTAGCGAGGGTATCGACATAGAGGGTAGTTCTACGCATTAATCAGGTGTGTAACAGTCTCACACCATTGGGATTGCCTATTAGTATCTGCTTATAAATCTGTTATATTCTGTTAAATGTCGAAATACCGACATGGCTGTTAAAAACCCGAGAAGGGTAAAGGTGAATCACCAGGTTAGTGATTTCTGTCATTCTTAATTGAATGTCTCTGTTAACATGATATGATATGTATGCCGATTTTTATGTTGCACGGGGATGGGTGATTGATGAAAGGGGAAGTGTTCTGTTCTGGTGGCTCTACCACGATCTGTTGTAGTGGCTCTGCCACGATCTGTTCTGGTGACTATGTCACAAATCTGACGATGAGCAGCTAACTGCAGCATGACTGCCATCGGTGGTGTGTAGTGGTGAGGGTGATTGTAGAAATCCCCAATGGTGTGATTGGCAGGTAAGGGTGGTGTGTAGTGGATGGAAACCTATGATTGGGTTGGGCTTTGCATATGTTCTGATGTATTATACTGCTATCCTGCTGCGTGGGGCTAAGGCCCAATCTGATGGTGCATGAGGGTTGCACACTGAGTCTCGTGACTCACCCCATTGTTTAACATTTTTCACGTAACACCTAGTGCATCAGACCGGGTTGGAAAGGAGCGCAAGGTGGCCATGCATGGATTCATTTTGATTCAATAAAAGACGTTGTTTTAATTACTTTTCCTTAGCACATTCAATATTGTTTGGTTTTATACTTTATTGTAATAAGGCTACTGTCTATTGTTTTTTTTTTTTTGGTATTTATGTTTTCGGTTTTCGGGTTTTCAAGCACTTAGATTTTATGATTAATTGAAACCAAGGCATTAATTAGAATTTATTTCTTACACAAATTATCAAATTATCAAGTTTTTCCCTATAAGCGTTTAAACTATGCTTTCAAAATAAAGGATAAATGCATCACATTTTATAAAATCTTCTTAGTGACATGCCAGATCCGATCATGGTGTTTGGGCCAGGTTTGGGGTGTTACAAATTGGTATAAGAGCCCGGTTCAAAACTCAGCTTTGGGGATTTTAGGCTCAAAACGTTTTCTAAAGATGGGTTTTGGAAACATGCATGTTTATAAATAACACAGGATGGTTTTCTCGGCATGGCACCTGCGTCTCCAGCCCAAGTCCGCCAGGTAAGTATTCAGAACTCACTGTGTGTTATATATGTATGTGGGCTTGATGGGCTTTAAGGGAAGTAGATTATTTTAGTTAGAACTTGATGGACTTTAGGCTTAGTTTAAACAACTCTCTAAATTCATAAGATTTAATCCAACCAAACAAACATGTGAACAAGTCGCGAGATTAGGGTGTGGCAACAAGCATACGCATGTCTAGGATTGGATTCAGGGAGAGCTTGGTACTTAAGCAGTCCTAGTGACTCACCTCCTCTTATTTGGAATCCTACAGTGCGTAGTGGACTATTCACCTTAGTCATGAGGACTTGTTGTGGGCCAAAATTTATAACTAAAACCCGAAAGAGACCAGCCATTCTATTTTGTAAAACTACTAAATTACCCTTGATTTATAAATGACCAAAATATCCCTGATTTGTAAAACTACCAAAATATCCCTGATTTGTAAAATTATCGAAATACCCCCGGATTGCAAAATTACCAAAATACCCTCTTTCACAAAATCACCAGGGAACCCTATTTCAAAAAATTACGAAAATACCCCTGGGTAGTGGAATGACGGAAATACCCTTAGGTGATAAAGGTAAGTTCGTGGATGCTATTTGTATGTTGATGTGAAATGATTGAATGTATGTGTTTCCTAGAACTAGGAGACAAACTTAAGACTGAAACTTGTAGATGTAATTCCGAATTCGAAAGAACTACTCTTAAACTACTGTTCATAAGACTGTTCGTGGTTAATCAGTGGAAGAAAACTATTAATTCATAAAATTTCTAACCAGATAAACGTCAATCAGAAGAATGAGTGCAAGGGGTCGAGGACATCCGCCGCGTGGTCGTGGTAGGGGTAGGATGACCGTGTCAGAGCCAACAGGGTCTGGCCACGGGTCAGGAAATGAGATGCCAGATATGCCGGTTGTGCAGGGAGAATTTCGGGACCAGGCGCCCGGAGATGATGCGGTGTCTCAGGCAATGTTGCGGGTCCTCGAAAGAGTTACTGGGGCAGGCACGGGTTCAGGAGCTCGGAAATCTGTGTCAGAACGACCCCGAGTCAACGGAGCAGAGATGCTTAGGGGTGTTTCTGGCGTAGCCCCTAATACAGCTGAGTATTGGTTAGAGGCAAGTGAGCGTATAATGGATGACCTTGACTTCACTGTAGAGGAGAAGTTGAAGGGGGTCGTGTCTCTTCTTCGAGACGAGGCTTATCAGTGGTGGCTCACGGTAAAAGAGGGTATTGCTGCAGACCGGATTGACTGGGATTTCTTTAAGAAGTCATTTCAGGGAAAGTACATTGGGGCCAGCTATGTGTATGCACAGAGGAAAGCATTCCTGAACTTGGTACAGGGAAGTAAGTATGTATCTGAATACGAGGCAGAGTTTCTGCGGTTGAGCTGTTACGCTCGAGGGATTATGGCGACTGACTATGAGCGTTGCGTACGGTTCGAGGATGGACTAAAGGATGAGCTAAGGGTACTAGTAGCACCGCAGTGGGAGAGGGACTTTGCCGTTCTGGTCGAGAAGGCTAAAATATCTGAGGAGGTGAAGTGGACTGGGAAGCAAAATAAGGATAAGGATCGGAATAGGAATAAGAGAAATTTTGGGCCGTCAGGATCATCTGGGAGTTTTTAGAAAAGGCCTAGGTCTGATGGGCCAGCACGTGCTCTGACATCTGCTACTGGGAGTCAGAATCGATCATGTAACTTCTGCGGGAAAGTACATTTCAGAGAGTGCAGAAGGAGAACTGGTGGATGCTTCAGGTGTGGGTCTATGGATCATATGGTGAAAAAGATCGCCCACAGGTGGACCAGTATGCCAGTTGGACGAGGTTACGATCGAGGTTAGGAGGGTGGTCACCATTACCAAGGGTCGTGGCCCGATCGGAGGAGGAAATGGGTCAGTCGGGTCGTGGAGCACCTGGTAGGGGTGCAAGCAATGTAGACGCGAGACAGCCGGGTCTAGTGTATGCAGCTCGTCGGCAGGAGGATGGTGACGCACCGGACGTCATAACCGATACGTTTCTTATAGCTGATAATCCATTTCTTGCTCTGATTGATATTGGATCAACCTACTCTTACATTGCATGCTCGGTATCTGAGACCCTAAGTATAGACTTTGAAACATCTTCTAGGAAGATGACGTGGTTAGTCCTTTAGAACAATCTAGGGTAGTGGACAAACTGTTTAGGAACGTACCTTTAGAGACGCAAGGGGTAGTGTTCCCGGCAGACTTAATGGAATTACCGTTTGGAGAGTTTGATCTTATCTTAGGAATGGATTGGTTGACGAAACATCGTGCTAAGTTGGATTGTGAGACTAAGCGCATGGTGTTGAATACCCCGGAAGGCGGGGAGATGGTTGTGTTAGGAGAAGGAAAGAATTATTTGTCCAACGTGGTATCTGCCCTGAAAGCTGTTAAGATGATTCGGAAAGGATGTAACGCGTTTCTAGCTTTTATCAGTGCTTTGGATGCTAAGGAGGTGACTGTCGATGAGGTTCGAACAGTCAAAGATTTCGCGGATGTCTTCCTTGAGGAACTGCCAGGGTTACCCCCGGATCGCGAAGTGGAGTTTGGAATAGAGCTACTTCCGGGTACGGCTCCGGTGTCCATTGCTCCTTATAGAATGGCGCCGAAGGAGTTGGTGGAACTCAAAGCTCGAGATCCAGAAGCTGTTGGATCGTGGTTTTATCCGACCGAGTGTGTCTCGTGGGGAGCGCGGTCCTATTTGTGAAGAAGAAGGGCGGATCCATGCATATGTGCGTGGACTAAACATTTGAATAAGCTAACGATTAAGAACAAGTATCCATCGCCAAGAATCGGACGACTGTTCGATCGGCTCAAAGGAGCTTCGGTCTTTTCTAAGATTGACTTAAGGTCGGGATATCATCAGTTAAAGGTAAAGGAACGGGACATTCATAAGACGGCGTTTCGAACTCGCTACAATCATTATGAATTTTTGGTGATGCCGTTCGGGTTAACAAACGCGCCAGCAGCATATGGATATGATGAACTGAGTATTTCAACCGTATCTTGATCGGTTCGTCATGGTGTTCATCGACGATATATTGGTTTACTCCAAGTCTGAGGAGGAGCATGATGCACATCTCCGTGTGGTGTTTCAAATTCTAAGGGAGAAGCAGTTGTACGCAAAGTATAGTAAGTGTGAGTTCTGGCTAAGGGAAGTAACTTTCTTAGGGCATGTGGTTTCTGCAGAGGGAATTAGGGTTGACCCTTGGAAGATAGAAGCTGTATTGGATTGGAAACCGCCAAGGTCTGTGGCAGAGGTTCGAAGTTTCTTAGGATTGGCAGGGTATTATAGGAGGTTTGTTGAGGGGTTCTCATTAATTGCGGCACCTCTAACTAAGTTGTTGAGGAAGGGAGTACCGTTTGTTTGGACCGACAAACAGCAGGAGAGCTTTGAGAAGTTGAAGAGAATCTTGACGGAAGCGCCAGTGTTAATTCAGCCAGAGGTGGGAAAAGAATTTACCGTCTACTGTGATGCGTCACACACGGGTTTAGGATGTGTGTTGATGCAAGATGGAAAAGTTGTTACATATACGTCTCGAAAATTGAGACCGCATGAATTGAACTACCCTACGTACAATTTAGAATTGGCGGCGGTAGTGTTCGCTCTGAAGATTTGGAGGCACTACCTGTATGGGGAGAAGTCGATTATTTACACGGATCATAAGAGCCTGAAGTATCTCCTTACCCAGAAGGAGTTGAATCTGAGGCAACGTAGGTGGATTGAGCTCTTGAAGGACTACGATTGCTCAATCGAATATCATCCGGGTAAGGCTAACGTGGTGGCAGATGCGCTGAGTAGGAAGGCGATAGTAGATTTGAGGGTGATGTTCGCTCATCTTAGTCTGTATGAGGATGGAAGTTTGGTAGCTGAACTCCAAGTAAGACCTATGTGGACAAGTCAGATCAAAGAGAAGCAACTTTTAGATGATGTCTTGAGTGCTTGTCTCCGGCAAGTACAAAGGGGTGAAGGAGAGGACTATAGTTTGAATGGTGAAGGGGTTCTGTGTTTTCGTAAGAGAGTTTGTATGCCAAAGGATGTGGAGTTAAGGCAGATGATTCTTCAGGAGGCGCATAGTAGCCCTTACGCTATGCATCCTGGAGGGGTTAAGATGTATCGGGATTTGCGAGAGCAATTCTGGTGGCCAGGTCTAAAGCGAGAGGTGACAAAATTTGTGGGTAAATGTTTGACGTGTCTGTAGGTGAAGGCGGAACATCAGTTGCCTTCGGGGTTGTTGCAGCCGATGAAGATTCCGCAGTGGAAATGGGAAAGAATCACGATGGATTTTGTTAGTGGGTTACCTCTTACGCCCACTAGGAAGGATTCGGTTTGGGTGATTGTTGATCGGCTGACGAAGTCTGCTCACTTCATACCGGTTCGTGTTGACTATTCTCTGCAAAGGTTGGCTAAGCTATATGTGGCTGAGGTAGTGAGACCGCATGGTGTGCCTGTGTCGATCATATCGGATAGAGAACCTAGGTTCACGTCACGATTCTGGAAGGCTCTGCATCAGGCAATGGGAACAAGGTTAGACTTTAGTACCGCTTTCCATCCACAGACGGATGGTCAGTCTGAGAGGGTAATCCAGATCTTGGAGGATATGTTGAGAGGTTGCATCATTGATTTGTGGGTAGTTGGGAGGAGTATTTACCTCTGGCGAGAACTCAGCGTACAATATGACTACCAATCTAGTATTCAGATGGCGCCTTATAAAGCGTTGTACGGACGGAGATGTCGTACCCCTACTTGTTGGACAGAGTTGGGTGAGCGTCAGGTGTTGGGTCCAGAACTAGTTTCGGAGACGGAAGAAAAAGTTAGGGTAATACGGGCTCGGTTAAAAGAATCGTCTGTTCGGCAGAAATCTTTACGGATCTAAAGCGTAAAGAGTTGGAATTTGCAGTGGGTGATCAAGTTTTTCTGAAAGTTTCACCATGGAAAAAGGTGATGAGGTTTGGACGTAAGGGCAAGCTAAGTCCCCGGTTTATTGGACCTTATCGGGTACTAGAATATGTGGGCCCAGTGGCGTATCAATTGGAGTTGCCCTCAGAGTTGGAGCAGATACATGACGTGCTTCATGTCTCGATGCTAAGACGTTACCGTTCCGATCCATCGCACATTGTGCCGGTGGAAGAGATTGAAGTAAGGCCAGATTTGTCTTTTGAGGAGGAGCCAGTGCAAATCTTGGAGCGAGACGTAAAAGTGTTGAGAAGGAAGTCCGTCCCTTTGGTCAAGGTTTTGTGGAAAAACCGTGGTGCAGAGGAAGTGACTCGGGAGCCAGAGGATGTTATCCGACAGCAATATCCCCAACTCTTCTGATCAGGTAAATTTCAAGGCCGAAATTTATTTTAAGGGGGGTAGAACTGTAACATCCCGAATTAATGGGCTTATGCGTTTAATGTGTAGTCATGCTTAATGGGTTAATATGAGAATTAGAGGGGCAAATTGGGCTCGGGAATGGGCCGAGGTCTTGGCTAAATATTTTTTTAGGGACTATGGGGTTTAAATAAAATATTGAGAGTGAAATAGGCATAATGGGCTTGTGGCCCAGGAACAAGAGGCGCAGTAGGAGGGAGCTATAAGTGGCGCCAATTGGCAAAAGAAGGGGGCCTCAGTGTGGCCGCTTGGAGCCCAAGAAATTGGGCTAATTTTGGCAGCCCAAGGAGAGCTAGAGGGGGGACGGCAATGTGGCTACAAAATAGGGGATTTTAATGTTTTAAAGCATGTGGATATTATCTTTGATAAAGGGGAGGAGTTGGTGCTAATTAGGTCTCTTTTGGAGGAGTTAATAGATTAAGATAAGGGAGAAAGATAGGAGCTATCCTTTGGTTGCAGAGTTGGCCGAAAATCAAACTTAGGAAAGGGGAAGGAGTCGGTTTGGTATAGGCTAGAGGGGGTGTGCCGAATTTTTCATTTGTCTTACCTGAGAATAGCTATTAGTTTTTCTCTCTTTCGGAAAATAAGAATCATCTCTTCTTCTTTTCTTTTCTGTCAGAAACCGAAACCCCTGAGGCCTCACCAAGTGCCGAAACTCTTCCATTCACCTTCTCTTTTCTTTAATACTCATTGCCGAATCTCTCTGTCTGTTCCTTGCCCATCTTTTCAATTTTTTGTTCTTCTAAAAGCCGAAAACGCATCAGTATCTCTCTTGTTCATCTTTCCGAGATTTTCCTAAAGGTAAAAATCCCTAGATCTCATCTCCTATGATTGCCGAATTTCCTCTGTGGTGTCTGCTTGTGCCGAATCTTGAGGGAAACTGAAGGTAAGTGTTGATTCGCGTGATTCAATCTTTTCCCGATTTTTAGAGACCCTAGCCGAATGGCTATATGGAAACTGATCTTGTGTTTTTCTTTCTTTTGCGGCATCCCGGGATTTGAAGGGGATTCAATTGCTTAGATTTCTAAGCCAGAGTTCAGTAGCACTCGAATCGTAGTACTTTCGGGATTTCAAGGAGAGGCATTATCTTCGCGTTCTTCTGGCTTTTGAGCAAAGTTGTAGACATAAGGCAGTAGATCCGATTAGCGAGGGTATCAACATAGAGGGTAGTTCTACGCATTAATCAGGTGTGTAACATTCTCACACCATTTGGATTGCCTGTTAGTATCTGCTTATAAATCTGTTATATTCTGTTAAATGCCGAAATACCGACATGGCTATTAAAAACCCTAGAAGCGTAAAGGTGAATCACCAGGTTAGTGATTTCTGTCATTCTTAATTGAATGTCTCTGTTAACATGATATGATATGTATGTCGATTTCTATGTTGCACGGGGATGGGTGATTGATGAAAGGGAAAGTGTTTTGTTCTGGTGGCTCTGCCACGATCTGTTGTAGTGGCTCTGCCACGATATGTTCTGGTGACTATGTCACAAATCTGACGATGAGCAGCTAACTGCAGCATGACTGCCATCGGTGGTGTGTAGCGGTGAGGGTGATTGTAGAAATCCCCAATGGTGTGATTGGCAGGTAAGGGTGGTGTGTAGCGGATGGAAACCTAGGATTGGGTTGGGCTTTGCATATGTTCTGATGTATTATACTTTGTTGCTCTGCTACGTGGGGCTAAGGCCTTGTCGATGGTGCATGAGGGTTGCACACTGAGTCTCGTGACTCACCCCGTTGTTTAACATTTTTCAGGTAACACCTAGTGTCGGGGTTGGAGAGGAGCGCAAGGTGGCCATGCATGGATTCATTTTGATTCAATAAAGGACGTTGTTTTAATTACTTTTCCTTAGCACATTCAATATTGTTTGGTTTTATACTTTATTGTAATAAGGCTACTGGCTATTGTTTTTTTTTTGGTATTTATGTTTTCGGTTTTCGGGTTTTCATTCACTTAGATTTTATGATTAATTGAAACCATGGCATTAATTAGAATTTATTTCTTACACAAATTATCAAATTATCAAGTTTTTCCCGTACAAGCATTTAAACTATGCTTTCAAAATAAAGGATAAATGCATCACGTTTTATAAAATCTTCTTAGTGACATGCCAGATCCGGTCGTGGTGTTTGGGCCAGCTTTGGGGTGTTATAATTAGTTAATCCGAAAGGCATAACAAGAAATTCGTAATGGCCGTACCTTGTCCTGAACGCAGTTTTCGGTACATCCGAATCTTTTACTCTCAACTGATAATAACCAGACAGCATATCAATCTTTGAAAACACTGTTGCTCCTTTACACTGATCGAACAAATCATCAATTCTCGGCAAAGGATACTTTTCCTTTATCGTAACCTTGTTGAGTTAACGATAATCAATACAAAGTCTCATTGATCCGTCTTTCTTTTTTACGAACAATACTGGTACACCCCAGAGCGAAAAACTAGGTCATGCAAAACCTCTATCCGTTAACTCTTGCAACTGAGCTTTCAACTCTTTCAATTCTGTTAGAGCCATTCTGTACGGAGCTATCGATATCAGTGATGTTCTCGGTATCAAGTCAATAGGAAACTCGACCTCTCTGATCGGTGGTAACCCAGGCAACTCTCCTGGAAACACAGCCGGATAATCACATACCACTGGTACTGATTCAATCTTCGATTTAGATGCTTTTGTATCCAGTACGTATGCCATATAAGCATCATAACCTTTTCTCACATATCTTTGAGCTGACATCAACGAAATCACAACAAGCAACCCACTCAACTCATCTAATGCAATTCGAAGGATTTTACTATTTTGACATTTCAATTCAATAGTCTTTCGTCTACAATTCACAACAACATCATGCAGCGTCAACCAATCCATACCCAAAATTATATCAAATTCATCAAACGGTAGTAGCATCAAATTAGTCGAAAAACAGTAACCCCGAGTCATTAAAGGACAATTTTTGTAAACTTTATCAACTAGGACATACTTGACTAAGGGGTTCGATACTTTAATCACAAACTCAGTAGAATCAACAGGCAAACTCTTACTAGACACTAAATTCTTACAAACATATGAATGAGTCAATCCAAGATCAATCAAAGCAATTACATTAGTGTCATAGAGAGAAAATGTACCGGTGATAACATCTGGTGACGATGCATCTTCGCGAGCGTGAATAGCGTAAGCTCTAGCTGGTACTCTAGCTTCGGATCTCACAGCAGAGTCCTTTGTCGTTCATTTGCTACTGGACACATTTCCCGCATTTCTAGGTGGTCTTCCTCTAGCAGCTGTATTACTCGATCTTGCATTCTGATATCTATCTTTCTCGGGTAACTCAGGACAATCTCGAATGAAATGATGTTGCGAGCCACACTTAAAACAACCTCTATTATTCATCCAACATTCTCCAAAATGTCGTCGTCCATAATATTGACACTCGAGTTTATTGTTTCTCACACTGCAAACACTCGATACTGATGTAGCTTGAGCTTTAGGGCTCGAGTATTACTTTCCACGATCTCTATTTGGATACCCGATTGAAGCATTCGAACGAGTGTATGAATCCCGTGATTTCTTTGACGATGATTAATAGGGTTTATTCATTGATCTTTTTCTCGAATCTCTAGCTTCGAATTCAGCTTTTCTCTTTTCTTTGCCCAATTCTTCAGCTTTGCAAGCTCGGTCAACTAATACAACAAATTCTTTCAACTCTAAAATCCCAACTAGCAATCTGATGTCTTCGATCAATTCATCTTCGAATCTTTTACAGATAATTGCCTCGGTGGAAACACATTCTCAAGCATACTTACTGAGTCTCACAAACTCTCGCTCATATTCTGTCACAGACATATGGCCCTATTTCAGCTCCAAAAACTCTTTGCATTTTTTATCGATAAACCGTTGACTGATGTATTTCTTTCTAAACTCAGCTTGAAAGAATTCCTAGGTGACCCTTTCTCTTGGCACCACTGATACTAAAGTATTCCACCACTGATACGATGTGTCCCTCAAAAATGATACGGCATATTTTAAACACTCAGCCGATGTGCAAGAAAGCTCACCAAATACCCGAATTGTATTTTCAAGCCAAAACTCAGTTCTCTCAGGATCGTCGTCAACAGTAGCTCTGAACTCTTCGGCCCCATATTTTTGAATCTTATCAACTGCTTGCTTATTCAATTTCAAAAGTTCCACACCTTCAGGAGCTACGGGAATCGGTTGGGGATTAGGTGGGGGTGGAGGTTGTTGAGTAGCCAGATTTGTTCGAACAAAATCTGTGAAGCACTCGTTCATCATTTGGAAGAAGGCTTCCTTAGCCTCTCCTCCCTTACTACCCGATACGGGTCTCGACTCAGATTGCGCCACTCCGTGAACGGATGCTGGTGCATTACTTTCAACATCATCAGCTACAGCTCGATTGGGATCCATTTACTATACGAAAACACAATTTAAACTGTTAGGAGATATCACACTATCATAGGTTATATATGGCATGTATAGCTAGACTCTCACATACGCTACGTTAGTTCGAGAATAGACTAAACCGTAGCTCTGATACCAATAAATGTAACACCCCAACCCGTATTCAACACTGAAATAGGGTTACAGAGCATTACCGAACTTATTAAACAATTAAACATTCATTTCACATACATTTTCAAAACCATATAATCAACATTCAACACTATTTACATTGTCCCTATTTTGAGTCTACGAGGCCCAAAAGCATGCATTCGGGTTGGTTCGGGACTAAACTGATAACTTAGGAAACTTTTAGGAAACTTAGAAAATTTTACAAAATACAGGGGACACACACCCGTGTGGCCCGGTCGTGTGGACATTCGAAATGGGATCACATGGCCATGTCCCAGCCCGTGTTTAACCCCGTGTAACTCACTGACTTGGGTCACACGGCCAACCACACGCCCGTGTGACCAGCCCGTGTGCCCTTAGAAATGGCCTCACACGCCCGTGTGCCAGGCCATGTGCTAGGTCGTGCCAAACCTATAGGGTATACTGACTTATGCCACACGGCCTGTAACAGCCCGATTTTGGGCCTAGTCGGAACAGTGGTTTTGGGACCACAAATCTGTCGAAGAAAATCTTATTTTTATTATATTTTTATGGTCTACAATTTCACGAAAAGATTTCGTGAAATTTCGTTCGAAAATTTCGACGTTTGGGCACTCAATTTAGTCAAAAGGACTAAATTGTAAATAGTGCAAAAGTTGAGTTCCACATGTTAGAAGTGTCCAATTTCTATGAAATTTTAAATTGGAGGTCCTTAAATGGTAATTAGACCATTGGTTAAATTGTTGGACAAAAATGGACATGAGATAAGTGAAATAGGATATTTTTAAGTTAGAGGCATTTTGGTAATTTGGTAATTAAATGGACCAAAAGACAAAATAAAAGCCAAAAACCCTTGCCCATCTTCTTGCTTGGCCGAATTTAGCATGGGGGAAGCCATTGCTAGGGTTTTCAAGCTTTCAAGCTCAATAGTAAGTGCATCCAAGCCCCGTTTTTAATGTTCTTTACATTTTTTATATCCCCGTAACTCGATTTAGCTATTTCTACCATTATTTTGAGTTAGGGTTTGTGTTTAAAAATTTACCCATGGATGACATGCATGTGCTTTGATGTCTAATGGTAGAATATGAATGCTCGGTGTGTAGTAAACGACTTTTACTAAGTGACTTTCAATGAAAACGCATAAAAGGACTAGTTTGTAAAAAGTTGAAAAATGTATGAAAATGTGTGAATGAATGCAAATTGTGGACTGCTATAGTTATGAAAATGGTTCGGCTAGGCCTAAAATACAAGGAAATTGAATAAAAATCATTTTACGAGCCTAGGGGCAAGTGTAAATATGAAAAAGTTTAGGGGCAAAAATGTAATTTTGCCATAATATGATTTTTCGACTGAATTGAATAGTATAATAACTTAATAATTCAAATGTGATATTTTAGATAAAAAAAATGATTTTCGGACTTAGAACGGGAGAAAGACGAATATTGGACGACTCGGTCCCTTTCGCCATTTTAAGTCGAGGTAAGTTTGTGTGTAATAAATCAACATTATATTATTATGTATTTAAATGATTGATATTACATGAAATTTATATTCTTTTTATGAAATTGGTTAATGAGGTCTCAATGAATAAAATGATGAAGATTTACTATATCAAAATCCTAGTTGAACCTTAGGAATAGAAGGGATACCCTAGTCACGACATTAGATGGATAAGGTCCCGTATAAGACCATATCTGGGATATGGCCTCGGCACCGAATTGAGATCCCGTATAAGACCATATCTGGGATATGGCATCGGCATCGACATGTGATCTCGTGTAAGACCATATCGGGGATATGGCGTCGATATCAATATGAGATCCCGTATAAGACCATATCTGGGATATGGCATCGGCATCGACATGTGATCTTGTGTAAGACCATATCTGGGATATGGCATCGACATCAATATGAGATCCCGTATAAGACCATATCTGGGATATGGCATCGCCATCGAAATGTGATCTCGTGTAAGACCATATCTGGGATATGGTGTCGACATCAATATGTGATCCCGTATAAGACCATATCTGGGATATGGCATCGGCATCGACATGTGATCTCGTGTAAGACCATATCTGGGATATGGCGTCGACATCAATATGAGATCCCGTATAAGACCATATCTGCGATATGGCATCGGCATAGACATGTGATCTCGTGTAAGACCATATCTAGGATATGGCGTCAACATCAATATGAGGTCCCGTATAAGACCATATCTTGGATATGGTATCGACATCGACATGTGATCCCATGTAAGACCATATCTGGGATATGGCATTGGCATCTTACTACGTGTATGACAATTTCTGAGTTTCCTTCGATATTCTAAGTGGTTCAACGGGGTAAAGAATTAAAGTTTATGTTAAAGAAGGAAAAAGGGCTAAAGTTATGTGGAGTGATATAGGTACATATGCGAATCTCACGAGAAATGAGTCCAGTATGTGATATGTGATCGAACTTTGGTAAGGTTGATATGGAGTAAGTGTTACAATGAAGACTTGTAAATATCTGATGATGACTAGCTATTGGCATGGCTAACTATGGATATACTTTAGTGTTATGTGTGTGTAAATGAGAATTAATACAAAGAAAACATGATAGAGTAAATGTAGCAATAAAACAGTTTGGACAGCAGCAGTTGTATCACTTTGAAAAATCACCAAAAATGGTGGAAATCAAATTATAGGTTAAATAAGATATTAAATTAAATCTTATTGAGTATATTTTCATATAAAAGAAACGGTGTAAGGAAATGAATTTCATAGTCTGAGATATTTGAAATTTTGTGAGACAGAGTTAGAATGATTTCGGAATCCCCTGATCTGATTTGGGAAAATAGTTAAAAAATTTAAAAAACTAATTATGGGTTATAATTTACATGCTTAAAATCCTTAATGAGTCTATTTTCAAAATATACAAATGGGAACATCATCCGAATCTCATACAAGGATATAATAAATTTTTAGTGAAAAGGGGTCAGAAATTTTGGACAGCGAAATAGGGGTGACTTTAATGAATAAACTATACTTATTGTGTAACACCCTGGTTTAGGGGCTGTGCATATTGGGTATAAATCAAGTGTTAGTAGGTTTTTGGGAGTGCTTGGATGAGTTTTAGAGGTTCTAAGAATGCTTGGATGAAAGGGGTAGACTTTGGAAAATTTTGCATTTTTAGTGTAAAGAAGGGAATCGGGCTAAGGGAGGCCTTAAGTATATTTTTCGGTAATTTTGGCACAAGGAATAGCTTGGCGAAGTGGCTCTCATGCGCCACTTAGTATTTGAAGGGGAGAAAGAGGCGCTGGTTCGAGTGGGGGGCGGCAGATTTTGGCGTTTTATATTTTGCTTGTGATGGTGGCGTAGGAAGGAGTTAAAAATAAAAGTTGGGGCTTCTTGTCATGAAAGGCGGTGGACGGAGTGGTGAGGCGCCGCTTGAAAAGGAGCTTAGTGCGGTCGTGGGTTCAAGCGCAAGGGAGGCGAGAATTTTGTTGTTATTTTGCAAGTGGCGTTAAATCTTGGGAAGGCTTAAAAGAAAATGTTGCGCGCTTCGTCACAAAACAACGCCTAGGCCGAATGGCCTGGGCGCTACCAGTCATTAGTTTCCCCAGTGTCGGTGTTCGAGCCTTGGAGGTTGTTGGGGGGTTTTTCCTTCTTTTCTTCTTTGAAAGGCGTGAAAGTGGGTGGCACATTGAAGCTTTATTTTTGTTCTTTTTGGCAAAGAGTTGGTAAGGTGTGGACGGCACATGGAGTCCTAGGTAGGTGAGGATAAGATTTTATTTTATTTAGTATTTGTTTTTTTAGTGTAGGATAATCTTTTTTAAAATAGATGGGATAAATGTTGAACCATTCAAACTATTTTTGAATGGATGGAGATGAGTAAGTTAAGGGGTTTTACTTAATTCAAATTAATTTGAATTAAGTGGCCAGAGAAACTCTTGAAAGGTGGCGGTAGAATGTTATAAATAGGGGAGGTGCTCACCTTTTGGTTCCTTTCACCATTTGCTCTCTTTGCCGAATTGCTAGTATTTTGCTCTCAACCATTTTGGGTAGTGAAACCTTTTTCTTCCAAAACATTTCTTTTTCATCTCAAGTTTGCTAGGTGGCCGAACCTCCTATTCTTCCTTCTCCTATTCTTTTAACCTTTGTTTTAACCGAAACCACCTCCAAAACGTGCCATTGCCGAATACCCCAACACTATTTAAAGAGCCTTGCAGAACCTTTTAGTTTTTCTGTTTAGCCAGAAGGATCTATTGTTAAGCCGGTGTGAGGAGCACTTAGGGGCTGGTTGAATTCGACTACTCATCAAGGTAAGAAGTGGTAGGTGTTCGGCCAAAGGCCACTCCTTGATGTTTATTGGTTTAGAAAGCGAATCTAATATGGTATTATTATGGGTTGTTTAAGGTGGTGTTTTTGAGAGAGTTAGTCAAGCAACATTTCGGGATTGGATCGTTTGTGCTATTAAGGTGCGTAACCATCGCACTATTTCTCGGTTTGCTTGCTAGCTATTAAACATATGTGTTATGCGTGGAAGCCGATTATAATGGCTTGAGTGATGTGAACCGATGATGGTAAGATTGGTTGTGATATTTGTATATTTTATATATGTTTGATGTGGTATTGATAAATAATAAATACTCACTCTATATGATATTCTTGCATGATTTATTGACACATGGGCATGGGATTGGATTGAAGAAGGAGGAAGTGTACACAAGTTGTACGTGGTCTAATGATAGCTCGGCTACATTAGCGCTTGAGGGTTAGCTGTGTGCTACCTCAAGGGAGGTGTGGCTCGGTGCCCATCTCGGCGGTTGATGGCTATGTGCGTCACCGTAGACAGTTATTGATGTTGAGATCATTTTGGTTGATCGGTGGCTCAGCCACGGCCTTGTGCAGCGAATTGCCAAGGTAAGGGTATGGATCACGATGTGATCAGTGGTGGTTTATCCACGGCCTTAGGCAGGGAGTCTGCTAAGGTTGGCGTACGGTTGGATTGTGGGTTGGGCTGAGATGCATATTTGCATGACTTGCTATGAGAAAAGTATGGTTATGGGCCAAGCCCATACGTGTGGGAAATATGTGTTATGGTTATGCATCGAGTGCGTGACTCACCCAATTATTTTCCAAACATTTCAGGTGATTCATGAGATCGTAGGGATCGGAGAGGACACATGGTGGCCCATGCCGAAGGCGTTGTTTTTAGTTTTATTAAATATTAAGTATTTCTTTTAAATAATGGTTGTAATAAGGATTTATTTTATTATTTTTGGTATTATTTTATTATCAACTCTATGATGGTTTGTTCAAATTGAAACACTATGTGACGATGGATATATTTTATAACTTACTTATTCAATTATGGAATTATTAAACATGTGGCTATAATTTCAAAAGAACATGGTTTCCAAGAGCAAATAAATTTTTACTATTTTATTCTAAGTCTAAAATATTTTCACTAACATAACCAGATTCGGTCGTAGTGAATGGGCCAGGTTTGGGGATATTCTGATTTAGTATCGAGCAGGTTCAAAACTTCGGCTTTGAGGGTTTTGGGCAAAGCTTGATTTTTAAAATGGGTTTTTGAAATGTGGGCTTTTATAAAAGGTTTTCAGGTTATTCTGGCATGGCACCTGTACCTCCGGCCCGAAGTCCACCAGGTAAGTACTTCGGACTTTCTTGAAGTGATTTGTCTATATGAATTATTATGGGCTTAGTTTGGGCTCGTAGATTAGAATACTAGGATCTGTTGGACCCTAGGAATAGTCTACTCAAACATATGCATAAAACTTAAGGCTACTAAACAAACTGTGAAGTTAGTCGTCGAGTTAGGTGTGGCAACCAGCATGACGCATGTCTAGGAATGGTATTCAGTAAGAGCTTGGTATTTAAGCATCCTAGTGACTCACCTCCTCTTTACTTGAATCCTACCTAGTGCGTAGCTACGGTTCACCTTAACCAAGAGGACTTGTTCATAGGCTAAGCCGATTATTAAAACCCGAAAGGGATTTGGCACGATTGTTTTAAAATCCTGTTTTAAAATTATCAATTTTACCCTTTTGGTCTATAAACCCTAAATCTAATTTTGAAGGACGTTTTTGATTTATAAAATTACCAAAATGCCCATGATTTCCAAAATTACAAAAATAACCCTAATTTACGAAATTTGTGCGATACCTCTGGTTTGAAAAACAAAATTTTCAAGATGACCCTGTGATTTTGTAAATTTTGAAATATCTTTAAGTTGGAAAACTATTTTTCAAAATTGACCACGAGTTATTACCGATATACCTCTTATAGGAAAATGACGAAATTACCCACAGGTAGGGAAGGAAACTTGATTGCTCGAAAGAACTACTCTCGGAAACTTCATTGCATAAAATTTCGTGGATAAAGCAGTGAAACAAGAATTTCTAATGCATAAAACTTTTTAAGCAGACTAAATCGAGGCGCTAGATATGAGTTCTAGGGACGTGGTAGAGGCGGGATGTCGATGTGTCCGAGCAGGTTGGGTCTCGCCAGTGGGTCGAGAGGCGATGTGCCGCCACCACCGGTGTTGAGGTGGAACAGCGAGGATCGGTGGAGGAGATGACGCGATGATCGCAGCTATCTTTGCGGGTGCTTGAGCGAGTGGCGAGGAGCCAATGGGGCGATGGGACTCGGAAGTCGAGACCGAAAGGCTTAGGCGAATGGGCCGAGGTCTTGAGGAGTGTGCGGGGTAGCTCCGAGCGTGGCGAATGCGGCTTGAGGCGAGTGGAAAGGATTATGGGCGACTTAGACTTAGCTGCGAGGAGAAGCTTAAGGGTGTTGTTTCGTTGTTGCGAGATGAGGCCTACCGGTGGTGGCTCACGGTTAAGGAAAGTACCCGGCGGATCGAGTGGGTGGGGTTATTTTAAGATCAAGTTCGAGAGGAAGTATGTCGGGGCGAGCTATGTGGATGCTCGGAGGAAGGCGTTCCTCAATCGGTGCAAGTTAGCAAATCGATAGCCCGAGTGAGAACGGTGAGTTTCTGCGTTTGAGCCGGTATGCTCGGGGAATCGTGGCAACCGATTATGAGAGATCGTCGGTTGAAGATGGGCTACGGGATGAGCTGCGGGTTTTGATTGCGCCCATAACGAGAAAGAGACTTCGCCGTATTAGTAGAGAAAGCTCGGATAGCTGAGGAGGTCAAAAAGGCTGAGAGGCAGAATAGAGAAAGGAACCGTGATAAGAGAAGTGTTGGACCGTCAGAAGTGGTTGAGAGGGTTCAGAAAAGACCGAGGGTTGAGACTCCTGTTCATATTGCTAAGCCACCACGGAAATCCAGATCGTCCAGTGTGCTCAATGTGGAAGGTACCATGTTGGCGAGTCTTGGGAATCGTGTTCGAGAATGTTTTAGATGCAAGTCCAAGACTCATCTGATTAAGGATTGTCCCCAGAACCCGAATAGGACTCGAGACGAGAAGGTCAAGGTTATGTGCAGACGCATGAGAGGTGGTCAACAAGCGGCGAGAGGTCGTGGTCCGAACCATAGAGGGAATGGTTCCCGCCGAGGTGGTGGAGCGATGAGACCGCGGTAATGGTGGCACCGAGGCAAGACAGTAGGAGTCCAGTTTATGCGATCCGTCGGAAGGAGGTCAATGATGTGCGGATGTGTCGTGGGTAAGTCCCTTATGTCCGGAATAGTCTCTGTTGTTTTGTTCATTTTGGTATTTGTTTGTTTTGTTGCTCGTAAAGTAGTTGGAACCTTGAGTGTGATAGAAATTGTGCCTAGAAGTATGATAGCTCTTTAAGATCGGAGTCTTGTGACCATAGCGTAGTGGGAGGAATGGAGGTGTTAGTTTAGGCAAGTAATTTCGAGGACGAAATTATTTTAAGGAGGGTAGAATTGTAACACCACTGGTTTAGGAAATTTGTGCATATTGGGTATAAATCAAGTGTTAGTAGGTTTTTGGGAGTGCTTGGATGAGTTTTAGAGGTTCTAAGAATGCTTGGATGAAAGGGTAGACTTTGGAAAATTTTGGATTTTTAGTGTAAAGAAGGGAATCGGGCTAAGGGAGGCCTTAAGTATATTTTCGGTAATTTTGGCACAAGGAATAGCTTGGCGAAGTGGCTCTCATGCGCCACTTAGGCGCTGGAAGGGGAGAAAGGGCGCTGGTTCGAGTGGGGGCAGCGGATTTTGGCGTTTTATATTTTGCTTGTGATGGGGTGACGTAGGAAGGAGTTAAAAATAAAAGTTGGGGCTTCTTGTCATGAAAGGCGGTGGGCGGAGTGGCCGAGGCGTTGCTTGAAAAGGAGCTTAGTGCGGTCGTGGGTTCAAGGCGCAAGGGAGGCGAATTTTGTTGTTATTTTGCAAGTTTGGCGTTAAATCTTGGGAAGGCTTAAAAGAAAATGTTGCGCGCTTCTGTCACAAAACAACGCCTAGGCCGAATGGCTGGGCGCTACTTGCAGTTCTTTGGTTTCCCCGTGTCCGGTGTTCGAGCCTTGGAATTTGTTGGGGGTTTTCCTTCTTTTGCTTCTTTGAAAGGCGTGAAAGTGGGTGGCACATTGAAGCTTTATTTTTGTTCTTTTTGGCAGCAGGTTGGTAAGGTGTGGAGGGCACATGGAGTCCTAGGTAGGTGAGGATAAGATTTTATTTTATTTAGTATTTGTTTTTTTTTAGTGTAGGATAATCTTTTTTTAAAATAGATGGGATAAATGTTGAACCATTCAAACTATTTTTGAATGGATGGAGATGAGTAAGTTAAGGGGGGTTTTACTTAATTCAAATTAATTTGAATTAAGTGGCCAGGAGCTCTTGAAAGGTGGCAGCCGAATGTTATAAATAGGGGGAGGTGCTCACCTTTTGGTTCCTTTCACCATTTGCTCTCTTTGCCGAATTGCTAGTATTTTGCTCTCAACCATTTTGGGTAGCCGAAACCTTTTTCTTCCAAAACATTTCTTTTTCATCTCAAGTTTGCTAGGTGGCCGAACCTCCTATTCTTCCTTCTCCTATTCTTTTAACCTTCGTTTTAACCGAAACCACCTCCAAAACGTGCCATTGCCGAATACCCCAACACTATTTAAAGAGCCTTGCCGAAACTTTTAGTTTTTCCTGTTTAGCCGAAGGCGATCTATTGTTAAGCCGGTGTGAGGGAGCACTTAGGGGGGCTGGTTGAATTCGACTACTCATCAAGGTAAGAAGTGGTAGGTGTTCGGCCAAAGGCCACTCCTTGATGTTTATTGGTTTAGAAGCCGAATCTAATATGGTATTATTATGGGTTGTTTAAGGTGGTGTTTCGGCAGAGAGTTAGTCAAGCAGCATTTCGGGATTGGATCATTTGTGCTATTAAGGTGCGTAACCATCGCACTATTTCTCGGTTTGCTTGCTAGCTATTAAACATATGTGTTATGCGTGGAAGCCGATTATAATGGCTTGAGTGATGTGAACCGATGATAGTAAGATTGGTTGTGATATTTGTATATTTTATATATGTTTGATGTGGTATTGATAAATAATAAATACTCACTCTATATGATATTCTTGCATGATTTATTGACACATGGGCATGGGATTGGATTGAAGAAGGAGGAAGTGTACACAAGTTTATGCGTGGTCTAATGATAGCTCCGGCTACATTAGCGCTTGAGGGTTAGTGTGTGCTACCTCAAAGGAGGTGTGGCTCGGTGCCCATCTCGGTGGTTGATGGCTATGTGCGTCACCGTGAAGCGATTATTGATCTTTGAGATCATTTTAGTTGATCGGTGGCTCAGCCCACGGCCTTGTGCAATGAATTGCCAAGGTAAGGGTATGGATCACGATGTGATCGGTGGTGGTTTATCCACGGCCTTAGCGAGGAGTCCGCTAAGGTTGGCGACGGTTGGATTGTGGGTTGGGCTGAGATGCATATTTGCATGACTTGCTATGAGAAAAGTATGGTTATGGGCCAAGCCCATACGTGTAGAAATATGTGTTATGGTTATGCATCGAGTGCGTGACTCACCCAATTATTTTCCAAACATTTCAGGTGATTCATGAGATGGACCGGGATCGGAGAGGACACATGGTGGCCCATGCGAAGGCGTTGTTTTTAGTTTTATTAAATATTAAGTATTTCTTTTAAATAATGGTTGTAATAAGGATTTATTTTATTATTTTTGGTATTATTTTATTATCAACTCTATGATGGTTTGTTCAAATTGAAACACTATGTGACGATGGATATATTTTTATAACTTACTTATTCAATTATGGAATTATTAAACATGTGGCTATAATTTCAAAAGAACATGGTTTCCAAGAGCAAATAAATTTTTACTATTTTATTCTAAGTCTAAAATATTTTCACTAACATAACCAGATTCGGTCGTAGTGAATGGGCCAGGTTTGGGGATGTTACATATTGGCTGAACCAAAAATTATGAAAATTTTATGGTAATAAGATATTTGAGTATAGTTTCAGGAAAAATTAATGGATCTTAATTTGGAGTTCTGTAGCTTAAGATATAAATAATTTAGTGACTGTGACTTGAGTAGACAGCTTGAGATGAACATAAGTAAATAGTGAAATTTTGTGTAATTATGATTGGATTACCTTGAGAACATATTGTGAGAATTGGTGAAAAACATGTTAATAAGTTGCTTATTATTTGCATACAAACTTACTAAGAATTGTAGCTTACTCCCCTTCCTCTCTTATATATTATAGGGTTTTATGCTAGCTCGAGTTAGAGATCGCGGGAGATGCTATCACACTATCAAGCTATCATCGTGGGGTAAAAGTGAATATAGACCTCTTAAGTTTATGGCATGTATAGGGAATAAGTCACTTTGTGATTGTGTCATTATGATTTAGCCAAAGGTATTGGCTTGTAATGGTTAAAGGTTTAATGTAATTTGTAGCCATGTGAATTGGCTTATATTGGCTAATTGGTTATAAGCCTATATCTTTATTCATATGCATATGCCAGTGTCTTGTTATGTGGTGTGTACTTATTTGGTACATGTGATGGATTGTAGTTTATGGCCTAAAGACCTAATGGTTGAATGTGGCCCAATAGTCTTATTATTGAATGTGATTTGGTATGTTTGGATTCGGTAAAGTATGATGTTAAGAGTATGTATATGATGATATTGACATGATATGTTATTGTTTGTGTTTGGTTGGTCTAAATGCATTTACATGCTTAAGATTGTGCCATGTGATGTTGTGTGAGTATGTGCAAGTAAGGGTGGCAAAATGGCTTGGAAAATAGCCTTGTCATTGTCCATACAGGTAGACACACGGGCATGTGTCTAGGCCGTGTGTGACACACAGTCAGCCCCATGGGCGTGTGTTCCGGCCGTGTGTCCCCTGTACCTTAATTTAGGTAAAACAGAATGTCCAGAATTTAGCACACAGGCAGAGACACGGGCGTGTGTCTCAGCCGTGTGGAGGACATGGCCTAAGCACACGGGCGTGTGACTTGGCCGTGTGACCTCTTTTGATGATGACGTCATAAACAGAATGTCCCCTATTTTGGACACGGCCTGAAGCACGGGCGTTTGATATGCCACACGGGCGTGTCCCTTCACCCACACGGGTGTGTGGACCTGTTTCATGATGAAAATTTTCTAAGTATCCCAAAAGTTTTCTAAAGTTCTCGGTTTAGTCCCGAACCACTCCCGATGCATGTTTTGAGCCTCGTAGGCCCATAATAGGGATGACATGATTGTAAATTAAAAGTTTTAAATTTGGACAGAAATTCATGTCTCGATTTTGTATGATTGTTTGAATTTATGTCCGGTAACGCCTCGTACCCTGTTCCTGCGTCGAATACGGGTATAGGGTGTTACACGGCCAAGTCACACGCCCGTGTGTTAAACCGTGTGGAGCATACTGGCTTGATTTCTAATTCAACACCAGGGGACACACGGCCGTGTAACCTAACCATGTGTCACACAAGGCTGAGACACACACCCGTGTCTCTGCCCGTGTGGACAAAAATAGGCTATTTACCAAGCCATTTTTCCACTCAAATTTGCACACACCTACACCAAACCAAATGGCACATAATATGTAACACCCCTATCCCGTATCCGTCGCCGGATTAGGGTTTAGAGCATTACCTGGCAGATCGGAAACTTTAACAGACCATTCATCAAGTAACTCATCAATTACAATCATAGCGTCCCCTTTTGTAGATCATCGAGACCTTAAACATGCATAGAAACAGAGTCGAGACTAAACTGAAACATATACAGAAATTCTCGAAAAATTAAAATTTTTCTAAGTTTCAAGGGTTACACGCCCGTGTGGACAGGCCGTGTACCTCCCACGACAGCTAGACACACCCGTGTGCCCTCCCTGTGGTCGAACCTGACTTATCTCCACGGCCACCAAGCACGCCCATGACCCTGGCCGTGGTCGATCCTGACTTGTCTCCACGGCCACCAAGCACCCCCGTGTGCTAAGGCTGTGTACTCTTAGGCCATATACTGACTTATTAACAAAGCTACTAGGCACGCCCATGTACCTAGGCCGTGTGCTCCTAAGTTAGCTACTGACCTAGCCCCACGGTCACTAGGCACGCCCGTGTGCCACAACCGTGTGACATTATAGGTCATTTGTAAGGCCAAAATGCCACCCATTAAGGGTCGAACCTACAAGTCAATACCAATACATCTCATACATATTTGGTATCTAAGAACCTACTAAAATAACCATTCAATCTATACATTCACTACCAATGTCAATCATGTCAACTTTTCAAGACTAAGACTTACACATATTCAAGCATAATTCATCCATAAACTAACCCAAAAACTTGACCATTTCCAAGTCATTTAACCAATCAAAACATACACCACATATATCATAATCTCAAAAGCATATAACTAACATATAACTAGCCAAATCACATGGCTAAGTTGACATCTCATACTTATACAAATAACTAGCTTATACATGCCATATCTAGCTATATACATTTCCAAAATGTACCAAAATAAATTGAGTAGTGTGATGACGATCCTCGACGGTCCCGAGCCTTCAGTAGCTTTGACGACCTATAAAATAGAGAAAAACAAACACACAGAGTAAGCTTTCCAAAAGCTTAGTAAGTCATAATACAAATGAACTCAACATGTAGAGAATATAAGCATGTAGAAACATTGGTACAATTCATATTCATAACAAATTTCTCACTTAAATGCTTTGGTCCATATTCTTGGCCATATTTGCCATTTGCATCAATTCAAGAATCATATATACACATAGCTCTTTCATGCATACTATCACATATCATATTTCTATTTCATCATCCAAATCATCATAGTAAGATCATATAGATACTTACCTTGTATACACAATCAGTGTATAAATCAACGTACCTGAAATGAATTTATAATTTACTTTGCCATTCGTATCACAGACTTGCCCGTTGAACCGATAGGAACCTAATAAGATACTCAGAAAGCTCAGAATAATTGTACAATGCCAACGTCCCAGACGAGGTCTTACGTGTACTCAGATAACGATGCCACTGTCCCAGACAGGGTCTTACACAAATCAATACGATTCCGATGTCCCAGACATGGTCTTACACGTAAAGATAATATCGATGCCAACGTCCCAGACGTGGTCTTATACGGAGTCTCAAATCAACGCCAACGTCCCAGACGTGGTCTTACATGATAAAACAGAACAGATACTTATGTCATGACATAGCTAATCCTATCTATTCCTAGGTTCATACGAGACTTCTCGGACAATGTCAATATATTAATCTTATCTCAGAATTCATGTACATAACATCTCGTAAGCATTCATTGTTATCAATAGTCATATGAATATACATAATTTAATACGAATACATTTATTTGCATAATGACTTACCTCAGATTCGATTTATCGGAAATGGAAACGGCTACTCGGTTAGTTTCGCCTTCCCGCGGTCTAAGTCCGTTTTCCTCGGTTCTTAATCTAAACATATTCAGAATTAATCCCTTTATTCACTAACTCATCCAATTCAATCCAAAGACACACACTTAGGGCTATTTGCAAATTAACCCTCACATTTGCACAATTTATCAATTTAGTCCATTTTTCTCAAAACATCAAATTCACAAAAATCATCACATACTCGTGCTTAGCCGAATGTTAATACATCTCATACAAGCCCATATTTTCCATCAAATTTGCAATTTAGTCCTTCAAATTACTATTTTCTCAATTTATCCCTAATTAGCTAAATTCATCAAAATTTCAAGAACAAAGTATATTCATCTAGCACAAAACTTTCAATTAACAACTAAGCTCATCATAAAGCTCACCATTTCATCAATGGCACATCTCATGAACATCATCAATACACAAAATTGAGACATGGGCTTGATAGTAGACTAAGCAACAATCTCAAAAACATAAAAATCATCAAAATCTAAGGCCAAAACATACCTTAATCTAAGCTTAAAATAGTCGAAACCCTTGAAGCTTTTGTTCTTTCTTTTTCTTTTGTATTTTCGACAATATAGGATGAAAATGGCTTCATTAATACATTTGTTTTATTGTAAAATCTTATAATATAATATTTACTTATAATATAATCATATAAAAATATAATTTATAAGCATATTACCGTCCACTAACCATAATTTTGGCCAAATTGCAACATAAATCCTTCTATTTAAGAAGACACAACATTTAAGCCATTCAATCAAATAGAAGGCTACTTTAACTTTTACGCGATTTAGTCCTTTGCTCAAATTAAGCACACAGACGAACAAATTAATACTCAGAAATTTAGCACATGCTTAAACACATATCAAAAACATGGAAAATAATATTAAAATATTATTCAGACTCGGATTTGTGGTCCCAAAACTACTGTTCCGACCAGGGTATAAACCAGACTGTTACATAATATGGCATAAATAGACATTCAACCAACTTCACCTGTAACACCCCAAACCCGGCCTATACGTTACGACCAGATTTGGCATGTCACATGGAATGGTTGTTAAAGAGTTTTCGCGTTCGTTAAAAACTTCGAGTTTTGTTGTTTATAAAAGTTAGCATTTTCTTTTGTGACTCTCAAAGGTAAGAACAACGTTGCTATTGTTACTAGTGAGATTATCATTGCTATTATGATTTCCAAAAACTTGTTCAAAACAGAATTTAGATTCGTTAAATTTTTGGAAAGGTGATATTTTGAAAACTGTTTCCGAAGTTAAAGAGAAACCAAAGTTTATAGGTTGTAAATTGTTCTTTAACATTTTGGAAAACAATTATTAATATTTTAGAAAATCTCGTGTTGTACTTTTAATAATGATTGAATACCGAATTAAAAACTAAAACCAAAATAAATCCCAAAGGCCTTATTACATAATATAAAACCCAATTTAAAATAAAATTTAAAGCATCAACTGGGCCTTAGCTTTAACAAAAACAACTGACCTGAGGCCCTTACAGAATCAAACTGGGCCTTAGCCCTAATAGCATGGTAAAACAGAAAATGTATGCAATGCAACCCAGCCCAACCTAATATTCCATCCGCTACACACCACCCGTATCCAGCCTAACACACCTGTGGGGGTTTCTACAATCAACCCTCCATCCGCTACACACCTCGACGGCAGTCACGCTGCTCATCACTGAAATTGTGGCAGAGCCACCAGATTATCGAAATATATGTGGCATAGCCACCGGACAAAATGTGACAGAGTCACCAAAATATGTGGCAGAGCCACCGAAATACACTTCCCCGATCATCAATATTCTAATCCCATGCAACATATCATGTCATAATAATATAGTGTATGCATGAACGTACTGGTATAGCAAATAATCAAATCACATACAATCATACTAAATTTACCCAACGGATATAGTCGTAATTAACTTACCTGGGTTATTCCTAGCTCACCTGCTAGGGTATCACAAAAGCTTACCCATTATGGGTAATTCGACTTTTAGCCGACATACAGAATATTACGAACAAACGAAATAAGGTGTGAGGTTACACACCTGATTACGTGGAGAACTAGACACTCCCGATCGACGTCACTCTCACTAGCGCCAACCACTACGATCTGTCAATCCAAATCTAATGTCGTCTCCCTTCCACAACCCAGGGGAAAATCCCGAATCGTTGACACCTTACGCCGTTTGAACTTGGGAGCAGAGACTACGAGTCCACTCCCCTTAGGCTCCCTTAACGCAACCCCTTTAGATCGGCTAGCACTCGCCTTGATTACTGAGGAATCGCACAATAGCTTCAGCTATGGAAATGGACCGAAATAAACCTTAGATCGAAGAGAAGTCGACTGAAGAGAGATTCGGCCCTTAGTATTAAGAGTGAGCCGAATGGAATAGCAAGATTCGGCCCTATCAGCAAAACCCCAGAACTCTTGATTCGGCTATTGGCAAAAGAAGAAGAACCCGATTCAAAAAGAATAGGAGAAGGTTCGGTCGATGGAAGGAAGGGTAGAAAGACAATGAAGAAGAGAAAAGGTTTCGGCTAAAGGAGAAAAGTAATAGGAAGGTAGTGAAGGAGAAGCAAAGGTTCGGCTATGTTGAAAATGAAAAGAGGGAAGGGGAACCAAATGTTGGAGAGAACAGATGAAAAGAAGAGTACCTAAAATGACAAAAAGAAATGCCGAAAATGCTAAGGCTACAAGATAAATTTGGCACAACACCAAAAAGAGTTTCGATTAGCTTTCTTGCTACTTACCCAAATGCCGAATTTGCTTCACTAAACCCACCTCTAGCCGAAATTCACCTCCCACAACCCCACATTCGGCCAAACACTCCCAACACCATCCATATCCCTTATTTTACTCCTCAACTTGTTCCTCAATCCACTCTCCCCCATCCGTTTGAACTAGTTGACCAATTCAAATCTCCACCTGGTAGAGTCCCACACCAACTCCACCTCTTCTCACCTTGAGCACAAAATGAATACTCCAAAATGCAGCATGTGGGATTCGAACCCCACTTCCCTTGCTTCAGAAGTGACACCAACTCCACTCGGCCACCTTGCTTTCTTTTGTTATCATAACACCAACTATTAACCTTAAGTCCTGCCTCCACTAGCTCACCCTACCAAAGTGCCCTAAAACCAAAATTTCACCAGGGCCTAGGCTCCAAACCCGGCCTATACGTTACGACCAGATCTGGCATGTCACATGGAATGGTTGTTAAAGAGTTTTTGCATTCGTTAAAAACTTCGAGTTTTGTTATTTGTAAAAGTTAGCATTTGCTTTTATGACTCTCAAAGGTATGAAAATCGTTGCTATTGTTACTAGTGAGATTATTATTTGTTCGATCAGCTGCGATGAGCTTCGGTCTTCTCGAAGATAGATTTGAGATCGGGATACCAGCAGTTAAGGGTCAATGAGGCGAATATTCACAAGACTACTTTTCAAACTCGATATGGGCATTACGAGTTTCTAATAATGCCGTTCGAATTGACTAATGCACCAGCCACTTTTATGGACATGATGAACCGGGTCTTCCAACCCTATCTAGACCGGTTTGTAGTAGTGTTCATAGATGACATTTTGGTGTACTCGAGAACGGAGGAGGAGCATGATTCATATCTTCGTGTGGTGCCGCAAATATTAAGAGAAAAGCAACTGTATGCCAAATTTAGTAAGTGCAAATTTTGGCTAAGGGAAGTGACCTTTTTAGGGCATGTTGTTTACTCGCAGAAGGGATTAGGGTTGATCTCGGAAGGTTGAGCGGTGTTGGATTGGAAGCCACCTAAGTCGATGATCGAAATGAAGTTTTTACGGGTTTGGTGGGTACTCTGAAGGTTTGTTGAGGGTTTTCGTTGATTCTTGCACCTCGACCAAGTTATTGCAAAAAGGAGTACCGTTTGTGTGGGCCGATAAACAGAAGGAAAGTTTTGAGAAGTTAAAGAAGGTTCTGACTGAGGCACCAGTGTTGATTCAGCCTGAGGCTGGGAAGGAATTTATCGTCTATTGTGATGCATCGCACACAGGTTTGGGTTGTGTGTTAATGCAAGAAGGGAAGGTGGTAGCGTATGCATCTCGTCAACTAAGGCCACATGAGATGAACTATCCCACTCATGATTTGGAATTAGCTGCAGTGGTGTTCGCCCTAAAGATATGGAGACACTACCTGTATGGAGAAAAGTCGATTATCTATACCGATCACAAAAGTCTGAAATATCTCCTTACCAAAAAGAAGCTGAATTTAAGACAACAGAGATGGTTAGAGTTGCTGAAAGACAATGATTGCTCGATCGAGTATCACCCGGGTAAAGCCAATGTGGTGGCAGATGCACTAAGTCGTAAGGTGGTATCGGAGTTGAGAGCAATGTTTGCTCATCTCAGCCTTTACGAAGATGGCAGCTTATTAGCGGAACTTCAGGTGAAACCAACATGGGTAAGTCATATTAAAGAAAAGAAATTGTTGGATGAATCATTGAGAGCTCGGCTTCAGCAGGTGGAAAGGGGAGAGATTGTGGATTTTGAGCTGAACAGTGAAGGGGTATTATGTTTTTATGGAAGAATTTGTATGCCGAAGGACTCTGAGTTGAGGCAGATGATTCTGTGGTAAGCGCATAGTAGCCCATACGCTATGCATCCCGGTGGAAGCAAGTTGTATCGAGACCTATGTGAACTGTATTGGTGGCCTGGTCTGAAACGGGAAGTTACCGACTTTGTGAGGAAGTGTTTGACACTCCAGCAAGTGAAGGCAAAACATCAGTTACCTTCGGGATTGCTGCAACCGGTGAAGATTCCACTTTGGAAGTGGGAGAGGATAACGATGGATTTTGTTAGTGGGCTACCCCTAACGCCTACTAAGAAAGATTCAGTGTGGGTAATCATTGACCGGTTGTCTAAGTCCACACACTTCATACCGGTTCATACCGACTATTCGTTACAAAAGTTTGCCAAGCTATATGTGGCGGAAATTGTGAGGCTGCATGGGGGTACCAGTGTCTATCATATCAGACAAGGACCCCAGATTTACATCACGGTTCTGGAAGGCGTTACATGAAGCTTTGGGTACATGGCTAGATTTCAGCATGGCATTCCACCCACAGACTGATGGTCAGTCGGAAAGGGTAATTTAGATTCTGGAAGACATGTTAAGGGGCTGTGTAATTGACTTCAGGGGTAGTTGGGAAGATTATCTACCGTTAGAAGAATTTGCGTATAACAACATCTATCAATCCAGCATTCAGATGGTGCCCTACGAGGCGTTATATGGTCGTAGGTGTCGTACCCCTACTTGTTGGACATAATTGGGTGAACGACGATTGTTGGGTCCGGAATTGATTTCAGAGACTGAGGAAAAGGTTGAGTTGATTCGGGGTCGGTTGAAAGAAGCTTCGGATAGACAGAAGTCGTATTCGGATCTGAAGCGCAAGGAGGTAGAATTCTCAATGGGGGATTATGACTTCTTGAAGGTTTCACCCTGGAAGAAGATTTTGAGATTCGGACGGAAAGGCAAGCTGAGCCCCAGATTCATCGGGCATTATCGGATAGTTAAACATGTGGGACCGATCGCCTATCAGCTTGAGTTACCCCCGGAGTTGAATCAGATACATGATGTATTCCATGTTTCGATGCTGAGGCGTTACCGTTCTGACCCATCTCATATAGTGCCGGTAGAGGAAATCGAGGTTAGACCCGATCTGTCTTTTGAGGAGGAACCCATGCAGATTTTGGACCGAGAGGTTAAGGTGTTGAGGAGGAAGCCTGTTCCGCTGGTCAAGGTGTTATGGCGTAATCATGGTTTTAAAGAGGCCACGTGTGAATTGGAGGATACAATTCGACAGCAGTACCATCATCTCTTCTAACCAGGTAAATTTTGAGGCCGAAATTTCTTTAAGGGGGGTAGAACTGTAGCATCCTAAAAATAGGGGGTTCGGCATTTTGCACTATTCTATGTGTTTGGTAAGCTAAGCTTGTTATTTGGGTGTGTTTGGGGGTCCTGTTAAGGCTCGGGGTTGAGCCTAGGCCCTGGTGAAATTTTGGTTTTAGGGCACTTTGGTAGGGTGAGCTAGTGGAGGCAGGACTTAAGGTTAATAGTTGGTGTTATGATAACAAAAGAAAGCAAGGTGGCCGAGTGGAGTTGGCGTCACTTGTGAAGCAAGGGAAGTGGGGTTCGAATCCCACATGCTGCATTTTGGAGTATTAATTTTGTGCTCAAGGTGAGAAGAGGTGGAGTTGGTGTGGGACTCTACCAGGTGGAAATTTTAATTGGTCAACTAGTTCAAACGGATGGGGGAGAGTGGATTGAGGAGCAAGATGAGGAGCAAAACAAGGGATATGGATGGTGTTGGGAGTGTTTGGCCAAATGTGGGGTTGTGGGAAGTGAATTTCGGCTAGAGGTGGGTATAGTGAAGCAAATTCGGCATTTGGGTAAGTAGCAAGAAAGCTAACCGAAACTCTTTTTGGTGTTGTGCCGAATTTCTCTTGTAGCCTTAGCATTTTTGGCATTTCTTTTTGTCATTTTAGGTACTCTTCTTTTCATCTGTTCTCTCCAACATTCTATTCCCCTTCCCTCTTTTCATTTTCAACATAGCCAAACCTTTACTTCTCCTTCACTGCCTTCCTATTACTTTTCTCCTTCAGCCGAAACCTCTTCTCTTCTTCATTATCTTTCTACACTTCCCTCCATCCACCGAACCTTCTCCTATTCTTTTTGAATCGGGTTCTTCTTCTTTTGCCAATAGTCGAATCAAGAGTTCCGGGGTCTTGCTGATAGGGCCAAATCTTGCTATTCCATTCGGCTCACTCTTAATACTAAGGTAAGGGTTCTTCTCTATCGTTCATATTTCTTTTTGGTTCTTTCTTCTCTTGGCTTGGATAGGCCGAACCTTAACAACTTGTTGTAATCGAAAACTCATTTGTTCTCTTTTGGGAAGGGCCGAATCTCTCTTCAGTCGACTTCTCTTCGATCTAAGGTTCATTTTGGTCCATTTCCATAGCCGAAGCTGTTGTTGTGCGGTTCATCAGTAATCAAGGTAAGGGGTTTTCTCTTTGGTTTCTTTGCGACTATTCTCTTTTCGATTTACTCTGCCGTAACCAAACCCTCTTGTTAGACAACCACCATTCTTTCACTGTGATACTTTACTGATCAAGACTTTCTTCATGGAGGCGAGTGCTAGCCGATCTAAAGGGGTTGCGTTAAGGGAGCCTAAGGGGAGTGGACTCGTAGTCTCTGCTCACAAGTTCAAACGGCGTAGGGTGTCAGCGATTCGGGATTCTCCCCTAGGTTGTGGAAGGGAGACGACATTAGATTTCGATAGACAGATCGTAGTGGTTGACGCTAGTGAGAATGACGTTGATCGGGAGTGTCTAGTTCTCCACGTAATCAGGTGTGTAACCTCACACCTTATTTCGTTTGTTCGTAATATTCTGTATGTCGGCTAAAAGTCGAATTACCCATAATGGGTAAGCTTTTGTGATACCCTAGCAGGTGAGCTGGGAATAACCCAGGTAAGTTAATTACGACTATATCCGTTGGGTAGATTTAGTATGATTGTATGTGATCTGATTATTTGCTATACCAGTACGTTCATGCATACACTATATTATTATGACATGATATGTTGCATGGGATTGGAATATTGATGATCGGGGAAGTGTATTTCGGTGGCTCTGCCACATATTTCGGTGACTCTGTCACATTTTGTCCGGTGGCTATGCCACGTATATTTCGATAATCTGGTGGCTCTGCCACAATTTCGATGATGAGCAGCGTGATTGCCATCGAGGTGTGTAGCAGATGGAGGGTTGATTTTAGAAATCCCCACAGGTGTGTTAGGCTGGATACGGGTGGTGTGTAGCGGATGGAATATTAGGTTGGGCTGGGTTGCATTGCATACATTTTCTGTTTTACCATGCTATTAGGGCTAAGGCCCAGTTTGATTCTGTAAGGGCCTCAGGTCAGTTGTTTTCGTTAAAGCTAAGTCCCAGTTGATGTTCGATTTGGGGATTATGCACTGAGTTCTCGTAACTCACCCCTCTGTTTAATTTTGCAAGTGATCCCCAACACTGAGGATTTGGAGCCGAGACGGACTCTGTGGTGGCCATACATCGTTACTTTAGTAAATTCCGTTTTACTTTACTTTAAATTTTATTTTAAATTGGGTTTTATATTATGTAATAAGGCCTTTGGGATTTATTTTGGTTTTAGTTTTTAATTCGGTATTTAATCATTATTAAAATTGCAACACGGGATTTTCTAAAATATTAATAATTGTTTTCCAAAATGTTAACGAAGAATTTACAACCTATAAACTTTGGTTTCTCTTTAACTTCGGAAACAGTTTTCAATATCACCTTTCCAAAAATTCAACGAATCTAAATTCTATTTTGAAAAAGTTTTTGGAAATCATAATGGCAATGATAATCTCACTAGTAACAATAGCAACGTTGTTCTTACCTTTGAGAGTCATAAAAGCAAATGCTAACTTTTACAAACAACAAAACTCGAAGTTTTTAACGAACGCAAAAACTTTTTAACAACCATTCCATGTGACATGCCAGATCTGGTCGTAACGTATAGGCCGGGTTTGGGGTGTTACATTTTATGGTATCAGATGAAAGGGGGAACCGAATGTTGGAGAGAACAGATGAAAAGAAGAGTACCTAAAATGACAAAAAGAAATGCCGAAAATGCTAAGGCTACAAGAGAAATTCGGCACAACACCAAAAAGAGTTTCGGTTAGCTTTCTTGCTACTTACCCAAATGCAGAATTTGCTTCACTAAACCCACCTCTAGCCGAAATTCACCTCCCACAACCCCACATTCGGCCAAACACTCCCATCACCATCCATATCCCTTGTTTTACTCCTCAACTTGCTCCTTAATCCACTCTCCACCATCAGTTTGAACTAGTTGACCAATTAAAATCTTCACCTGGTAGAGTCCCACACAAACTCCACCTCTTCTCACCTTGAGCACAAAATTAATACTCCAAAATGCAGCATGTGGGATTCAAACCCCACTTCCCTTGCTTCACAAGTGACGCCAACTCCACTCGGCCACCTAGCTTTCTTTTGTTATCATAACACCAACTATTAACCTTAAGTCCTGCCTCCACTAGCTCACCCTACCAAAATGCCCTAAAACCAAAATTTCACCAGGGCCTAGGCTCAACCCCGAGCCTTACCAGGACCCCCAAACACACCCAAATAACAAGCTTAGCTAACCAAACACATAGAATAGTGCAAAATGCCGAACCCCCTATTTTTAGGATGCTATAGTTCTACCCCCTTAAAGAAATTTCGGCCTCGAAATTTATCTGGTTAGAAGAGATGAAGGTACTGCTGTTGAATTGTATCCTCCGGTTCCCACGTGGCCTCTTCCGAACCGTGTTTACGCCATAACACATTGACCAGCAGAACGGACTTCCTCCTCAACACCTTAACCTCTCGGTCCAAAATCTGCACGGGTTCCTCCTCAAAAGACAGATCGAGTCTAACCTCGATTTCCTCTACCGGCACTATATGAGATGGGTCAGAACGGTAACACCTCAGCATCGAAACATGGAATACATCATGTACCCGATTCAACTCCGAAGGTAACTCAAGCTGATAGGCGATTGGTCCCACACGTTTAACTATCCAATAAGGCCCGATGAATCTGGGGCTCAGCTTGCCTTTCCGTCCGAATCTCAAAATCTTCTTCCAGGGTGAAACCTTCAAGAAGACATAATCCCCCACTGAGAATTCTACGTCCTTGTGCTTCAGATCCGCATACGACTTCTGTCTATCCGAAGCTTCTTTCAACCGACCCCGAATCAACTCAACCTTTTCCTCAGTCTCTGAAATCAATTCCGGACCCAACAATTGTCGTTCACCCAATTATGTCATACAAGTAGGGGTACGACACCTACGACCATATAACACCTCGTTGGGCGCCATCTGAATGTTGGATTGATAGCTGTTGTTGTATGCAAATTCTGCTAACGGCGGATAATCTTCCCAACTACCCCTGAAGTCAATCACACAGTCCCTTAACATGTCTTCCAGAATCTGAATTACCCTTTCCGACTGACCATCAGTCTGTGGGTGGAATGCCGTGCTGAAATCTAGCCTTGTACCCAAAGCTTCATGTAACGCCTTTCAGAACCGTGATGTAAATCTAGGGTCCCTTTCTGATATGATAGACACTGGTACCCCATGCAGCCTCACAATTTTCGCCACATACAGCTTGGCCAACTTCTGTAACGAATAGTCGGTACGAACCGGTATGAAGTGTGCAGACTTAGTCAACCGGTCAACGATTACCCACACTGAATCTTTCTTAGTAGGCGTTAGGGGTAGCCCACTAACAAAATCCATCGTTGCCCTCTCCCACTTCCAAAGTGGAATCTTCACCGGTTGCAGCAACCCCGAAGGAAACTAATGTTCCGCCTTCACTTGCTGGCATGTCAAACACTTACTCACAAAGTCGGTAACTTCCCGTTTCAGACCAGGCCACAACTACAGTTCACGTAGGTCCTGATACAACTTGCTTCCACCAGGATGCATAGCGTATGGGCTACTATGCGCTTCCCGCAATCATCTGCCTCAACTCAGAGTCCTTCGGCATACAAATTCTTCCACGAAAACATAATACCCCTTCTCTTTTCAGCTCAAAATCCACAATCTCTCCCCTTTCCACCTGATGAAGCCGAGCTCTCAATGATTCATCCAATAATTGCTTTTCTTTAATCTGACTTACCCATGTTGGTTTCACCTGAAGTTTCGCTAACAAGCTGCCATCTTCGTAAAGGATGAGATGAGCAAACATTGCTCTCAACTCCGATACCACCTTACGACTTAGTGCATCTGCCACCACATTGGCTTTACTCGGGTGATACTTGATCGAGCAATCATAGTCTTTCAGCAACTCTATCCATCTCCGTTGTCTTAAATTCAGCTCCTTTTGGGTAAGGAGATATTTCAAACTTTTGTGATCGGTATAGATAATCGACTTTTCTCCATACAGGTAGTGTCTCCATATCTTTAGGGTGAACACCACTGCAGCTAATTCCAAATCATGAGTGGGATAGTTCATCTCATGTGGCCTTAGTTGACGAGATGCATACGCTACCACCTTCCCTTCTTGCATTAACACACAACCCAAACCTGTGTGCGATGCATCACAATAGACGACAAATTCCTTCCCAGCCTCAGGCTGAATCAACACTGGTGCCTCAGTCAGAATATTCTTTAACTTCTCAAAACTTTCCTGCTGTTTATCGGCCCACACAAACGGTACTCCTTTTCACAATAACTTGGTCAAAGGTGCAGCAATCAACGAAAACCCTTCAACGAACCTTCTGTAGTACCCAGCTAGACCCAGAAAACTTTGGATTTTTGATACTAACTTAGGTGGCTTCCAATCCAACACCGCTTCAACCTTCCGAGGATCAACCCTAATCCCTTCGGCAGAAACAACATGCCCTAAAAAGGTCACTTCCCTTAGCCAAAATTCGCACTTACTAAATTTGGCATACAGTTGCTTTTCTCTTAATATTTGCAGCACCACACAAAGATGTGAATCATGCTCCTCCTCCGTTCTCGAGTACACCAAAATCTCATCTATGAACACTACCACAAACCAGTCTAGATAGGGTTGGAAGACCCGGTTCATCATGTCCATAAAAGCGGCTGGTGCATTAGTCAATCCGAACGGCATTAGTAGAAACTCGTAATGCCCATATCGAGTTCGAAAAGTAGTCTTGTGAATATCTGCCCCCTTGACCCTTAACTGATGGTATCCCGATCTCAAATCTATCTTCAAGAAGACCGAAGCTCCTCGCAGCTGATCGAACAAATCGTCAATCCTTGGTAGCGGGTATTTGTTCTTAATAGTCAACTTGTTCAACTAGCGATAGTCAATGCACATACGCATCGACCCATCCTTTTTCTTCACGAACAAAACCGGCGCTCCCTACAGAGATACACTTGGTCGGATAAATTCGCGATCCAACAGCTCTTGGATCTGAGCTTTTAGTTCTGCCAGCTCATTCGGTGCCATCCTATAAGGAGCGATGGACACTGGAGCCGTTCCTAGAAGTAGCTCAATGCCAAACTCAACCTCACGATCCGGAGGCAACCCCGGAAGCTCTTCAGGGAAGACATCCGAGAACTCTTTCACAGTTCTGACATCCCCTACAGATAGTTCCTTGGCATCAGATGAGCTGACGAAAGCTAAATACGCTTTATACCCTTTTCGCAGCATCTTCTCTGCCTTTAATGCCGAAATCACATGAGATAGATAATCCCTTCTTTCTCCTATAACCATCAGCTCCTCGTTCTCTGAAGTCTTTTGAACCATACGCTTAGAAGCGCAATCCAAGTTTTCACAGTGCTTAGCTAACCAGTCCATGCCTAAAATTAGATCAAACTCGCCGAACGGCAGTTCCATTAAGTCCGCCGAAAACACCACCCCCTGAACCTCTAAAGGCACATCCCTAAACAACTTGTTTACTACAACACATTGTCCTAAAGGGCTAACCACAAACATTTCTCTAGTAACAATCTCAGATTTAATACCCAGAGTCCCGGATACAGTACAAGCAACATACGAATGAGTTGATCCAATATCTATCAAAGCAGTAAATGGCACATCAAATATAAGAAAGCGTCTGAGTTATGACGTCCGGTGGGCGCCATCCTCCCGACGTCTAGCCGCATAAACCAATCCAGGCTGTCTTGCATCTGTATTCCCAGCACCTCTGCCTGGTGCTCCACGACCTCGACCAAATCCATTTCCTCCTCTGGCCGAACCACGGCCTCTCGGTGGCCGCTGACCACCTCTCCCTGACTGTGCAAATCCCTGACCTACTGTCCGCGCCCTAGCCAACTCCTGTGGACAATCCTTTATCAGATGATCCCTAGATCCACATTTGAAACATCCACCCGTTCTTCTCCAACACTCCACAGTGTGTTTTTCCCCACTTGTGCACAAGGTCGCAATCGACCTACAAAGAATCGGCATCCCCACTCGAGCTGGCCCATCCAACCTAGGCCTCTTTTGGAACCCCCCAGAAGAGCTTAACGTCTCAAAACTTCTCTTATTCCTGCCTCTATCCTTGTCTCGATTTTGCCTCTCAGAGCATTTCACTTCTTCGGGAATTTTTGCTTTTTCGACGAGCAATGAAATCTCTTTCCATTCATGAGCTATCAGTACTCGCAGTTCGTCCCACAGACCGTCCTCGAACCGAACACAGAGCTCATAGTCGGTTGTGACTATACCCTGAGCCTATCGACTTAAGCGCAGAAACTCCGCCTCATATTCTGCCACGGATTTATTCCCTTGCACCAGATTTAGAAATGCCTTCTTCTGGGCGTCCACATAACTCGCCCCGACATACCTTCCCTAGAACGCTGTCTTGAAGAAATCCCAGGTGATACGATCTGCTTGAGCACCTTCCCTCACTGTGAGCCACCACTGGTATGCCTCATCTCGTAGGAGGGACACCGCTCCTTTCAATTTTTTCCTCTGCTGTGCAGTCCAGGTCATCCATAATTAGCTCAACTGCCTCAAACCAGTATTCAGCTACATTTGGGGCCACACCAGAAATGCCCCTAAATACCTTGGCCCCGTTTGCCCGAAGTCGTTCAGGAATAGATTTTCAGGCTACCGATCCAGTACTTGCTCCTGCAACCCGTTCCAACACCCGCAGCATTGCTTGAGACAAAGCATCGTCGCCTCCCATTCGGTCATGGGACCCCGCCTCGGTCACGGGCCGATGCGGTGCTTCCATTTCGTGTATATGCCACGGCGCAGACCCTTCCTCAGTACCTCGGCCCCTACCACGGCCACGTCTACCGCGTCCACGTCCTCTAGTACTCATGTTTGCTAAATCGAATTAATCTGATATTAGAAATTTTATGAATCAGTGTATAATTCCAGTGTTTATTAAGAAATGTCTTATGAGAAGCAGGTATAAAGGTTGTTTTCGCATATCGAATTTCCTAATGTCTCAGTCTCTATATTCTTAGCTAACTCTAATAGTTTTTTCTAAAATCACTTCATCACATTATTGAACAAAATCAGAAGACTTACGGATTTGGTACCGGAGACTCAGGTGCCATACTTCCGAAAAGACATATATTTTCTGAATCGTACTTCCAACCAATTTTTGAAAAATGTTTTTCAAACCCATTCCACAGCCGAGTTTTGCAACTTGGCTCTGATACCATAAAATGTAACACCCCAAACCCGGCCTATACGTTACGACCAGATCTGGCATGTCACATGGAATGGTTGTTAAAGAGTTTTCGCATTAGTTAAAAACTTCGAGTTTTGTTGTTTGTAAAAGTTAGCATTTGCTTTTACGACTCTCAAAGGTAAGAACAACGTTGCTATTATTACTAGTGAGATTATCATTGCTATTATGATTTCCAAAAACTTGTACAAAATAGAATTTAGATTCGTTGAATTTTTGGAAAGGTGATATTTTGAAAATTGTTTCCGAAGTTAAAAGAGAAACCAAAGTTTATAGGTTGTAAATTGTTCATTAACATTTTGGAAAATAATTATTAATATTTTAGAAAATCCCATGTTGCACTTTTAATAATGATTAAATACCGAATTAAAAACTAAAACCAAAATAAATCCCAAAGGCCTTATTACCTAATATAAACCCAATTTAAAATAAAATTTAAAGCAAAGTAAAATGGAATTTACTAAAGTAACGATGTATGGCCACCACAGAGTCCGTCTCAGCTCCAAATCCTCAGTGCTGGGATCACCGGCAAAATTAAGTAGAGGGGTGAGTTACGAGAACTCAGTGCGTAATCCCCAAATCGAACATTAACTAGGACTTAGGTTTAACGAAAACAACTGACCTGAGGCCCTTACAGAATCAAACTGGGCCTTAGCCCTAATAGCATGGTAAAACAGAAAATGTATGCAATGCAACCCAGCCCAACCTAATATTTCATCCGCTACACACCACCCGTATCCAGCCTAACACACCTGTGGGGATTTCTACAATCAACCCTCCATCCGCTACACACCTCGATGGTAGTCACGCTACTCATGGCCGAAGTTGTGGCAGAGCCACCAGATTATCGAAATATACGCCGCATAGCCACCGGATAAAATGTGATAGAGTCACCGAAATATGTGGCAGAGCCACCAAAATACACTTCCCCGATCATCAATATTCCAATCCCATGAAGCATATCATGTCATAATAATATAATGTATGCATGAACGTACTGGTATAGCAAATAATCAGATTACATACAATCATACTAAATCTACCCAACGGATATAGTCGTAATTAACTTACCTAGGTTATTCCCAGCTCACCTACTAGGGTATCACAAAAGCTTACCCATTATGGGTAATTCGACTTTTAGCCGACATACAGAATATTACGAAAAAATGAAATAAGGTGTGAGGTTACACACCTGATTACATGGAGAACTAGACACTCCCGATCGACGTCACTCTCACTAGCGCCAACACTTACGATCTGTCTATCCAAATCTAATGTCGTCTCCCTTCTACAACCTGGGGGAAAATCCCGAATCGCTGACACCCTACGCCGTTTGAACTTGGGAGCAGAGACTACGAGTCCACTCCCCTTAGGCTCCCTTAATGCAACCCCTTTAGATTGGCTAGCACTCGCCTTGATTACTGAGGAACCATACAACAACAGCTCCAGCTATGGAAATGGACCGAAATGAACCTTAGATCGAAGAGAATTCGACTGAATAGAGATTTAGCCCTTAGTATTAAGAGTGAGCCGAGTGGAATAGCAAGATTTGGCCCTATCAGTAAGACCCCAGAACTCTTGATTCGGCTATTGGCAAAAGAAGAAGAACCCGATTCAAAAAGAATAGGAGAAGGTTCGGTCGATGGAGGGAAGGGTAGAAAGACAATGAAGAAGAGAAGAGGTTTCAGCTGAAGGAGAAAAGTAATAGGAAGGTAGTGAAGGAGAAGCAAAGGTTTGGCTATGTTGAAAATGAAAAGAGGGAAGGGGAACCTAATGTTGGAGAGAACAGATGAAAAGAAGAGTACCTAAAATGACAAAAAGAAATGCCAAAAATGCTAAGGCTACAAGATAAATTTGGCACAACACCAAAAAGAGTTTCGGTTAGCTTTCTTGCTACTTACCCAAATGCCGAATTTGCATCACTAAACCCACATCTAGCCGAAATTCACCTCCCACAACCCTACATTCGGCCAAACACTCCCAATACCATCCATATCCCTTGTTTTACTCCTCAACTTGCTCCTCAATCCACTCCTCCCCATCCGTTTGAACTAGTTGACCAATTCAAATCTTCACCTGGTAGAGTCCCACACCAACTCCACCTCTTCTCACCTTGAGCACAAAATTAATACTCCAAAATGCAGCATGTGAGATTCGAACCCCACTTCCCATGCTTCACAAGTGACGCCAACTCCACTCGGCCACCCTGCTTTCTTTTGTTATCATAACACCAACTATTAACCTTAAGTCCTGCCTCCACTAGATCACCCTACCTGTAACATCCTAATTTAGAGCCTAGTCAGAATAGTGGTGCGAGACCACAAATCCGAGGTTTATGAATGAGTTTTTGAGGTTTATGCTATGTATGCATGCTAGTGTGAAAGTTTCATGAAGCAATTTTGTGAAATTTCGGTTGAATTGTCCAAAAGGACTAAATTGCAAAAGTTGCAAAATGTGAGATTCTAGAAGCTATTTGTGTGAAATAGCTTTAGAATATTAATTAGAGGTCTTTAAATAGCAATTTTCCCAATTTCTAATTTTTGGACAAATTTGGGCATGGATGAGTTAAAATAGAAAGTTTATCAAAAAGGGCATTTTATCAATTAAGTGATTAAAATAGGAGAAAAGATGCATTCATCTTCTTCTCCAAGGCTACCGAAATTTTCAAGAGCCATTGTTAGGGTTCTTCAAATTTTTCAAGCTTGCTAGTAAGTGCATCTAGCCTCGTTTTTGATATTTTTTGTATTTTTGAAGTCCTTGTAGCATGAGTAAGCTATTTTTAGCTATTTGATGAGCTATGATGGATGTTCAAAAATGTGGCCATGTATGACATCCATGTATTTTGATGTTTTATGGAATCTTATGAAATCTTGATGTAGTAGAAACATCTTCTGCTAAATGACTTTCCATAGAAAATGCATGCAGGGACTAGTTTGTAAAAATCTTGAGTTTGGTCATACATGTGTGTTGTGATGAGAATTGATGATTGGTTTAGTTGAGTAAGTGGTTCAGCTAAGCATGAAAGGCTAGAAAGTTGAATAAAAATCACTATACGAGCCTTGGGGTAATTATGTAATTATGAGAAAGATTAGGGGCAAAAAAGTAATTTTTGCCAAAGTATGACGTGGGTCAATTTGGTCAATGTGTGTATTGAATAAGCTGATTTATTCATTATAGATCAAGAAATATGAAGCCCGGATCGAAATTGAGGCAAGATCAAAGTGGTGGACTAAATTGTACGTTTCTAAACTTTTGAGTATTGAGGTAAGTCTATGCATAAACAATGCATTCATACTTACAATTTGTTAATGCTAGATAGTGTATACCAAGGTTGAGAATGATTGAGAACCTATGTGGTTCAAGTGAAATGGATGGATGAATGATTAAGTAGATTTGTGAATGTGTTGTGATATTGCTAAATGGTGGGCTAAGTGCGATACCATCCTAATGCATATTGACGATGCGCTGGCTATGTGCGATGCTATTGTTAGGTATATTATCTAGTGGGCTATGTGCGAAACCACTATGAATACCTTGTTGGTAGGCTAAGTGCGATACTACCTTATCAACTGATTATGGTGGGCTAAGTGCGAAACCACCGAGACATTAGCTGTGTGGATTAGCTATGTGGATTAGCTGTGTGGATTAGTTGTGTGAATTAGCTGTGTGGATTAGCTATGTGGATTAGCTGTGTGGATTAGTTGTGTGAATTAGCTGTGTGGATTAGCTGTGTAGATGTATTATCGAGAAATAATGATGTGTTGTATATTGTGTAAATGTGATATTGAATGCAGGGGTGCATGTCAATGGTTATGAGTAAGTGACTCATGATGTGTTGGAATAAATGTGGTAAGGGATAGAAAGAGTAAGCATAGTTGTACATTATATGTTAGTATAATGCTAATTGTTGTTTAGCTTATACTGTGTTACTTAATTGTTTATGTGTAAACTTACTAAGCTCAAAGCTTACTCTCTTTCTTTTCCCTTGTCTTATAGAGTAAAGTGCTGAATCGAGGGACGAGAATCAATTGGAAGATCGCCCACACTATCAGCACACTATGGTACATTAGACTCAATGTTTTGTATATGGCATGTATAGGGGCTAGACAAGTTAGTGAATTTTGTTGTATATGGCTATGATGAGTTAGCCTTTGAATGGGTAATCTATTTTGTATTATGCCATAGTTGTTGGCTACTTTATTATATGAGAATATGTAGTTATCTATGTGAGATTGTAATAATTTGAGTTTATTATGGATGTGTTGTATGAGTGCATGATTGTGTATGCTAGATGGGTGAAAAGAACTTGGCAAATAGCTTTGTTCTCGTCCATGTGGGTAGACACACGGGTGTGTGTCTAGGCCATGTGTGACACACGGTCAGTCCATGGGTGTGTGTCCCCTGGATGTTAGTATTTGAAGTCAGAATAGACCACGGACTAGTCACACGGACGTGTGCCTAGGGCGTGTGGGATTAATCAGTTTTGGCAACGGGCTAGCCACCCGGGTGTGTGTCTAGACTCTAGGCCGTGTTAAGGTGGTCAGTGTGCACCACGGGTGGAGAGCACGGGCGTGTTCCTTAGCCGTGGGGCATTGGCAGAATGCTTGAGTTTTCATGCACGGGTAGTGACCATGGGCGTGTGTGAAACCAACGGGCGTGCCAAATCTTACACGGGCGTGGAAGCCCTGTATAGATGGAAAAGTTTTAAGATCGTAAGAGTTTTCAATATGGTCTCGAGAGCCCTTTTTTGGTTGAGAGAGGCCTCGTAATTCGGGTCTGAGGTTGTTGTGATGGCCAAAGAGAGTGGTCACGTGGTGCCTAAGTGGTGATCTTGAGGGTTTTATTACGGTAACGCCTCGTGCTCGGTTCTGGCGTTGAATACGGGTAAGGGGTGTTACATTTAGTGGTATTAGAGCTATGGTTTAGTCGGTTCTAGGACTACCGTAGCGGGTGTAAGAGTCTAGCTATACATGCCATAAGTGTACAATGATAGTGTGGTGGCTTCGATGATTTTAAATCTTGTTTTATATAGAATATGGATTCCGATCCGTTGACTACTGATGAAGCAGCTAGTAATGCGCCGACTCCTGCGCAAGGAACCATGCCTGTTCAAAGTGGACCCGAGGCCAGTGGTCAAGGGGAAGGGGCTCGGGAAGCCTTTCTCCAGATGATGAGCAATTGGTACTCAGATTATGTTCGAGCGAACCCTAATGCTCAACCTCCTCCACCTCCTCCTCCTATACCTCAACCAATTCCTGTGGCTCCTCAAGGTATTGATGTAGTGAGGATATCAAAACCCCCGGTAGATAAGATTAGAAAACACGGGGCTGAGGAGTTCAGAGCTAAGGTTGATGATGACCTGAGAGAGGCGCGAGAGTTCGGTTAGAGAACTCGATGAGAGTATTCGATGAACTCTCTTGTACTCCTGAAGAGAGCTTGAAGTGTGTCGTATCCTTGCTGTGGGACTCGGCATACCATTGGTGGAAGATGTTGACGTCAGTGGTCTCGAGAGAGCGGGTGACGTGGGACTTCTTTCTGGAAGAGTTCCGAAAGAAGTATATAAGCTAGAGGTTTACTATCGGAAAAGGAAGGAATTCCTTGAGTTGAAGCAAGGAAGAATGTCAGTAGCAGATTATGAGCGTGAGTTTGTTAGGCTTAGCAAATACGCTCAAGAACGTGTGTCGTCAGAGACCATGCTGTGTAAGAAGTTCGAAGACGGACTGAATGAGGACATCAAACTCCTAGTGGGTATATTTGAAAGAATTTGTGGTGTTGGTCGAAAGGGCAAGTAAGGCTGAAGAGTTGAGTACAGAAAAGAGAAGGGCTATGAGTGAAGCCCAAGATGCTAGAAAGAGCACGATGGGCAAGTCATATCAAGCCCACTAGAAAAGGTCCAAGGAAGTGAGTCCTAGGACGACAGCACCAGTGGGTTATTCGCATCGAGACTTGGGAAATACTCATTCGGGTTCGAGAGTCCAAGCTACCTCGATGGAAAGTGTGGGCAATCCGAAGAGCAAACCAGAGTGTCCAAGTTGTGGTAGATATCACACCGGAGAGTGTTGGGGTAATGATCGGGGCTCATTATAAGTGTGGTTCCCCCGACCATTTTATCCGAAATTGCCCCAAGAGGAATGATAAGGAAGAGAAGCAAGAGATGAGATCTAATGATGTATCTACAAGGGGTAGACCACCAAGGAACTCGAGAGGCGGGAATAGTGGTAGAGGTGCATCTAAAGACTCTACCGTGAGACCGGAGGGTCGGGCACCTGCGAGGACGTATGCCATTCGCGCTCGCGAAGAGGCATCCTCTCCTGATGTAATAACGGGTACTTTTTCTCTCTTTAACACCCTTGTTATTGCTTTAATAGATCCAGGGTCTACTCATTCATATATTTGCATGAGATTGGTATCTAGTTTGAGTATGACTGTTGAGTCTATGGACTTTGTGGTTAAGGTGTCAAACCCGTTAGGTAAGCATGTGTTAGTGGACAAGGTGTGTAAGAATTGTCCTTTGATGATTGAGAGTCATTGCTTTCCGGCAAACCTAATGTTGTTTCCGTTTGATGAGTTTGATTTAATCCTAGGCATGGATTGGTTGACTACCCATAGTGTCTTAGTGAACTTTGGTAATAAGTTTATTGATTTGAAAGGTGAGAGTGGAGATGTGGTTCGGGTTGAATCAGGTGGATCGAGATAGTCTACGGTGATGATTTTTTCCTTAGTGGTGATAAATGCTTGAGAAAAGGGTGTGAGTCCTATCTTGCTTTTGTGTTGAATACTCGAGAGGTTGGAGTAGAGTTCAAAGCTTGAGTGCGATGGTTTGTGAGTATCCGGATGTATTCCGGAAAAGTTACCGGATTACCTCCAGTGAGAGAGGTTGAGTTTGGGATTGAGTTAGTTTCGGGAATAGAACCTATCTCGATTGCTCCGTATAGGATGGCACCTTTAGAGTTGAAAGAAATGAAGGTTCAATTGCAAGAGTTGACAGATAAAGGTTTTACAAGACTGAGCTACTCACCGTGGGGTGCTTCGGTATTGTTTGTGAAGAAGAAAGATGGGTCTATGAGGTTGTGTATAGACTATAGGCAGCTTAACAAAGTGACGGTTAAGAATAAGTATCCTTTACCAAGGGTGGTGATCTTTTGATCAAATGAAGGGAGCTCTGATGTTCTCCAAGATAGACTGAGTGCAGCTATTATCGATTGAGAGTGAAAGAGCAAGATGTGTTGAAAGCGCATTTCGAACAAGGTATGGCCATTTTGAGTTTTTGGTTATGCCGTTTGGTTTGTGAATGCATGCGGCGATTTTATGGATCTGATGAACCGTGTTTTCGGACCATATGTGGACAAGTTTGTAGTTGTCTTCATTGGCGACATATTGATCTATTCTTGGGATGAGAAACGATCATGAAGAACATTTGAGAATTGTCTTGCAAACTTTAAGAGATAAGCGGTTATGCGCTAAGTTTAGCAAGAGTGAGTTTTGGCTCTGTGAGGTCGGATTCTAGGACACATTGTGTCGGGTGATGGTGTTAGAGTTGACCAGAGTAAGATATAATTTGTTGTGGATTGGAAATTGCCGAAGAACGTGTTGGAAATCGAAGTTTCTTGGGATTAGCGAGTTATTACAGGACGTTTCGTAAAAGGGTTCTCTATGGTTGCTACCCGATGACAAAACTATTACACAAAGATTTCAAGTTTGAATGGTGAGACATGTCAACGAGTTTCGAGAGAGATGAAGACATTATTGGTGAGACACGGTTTTGGTTCAACGAATCGGAAAAAGAGTTCGTGGTTTCTGATGGCGCATCGTTTAATGATCTCGGTTGCATGTTGATGCAAGAGGGTAAGGTAGTCGCTTACGCCTCGAGGCGGTTGAAACCGCTTGCGAGGCAATTATCCGACTCATGATTTAGAGTTGGCTGCGATTGTTTTCGCGTTAAAGATTTGGCAACATTACTTATATGGTGAGAAGTGCCGAATCTTTACGGATCACAAGAGTTTGAGATATTTGATGGATTAGAAGGATCTGAATTTGCGACAGAGACGGTGGCTTGAGTTGTTGAAAGACTATGAGTTAGTCATTGATTACCACCCTGGAAAAGCGAATGTGGTTGCAGATGCCCTGAGTAGCAAATCCTTGTATGCTCTAAGAGTTATGAGGGCGAGTTTAGCATTGTCTAATGATGGTGCTATTCTGGTAGAGTTGCGAGTTAAGCCACTATTTGTTCAACAGATATATGAGGCTCAGAGAAATGACAGTGAGATGCTAGCTAAGAAAGCTAACTGTGGATCAGAAAGTGATTCCGACTTTCGAGTGGGCTCGAATGGTTGTTTGTTGTACCGTGACAGAATTTGTGTACCTAGAGATGAGGAGCTAATCCAAAAGGTTTTGCATGAGGCCCACAGTGGATGTTTGTCAGTACATCCGGGCAGTACGAAAATGTATAATGACTTGAAGAAGTCTTATTGGTGGCCGGGTATGAAAAGAGATATTTCAGAGTTCGTGACAAAGTGTCTGATTTGTCAACAAGTGAAAGCTAAGCATCAAGTGCCTTGGAATTTGCTTTGCTTGATGGTGGTACCCGAATGGAAGTGGGATCGGGTTACCATGGATTTTGTGACGGGGTTGCCGATGACTCCGAAAAAGAGAGATGCTGTGTGGGTGGTTTTGGATAGACTAACAAAGTCGGCTCACTTTAATCCAGTACATGTTGATTATTCACTGGATAAGTTAGCTGAGTTGTATGTTGTAGAGATAGTGAGGTTACATGGTGTACCTGTGTCTATAATATCGGATAGGGATCCGAGGTTCACTTCGAGATTTTGGAAGAGGTTGCAAGAGGCTTTGGGAACAAAGTTGAATTTCAGTACTGCGTTCCATCCACAAACCAATGGTCAGTCTGAAAAGTGATTCAAGTTCTCGAAGATATGCTTCGATGCTGTGTGTTAGAATTCGAGGGTAGTTGGGAGAGATATCTACCTTTAGTTGAATTTGCTTACAACAACAGTTATCAGTCGAGTATACAGATGGCACCGTATGAGGCCTTGTATGGTCGTAAGTTCCAGACTCCTTTGTATTGGACTGAGCTTAGTGAGAAGCGAATCCATGGGGTCGATCTAGTAAAAGAGACCGAGGAGAAAGTGAAAATAATCTGTAATAGTCTGAAAGTTGCTTCAGACCGACAAAAGTCGTACGCGGATCTAAAAAGAAAAAGAAATTGAGTTTGAAGTGGGCGACAAAGTGTTTTTGAAAGTGTCCCCATGGAAGAAGATTATGAGATTTAGACAAAAAGGAAAATTGAGTCCAAGATTCATAGGGCCGTATGAGATTACAGATAGAGTTGGACCAGTAGCATACCGGTTGGCTTTGCTGGTAGAGCTGGAAAAGATTCATAATGTGTTCCATGTGTCGATGTTGCGACGGTATCGCTCTGATCCTTCACATGTGATTCCTCCGACGGAAATTGAGATAAGACCGGATATGTCTTATGATGAAGAGTCGATTAAGATATTGGCCTGAGAAGTGAAACAGTTGAGAAATAAGAGCATAGCACTGGTGAAAGTGTTATGGCAGAAACACGGTGTGGAAGAGGCTACGTGGGAAAGCGGAAGAAGCTATGAGAGCAGCGACATCCAAACCTCTTTATTGGTAAGATTTTCGGGGGCAAAAATCTCTAAAGGGGGGGAGAGTTGTAACATCCCGATTTAGGGCCTAGTCAAAATAGTGGTGCGAGACCACAAATCTGAGGTTTATGAATGAGTTTTTGAGGTTTATGCTATGTTTGCATGCTAGTGTGAAAGTTTCATGAAGCAATTTTGTGAAATTTCGGTTGAATTGTCCAAAAGGACTAAATTGCAAAAGTTGCAAAATGTGAGATTCTAGAAGCTATTTGTGTGAAATAGCTTTAGAATATTAATTAGAGGTCCTTCAATAGAAATTTTCCCAATTTCTAATTTTTGGACAAATTTGGGCATGGATGAGTTAAAATAGAAAGTTTATCAAAAAGGGCATTTTGGTCATTTATCAATTAAGTGATTAAAATAGGATAAAAGATTACAAAATTCATTCATCTTCTTCTCCAAGGCTACCGAAATTTTCAAGAGCCATTGTTAAGGTTCTTCAAATTTTTCAAGCTTGCTAGTAAGTGCATCTAGCCTCGTTTTTTATATTCTTTGTATTTTTGAAGTCCTTGTAGCATGAGTAAGCTATTTTTAGCTATTTGATGAGCTATGATGGATGTTCAAAAATATGGTCATGTATGACATGCATGTATTTTGATGTTTTATGGAAGATTATGAAAGCTTGATGTAGTAGAAACATCTTTTGCTAAATGAGTTTCCATAGAAAATGCATGTAAGGACTAGTTTGTAAAAATCTTGAGTTTGGTCATACATGTGTGTTGTGATGAGAATTGATGATTGCTTTAGTTGAGTAAGTGATTCGGCTAAGCATGAAAGGCTAGAAAGTTGAATAAAAATCACTTTACGAGCCTTGGGGGTAATTATGTAATTATGAGAAAGATTAAGGGCAAAAGAGTAATTTTTGCCAAAGTATGAGATGTGGGTCAATTTGGTCAATGTGTGTATTGAATAAGCTGATTTATTCATTATAGATCAAGAAAGACGAAGCCCGGATCGAAACCGAGGCAAGAGCAAAGTGGTGGACTAAATTGCACGTTTCTATACTTTTGAGTAACGAGGTAAGTCTATGCATAAACAACGCATTCATACTTACAATTTGTTAATGCTAGATAGTGTATAGCAAGGTTGAGAATGATTGAGAACCTATGTGGTTCAAGTGAAATGGATGGATGAATGATTAAGTAAGTAGATTTGTGAATGTGTTGTGATATTGCTAAATGGTGGGCTAAGTGCGATACCATCCTAATGCATATTGACGATGCGCTGGCTATGTGCGATGCTATCGTTAGGTATATTATCTAGTGGGCTATGTGCGAAACCACTATGAATACCTTGTTGGTAGGCTAAGTGCGATACTACCTTATCAATTGATTGTGGTGGGCTAAGTGTGAAACCACCGAGACATTAGTTGTGTGGATTAGCTGTGTGGATTAGCTGTGTGGATTAGTTGTGTGAATTAGCTGTGTGGATTAGCTGTGTGGATGTATTATCGAGAAATAATGATGTGTTGTATATTGTGTAAATGTGATATTGAATGCAGGGGGTGCATGTCAATGGTTATGAGTAAGTGACTCATGATGTGTTGGAATAAATGTGGTAAGGGATAGAAAGAGTAAGCATAGTTGTACATTATATGTTAGTATAATGCTAATTGTTGTTTAGCTTATACTATGTTGCTTAATTGTTTATGTGTAAACTTACTAAGCTCAAAGCTTACTCTCTTTCTTTTCCCTTGTCTTATAGAGTAAAGTGCTGAATCGAGGGACGAGAATCAATTGGAAGATCGCCCACACTATCAGCACACTCTGGTACATTAGACTCAATGTTTTGTATATGGCATGTATAGGGGCTAGACAAGTCAGTGAATTTTGTTGTATATGGCTATGATGAGTTAGCCTTTGAATGGGTAATCTATTTTGTATTATGCCATAGTTGTTGGCTACTTTATTATATGAGAATATGTAGTTATCTATGTGAGATTGTAAGAATTTGAGTTTATTATGGATGTGTTGTATGAGTGCATGATTGTGTATGCTAGATGGGTGAAAAGAACTTGGCAAATAGCTTTGTTCTCGTCCATGTGGGTAGACACACGGGCGTGTGTCTAGGCCATGTGTGACACACGGTCAGTCCATGGGCGTTTGTCCCCTGGATGTTAGTATTTGAAGTCAGAATAGACCACGGACTAGTCACACGGGCGTGTGCCTAGGGCGTGTGGGATTAATCAGTGTTGGCAACGGACTAGCCACCCGGGCGTGTGTCTAGACTCTAGGCCGTGTTAAGGTGGTCAGTGTGCACCACGGGTGAAGAGCACGGGCGTGTTCCTTAGCTGTGGGGCATTGGCAGAATGCTTGAGTTTTCATGCACGGGTAGTGACCATGGGCGTGTGTGAAACCAACGGGCGTGCCTGTATAGATGGAAAAATTTTAAGATCGTAAGAGTTTTCGATATGGTCTCGAAAGCCCTCGTGTGGTTGAGAGAGGCCTCGTAAGTCGGGTCTGAGGTTGTTGTGATGGCCAAAGAGAGTGGTCACGTGGTGCCTAAGTGGTGATCTTGAGGGTTTTATTACGGTAACGGCTCGTGCCCGGTTTCGGTGTTGAATACGGGTAAGGGGTGTTACACTACCAAAGTGCCCTAAAACCAAAATTTCACCAGGGCCTAGGCTCAACCCCGAGCCTTACCAGGACCCCCAAACACACCCAAATAACAAGCTTAGCTAACCAAACACTTAGAATAATGCAAAATGCCGAACCCCCTATTTTTAGGATGCTACATCACCCAAGCAAAAATCATGCCATTTCAATACCAACAATTACAAAACTTACCAATACCACAATATGTCATTCAATTCCTTACCAAAACTCACTTTCACAAATCATCAAAATAACCAATTTCAAATATGCATTATTTGCCTAGTTTCACTAGCATACCAATATTCAAAACTCAACCATTTGCCATCCGTAATACCAATATCAATAAGCATCACATGTTCATCATCAAACTCACAACACAAACCATATGCACAAATATATACACAACCAAACCAATCAGAATAAGCCAACTTTCGTGGCTATATACAAAACCAAACACTTAATATTTACAAACCATTTCAAATGACTAAATTCATTAGCAACATATATACCAAAATGACCATAATTCTATACATGCCATATACTTAAAATACTTAAGTTCAAAAGTGCCAAAGTGATAGTTAGATAGTGTGATTAAGTCTCCGACAATCCCGAATCCGAGCTAGCTTTGGTTTCACTATAAAACACGAAAAATTAAACGAAGTAAGCTATAAAGCTTAGTAAGTTCGTATAATAATAAACTCAATTAACCACAAATATACAATTCAACCAATTGAATATATCAACATATAACTCGTATTAGCTAACAAACCTTTAACATATTCAATCATAAGATTTGATGTAAAATTCACAGTTTTCTTCAATTCAAAGCTCATACAGTTCGTGTACATACCTATACCATCTCGTATCAAACATATACTCAACCACATCTTTGACATATATATCCGTTGAACCATTCAGAATACTATCGGATACTCGAGAATCTCGCACCCTAAGTGCCACATATATAGTCGAAGCTATCTCAATCTCGTATCACATATAATGCTCACTCTCGAGCTATCAACGGGTCTGCTCACACAAGTCGAGCGGTCATGACGGCTTCTGCAGTCTTTGCTCACACAAGTCGACCAGTATCCGCAACACATGTCAGATGACTCAGCCACCGGTAGGACGTACGGACCAGAACCCAAATCACATAACCCCTAATGACATGTCATTTGTATCCTAATCTATTCCTAAGGTTCAACCGGAATTTCACATTTGCCGAATCATCGTCGAATATGTCCGCAAGTTCGTATACTCCATTTATGCAATATCAAAGCATTTAAAGTACAAATATAGCAATGCTTATTACATACAAACTTACCTCAAATACAAAAATGATGTAATAAGTCGATTAGTCCGAAACATTGTTCTTTCCCCGATCTAATTTCATATTTCACTTTTCTTGATCTAAATGTAATCAAAATTAACTTACTTAATAATCTCTCTATTCAATTTAATCCAAAACACACATTAAGGTAATTTTACACTATTGCCCCTAATATTTCACATTTTTACAATTTAGTCCTTATTTCATAAAATTACAAATTCATGCAATTAAACAAAAACCCATGCTAGCCAAATTTCAATTAGGTCCCTAGCAGTTCATATTTTTCATTTATTTCACAATTTAACCATAAAATGTACACATTTCACAATTTAATCCATAAATGGACATTTTACTAAAAATCACTTAACAATTGTTGTTTATCTAACAACAAGCATGCATTTTCTATCATCAAACATCAAAACACACATAGATTCATCAATGGAAAAACCCTAAACCTTTAACAGTTTTGCAAAATAGTCCCTGGGTTTGCTAGACTAAGCTGCAACGATCTCAAAAACATAGAAATCATTAAAAACGAGACAAAAATCACTCACCAATTTAACCATGAAGTTGTTGAACCCTAAATAGCTTCCATGGATGTTTTTTTTTTCTTATTTTCGGTGGGAGATTATAGAAAATGAAGATGATTTTATGTTTCTATTATTTTTACTAAGTTATTTTATAATTTATATTTTAACCTTTAATAAAATTCATTAAAATCACTTAATATAAGTCCATAAATGTCCACTCATATTAAAAATGGTATATTTACCACATAAGGACCTCCACTACTTAATTTTCATAGCCATTTAATACCTTTAGCTATTAGAACATAAGTTTTACACTTTACGCGATTTAGTCCTTTTTATCAAATTAAACATTCAAACGATAAAATTTCTTAACGAAACTTTCACACAATTATTCTATCATACTGTAGACATTGAAATAATAATAAAATAATTATTTCGACCTTGGATTTGTGGTCCCAAAACCACTGTTCTGATTTGGCTAAAAACGGGCTGTTACATATCTACTCCAAATCAGTCCACCTAGAGCCTCATTGCTTACAAATAACATATCAATATGGTGAGTACTCACAAATCATATGGCATGCCAACTATATCCAATGGATCCACCATGCTATAATGCCAATATAATCAATCAATCATAACATAATTTCAGTCAATAATGTGCTCAATTTAAAGTGCCAAAATGCATATGTTAATCATGTAACATAGCCATTTTAACATCAAATTAAATCTAGCATACCAATTGCCTATTATCAATGTTCATTTATCAATTGAAATATCAACATACCATGGACCCAAAACTCCAGCATACTTGCTTAGTTCACCATTATAATCAATCAAATAAAGCACATAAAATCACTAGATGCTCACTTACCAACACTTAACAAAAATTTCATCTCTTAAACATATATAGATAATATTGCAAAATTACCAACAAAAACTCAATTAAATACTTGCAATCAGTAATTAAACATCAAATTAAGCATAAGTGAGGGTCAATTTACCAAATCGCCCTTTAATAACACTCACCACACAACTAACTCAACCACAACCAAGTGATCAACCAAGCAAATCCAAGCTTCAATTTCGATTAGCTCGATCCTCTTCAAGATTCGGAGCTTCAATAAAGATAAATATATATTACCACCTTTCAAAAGATATAACAAACATAGATTTTCATCAATTAGGCTACAAGAAATTCTCACTCAAAGTTACCTTACCAGATTTGTATCATTAAGTTGAAAACTCGATTCCTCACAAAATCGATCACTCCAGCCCTCCTAATTACTTCCAAACATCAATACTAGACCAAATAAACATATACTAAGCATAAATTTCACATTTAAATCAATTTCACAAAAATCCGGAAAATTGGTTCATGGAGATGATGAAATTCGAATTTCTTTAAATTACCTTACAAAATGTAACACCCCATTACCCGGGTTCTACGCCGGGAACCGGGCCTGAGGCGTTACCGAACTCAAACCACTTAATCGCCACTTAGGATCTACGTCGTTACTCTCTAAAACCTCCTTCTCGACTCACGAGGCCTAACACATGCACCCGAGGACCCTCAAGGCTAATCCGAAACTTTTTCCATTCTTAAATTTTTTATTTTCAAGATAGGTCTTACACGCCCGTGCAAGATGAGACACGCCCGTGCATAGGCACACACGCCCATGTCCCTAGACCGTGCCTAAAAACCCAGTATTCTGCCAATTTGCCCACGGCTAAGGCACACGCCCATGCATTTTAGGAACACGCCCGTGTACCCTATCACACGTCCGTGCCTTTCACCCGTGGTCGACACTGACTAATCACACACGGTTTTAACACGCCCGTGGGTCTAAACCGTGTGCCATACCTTAGTATTCTGACTTATTCAACACGGCCTTGACATGCCTGTGTGTGTTAACCGTGTGACCATTCCAATTCTAATTTCAAAGTGCAGACTTCACACGGCCAGGGCACCCGCCCATGGTGATCGTGTGTCTCACACGGCCTAGACACACGCCCGTGTGCCTACCCGTGTGGACCAGAACAAGGTTGTTTGCCAAGCTCTTAGCACTCCTATAGCTTACACTACAAGAATCCATTCAACATACCAATAAACACTCATGACTTCAACATGGACTTCTATAGGTAACCTTATAATTTCATAAAAGGTAGAATGAGCCATCATGCATGGCAATTTACAAATTTCAATATCTTACAAGATGCCAATACACCTTTGGCCAAAATAACAAAATAACTTAACTAGCCTAGCACCTATACATGCCATTTACAAAATCATTAAGTCTAGGTATATCGAGAAGAGCTGATAGTGTGGGCGGTCTTCCAGTTAGCTGCGTATTCCGGCTCGGCTGTTAAACTCTATAAAACAAGGGAAAAAGAGAAGGGAGAGTAAGCTTTAAGCTTAGTAAGTTTACATATAAACAACACAACATTATAACATGTATTGAACAAATACATAGCATTACATAATAAGCAAGAAGCAATTTACATTCATGACATGCTTACTCATTTTCTCCATTCCCACATTTCAACCATCTCACATCTTAATGCACACACTCATTAAGAGTTTCCCTGTACTTAGTATCACAAGGTCACATAATACAACATTCACTATTTCTAATTCCATTTCACACAGTCAAGCCACTCGGTGGTTTCGCACTTAGCCCACCAAAAAGATTAGTTATGGTGGTATCGCACATAGCCCACCAAAAGATGAATATACGATGGTATCACACATAGCCCATCGTAAATTAGCAACAAGGTGGTATCGCACTTAGCCCACCAAAGGATTTTAGACGATGGTTTCGCACATAGCCCATCGTAAATTAAGCAACAAGGTGGTATCGCACTTCGCCCACCAAAAAGTGTCGACATTACATTTTTATATGACTATTTCATCATTCATACAGTAATTATTCAGCAATTTCCACATTCAATCCATTTGAACCACACATGTTCTCGATCTTGCCTTATACTAGTTAACCACACAATATTTACAAAATCATGCATTGTTTACACATAAACTTACCTTGGTGCAAAACGTAATAACCAACGATCTAATCCGTCACCTTGCCTTTTCCTCGGTCAAGGTTGATTCCGCGCTCTTCTTGATCTATAACAATGAAATTTATTTGTTTAGATCATTCTATGATCATAATACTTCAAATTCTACACTTGGGTAAAAATGACCATTTTGCCCTTGTACATTGGCAAAATTACGATTTTGCCCCTAGGCTCCTAATTTATTTTTCAACACATTTTCTCAATGCACAAGCATAGATGAACATTTATTTCTCTTACAACTACTCACCATTCCAACTATTTCATGCATTTATGACACAAATTTAATCTTTGCATTCAAGTCCTATTTAGGTGTTTCCATGCTAACACCTTTCACAAAAGTTGTTTCTCACCTCCCTAACATTCATTTTCTTCCATGAAAACTCAGTTAACAACACAACTACTCTCATGGCAAGTCCTTAGACTTTCAACCATATTACAAACTAGTCCCCCCCATTAGCTAGCTTAAGCTTTGGGGACTCCAAAAATACAAAAATCATCAAAAATAATCATCAAAATGACTTACTTGCAAGGATGAGATGTAGCTGAAAATTTTGAACTCCAAGAACCCTTATTTCCTCAAAAATTTCAGTGGTAGAAGAAGAAGGAATAGTAAAAGATGATATCTCATCTTTTTATCTTATTTTATTCATTTTTTTATTCACCTAATGTCACCAAATTTTGACTAAAATTAATGCTCTTGTCTCCCCTAGCTTGTATGGTCGGCCAACACACATTAAATGGCCTAATTGCACTTTAAAATCCTCTAAATTTACTTTCTATAGTTATTAGGCACCTCCACCATGAAAAATAGAACTTTCGCCCTTTATGCAATTTAGTCCTTTTTTCATAATTAAACAAGCTGTCACTCGAATTAAAACACCAAAATTTTCATGCATCCATATAATCATGCTACAGCACATAAATTAACGTCAAAATAAATTTTCTCGACCTCGGATTAGTGGTCTCGAAACCACTGTTCCGACTAGCCCCAAAACCGGGCTGTTACACAAAAAATGTTTAATCTTGATAAATAAGATAAAAAACTTTCTAATATATCCATTTTGAGTTTGAACATCCATTCCTTAAGCTTTTGAAGAAGATGACATTGATAAAAAAATCATATAATTATCACTCAAATCATGTAAATATGCTTCTAATCATCATAAAAACAAGTTTAGAAATAATAATTACCTTTGATTCGTTCTAAATCCTTTAATTGAAAATCTTGATTCAAGAATCTTGAGAAATTTCAGAATATTTTTTGCTACTTTTGTAAATAATTTCGGGTGAAAAGAGAGAATATTTTTAGACGAAAATTTGTTGAATCTATTCTCTGATGATAGATCTTTAAAACCATGCAACGAAAACGAATTTTATAGCTCTCTAATTTGATGTAAATGGTGTGAAAAGTAGGCTAGATGCATTGTGTTTAAAACTGAAACAACCCACCAGAAATTTAAAAATTGAGAAATTTGCCCAATGACCACTCCCACATTTCCCTTACTTTACCAGTTGATCATTTCCCCAAATAAATTCTCCAAAATTTCCTTTATTTTATAATTTAATCCAATTTAATTAATATTTCAATTTAACTCAAATTAACCCTATTAAAAATTATTTTAAAATTCTTTTTCAACCCAAATTAATTATTTTCACTAATAATTATTTAATTACTTTAAAATTAATTTTCCAAAAATATTTTTATTTTTCCGAATTATTGTTTATCAATTTTAGATAAAATTGACCTCCTAAATTAAATTAAAAATTACTATTAACCCGATAAATTCCTAAATTCACACTTGGAACCCGAAAAATATACCCGAAACTACTAGACCCAGTTTAGGGATATTAAACAATGTAATCTCCTGAATTCGGGCTTAACACTTAGGCCGAGTTTGGGAGGTTATAGTACCATTATCACTCCGTACTATCTTAATTTTCTTGGAAAATTTGCCCTTAATCATGGCAATAAATGACCTAAAAAACTTGAAAATGTAGGAAAATATGGACATCACATATATAATAAGGGTAATTACATGTTATTATTTACTATCATAATAGGTTAGCCCAAATTAAAAGTGATCTAATTTGCTTATGGTTTATTGGGCTTTAAATTATTAAATAAAGTATGGGTCAAATATGTGTAGATACTCTAGTAATTCAGTTCTAATCAATTTCTAATTAATGATGGGCTAATTAGGAATTAGGGCTAATTTGCAAAAGTTATATATATTAGGGTTATGGTCCCCAAATTACACACAAGATATATTTTCTAATATCCCATCCTTAGGAAAGAGAGAGCAAATATTCTCTGAATTTCTTGTGTGCTAATTTGGAAGATCAAATCCCCAAGATCCGGAAAAACTTTAAGGAATTCATGGATTCAGGTACGCTTTCGCATCTAGTTTTATTCTTGATGATTTGACATGATTGTAAAAGCCCATTTTTGCCCGGGCCCACACAGACCAAAAAAAGAAAAAATCAAAAAATCAAAATGTCCAAACAGTCCATGTACAGAGCCCAAATCTAATTTACCCAACTACCCAAATACACCTAGACCCCTCTAACCCAGATCCTAAACAGACCCAATTAGGACCCAAGCTCACACGGCCCAAAGGGGCCCAAATCTTTAACAGACCCAGAGACCTAGGGTTTCTGAGGAAACCCTAGGCGCCGCAAGACTAGCGCCTCAGATTCGCGTCACAATTGGCTCTCGCATCCTTCAGTCCGCCCCTCGTCACGCCGCGATTCGCGCTCGAATAACGCCCTCATCGCCGAGATCTTCTTGATCACCTGCAAGAAAAAGGAAGGACAGCAGCAAAACAAACATGGCAATGATTTTGTTTCTTTTTTTATTTTTTGTTTCGAAGGCTATAAAAAGTCTGGTAAAAATCTGTAAGAAGGGGACACGGAAAGAAAAATAAAAGCAAAATCAGAATACGCAAAAGCAATAAAGGTTCTATTTTTTATTTTCTTTTCGAATATTATCATTTTATCATTTTGTTTTCTCTTCAATCATGTTTTTTTTAAACTATAATGCAATATATATATTAAAATATAAAAAAGGAAAATTTTTTACCTATTTCGCCACCGCGGTACTAAGTGGTCGGAGACAACGATAGACGGCGGCGCGTCAACGGAGACCTCACCAGAGCATTGGCCGGAAATCGCAGAGAGCTGGGCTCTCTGAAGCTCTCTCTCTCTCTCTTTTTTAGAACTGAAAAAAATGGTTTTTTTAAAGGAAATATGGCTTTTATAGCTTATTGAAACGGGCGCCGTTTTGGGGCAAATTTCTAACGCCTAAAACGACGTGCGTTTTGGGGTTGACCCGCGCTTTGACCCGATCCAGTTTCAGGATCCGCGTGTTTTTTATGGAGGGGCTAATTGCATATTTAGCCCCTCCGCTTTTCTACTGTTTTATAATTAAATTTATTTTATTCCTAATTTTGCCCAATAATTTTTCCTATGTTTCAATTTGGTCTGCATTCAAATGGCACCGTTTCAGGGAGCGGGTTATTTTCTATTTTGGTCCCCCTACGTTGCGCGCGCGTTACAATCCGATCCTTTTCCTTTTATATATTTTCCATTTTGCCCCAGATTCTTGTTTTTAAATTCAATTTCGTCCTTTTTTTTCATTTCCTTAATAATTTTCATTATTTTATTAGTAATTTTATTATCATTATTGTTAATTTTCTTTTATCATCATATTATTATTTTTATTATTATTATTATTTTATTATTACTAATATTTTTATTTTTCTATTATCAATATTATTATTATCATTACTTTTAACATTAATATTCCTATTTTTTATTATTTATTACTTATATTATATAAATTAGCATATTATTATATTATTATTATTTGATTATTTTTATTACATATTATTTTAATATATTAGTTATTATATTCTATATATTTTTTAATATTTTTTATATTATATAATATTATATCTTATATTATTTTAAAAAAATTATTTTATCTAAAATCATTTATATTGTATAATATATTATTTATTTTTAAATGTAATTTTATATGTATTAGAATATTATAAATATATTTTTATAAATTATTTATTTATTTTAAAATATATTTTTCTTTTCTTTTTCAACCTATCTGTATACATTTTTACATATATTATTTGTTATATATATCTGCATGAAAGGTTTAATATCGCATGTGAAATTTTCATGTTTATTAAGTTTTGTTATTTTGATATTTATTATTATTGTTATTTTGTGTTTAAACGTATTTTACCATTTGTTTATGATTGCCTTAATGTGGTTATTTTTTAATGGATATTTTATATTTTTATTGTTTGTATTAATATGATATTTTCGTAGGATCATCATTTTAAAATAAGAATGCATTTTGCAAAAACTACTATACTTTATCTAAAGTTTTTAAAATAAGGCAATGTTTTGGTATTTAGAAATTCGGGAAATAGTGCCCTAACGTACTGGGTTGCGATTTTCCATTTGGCTAAATAACTAAAGTACCCTTTTTTCAAGTTTTGTAAATCTTGAGATGATTTTGATTACAAAGGTTCTTAAATATCGTGTCCTAACGTACTGGATGTGATATTTATATTCCTTCGGAACAAGAAAGTCTCAAATTTTAATTTAAATTGCTCGAAGTTTCTTTAAGAAATCATATTTTTAAATACTTTTAAAATTCAAACATTTGGACATGATTCTATCGATTAGGTACCAATTTGTGGGCGTTATGAGGGTGCTAACCCTTACTCATACGTAACCGACTCCCGAACCCGTTTTTGTTTTTCGTGGACCAAAATCAAATGTTTTAAATAAAACGTTTTACAAGGTGATCCAATCACACCTAAAAGGATTGGTGGCGACTCCCATTTTGTTTTTTTAAAGTCGATCCCCGTTTTTAAAACTCAATTTTAAAATGGTTTCGACAGCTTGGTGACTCCACTGGGGACCAATAAGAGAGTCAAGCCGTAAAATCGATAATTTCATGTCCTTATGTCTGAATTTTAAAATTTGGTTTAAAAATTATGATCCTTTTATTGCATGTGGTTTTAATATATATTTCTGCATTGCACTACATGACCATTGTGGTCACACCCTTAAGTGGGAGCGAGAAGCTACTCCTTCGTGAGGTTTTCACCTCCATGCAGGATAGTGAACCGCTTTCGGAATACATCCGTACCTATGTCTTCGTGAGATTTTCATCTCCGTGCAGCCATAGAGAAATGTATTCCCCTGAACTGAACTCGGTCCGTATGAGCCTATAATGGGTGAGGATCGAGGAATCTGCTCGTTCAGGTACCTCAACTTTAGAGCTAAACCACACGTAGAGAACATAGGAACCCACCCTAAGTAGAACTATGCTAAACCTTAGTAGTCACCCAAATAGGTGTTCTATGTTGTTTACTTCTTCTGTACTAACCTGTTTTCCTGTATTTTGATTGCATTCATATCATAGAAAAGAGGTGTTGATTTCAAATTCAATTTCTAAATAGAAAAGTTTGTCATAAGAAAACGGGTTTTTTGATAAAGTGGATTATAATACGGTCTCGTCCGAATGTAGTCTAAGTGAACACAACAAGAGAAGACTGATAGCCGGCGAAGGAATACAAGACTTTATTACCCAAGGATTCAAGCTGACAAAGACAAATAGAGAATCACCATGTCTCGACTTTCTTGAAGAAGCTAACGAGTATTATGGAGCAGTGAGTCGCGTCCCAGATCAAGCAAAAATGAGTTAGATGAGGCATCTATTAGAAGTTTGCAAGACTTTACTTTTGCGAAGAAGGGATTCATGTTTTCACTTGGACTATGAGGATAAGGTCGTGTATGCGATCCGTTTTATGTAAAGAAATTTACTTTCTAGAAAAGTTTTTCTAATGTAACTGAATTCAGAATCAACGCCTCTCTCTCTTTGCATTCATGCATTTGCATTACATTGCATCATTTGCATTAGACTTTTACAAGAGAATCCTAATTAGGTAAATATATTTCAGAGTTAACCTGGAAAACATGGAGCAAAGGTTGGAGAGAATAGAGCAAATGCAAATACAGATGCAGGGGCAATTGACTGAAATTCAACAAGAAATGCGGGAATGTCAAAGGAATATCATAGGCCGCCTACTTGATTACTAGTGGAGGAATTAGAAAAATGAGAGGCCCAGTAGTCAACAACGTGGATGATGAGGAAGACATCGTTTATTCCCCAAAAGGTGTCCCGACTCAACTAGATACGCATTTGCATAGAGGACCCATCATTGTTGAACCCCGATGTCAAGCTGATACTTCGATCTTGTTAAAGTTCCCAATGGGTTCAGATTTTGACCTGAATAATGATCAAGCCAAACCGGTTGTTCTGGTAGAAACAAGAGAAAGAGGAGAATGGTCCTCAAATGCCCTGAGGAAGAAGGAAAAGAGAGCCGGTAGGTATAACAAGAGCCATTCAGAGCAAATTACAATGAACCAGCCAAAGACGGTAGCTACCAACGATCAGGTTTCTCCAAAGCAAAACTCTGAAAAGCTCCAATTTACACCAATCCCGATGATGTATAAGGAGCTATATCAAAGTTTATTTGGCATGCATGTGGTGTCTCCATATTATCTTCAGCCGTTACAACCCCCATATCCTAAATGGTATGATTCCAACGCTCAATGTGAATACCACGCAGGAGTAACGAGGCATTCAATAGAAAATTGCATTGCCTTCAAAAAGGTAGTTGAGAGACTTCTTAAGATGGGAGTTGTCAAGATTGATGATACACCCAGTATGCAGAACCCATTACCCAATCATGGGGACAAGAAAGTTGTGATCCCTTGAAGAAATCGAAAGCGAAGAGGGAATCAGAGAACGAAGTTTACAAGCCCTTGTGTACTTGGGAATGTTTTGAATAATGAGAATGTGGAAGAAATCCCTGTACTTTAGGCCTAATCTAGAGTAATGTGCAAAACATACTTGTTGCCTTAAGCCTAGAGGTAATAAGAACCCCTTTTGTGAAATAGGCCCGTGTCCTAAATTTTTATTCCAATGAAATGCATTTCTTCTTTTATTCTTTCCATTTCATATTTTATATTCTTTTATCATATTCTTTCATTCTTTATTCATGACCATATCATACAAATACTCATCCTTAGAATTATTTATTCTTTGGATTCGTTCGCCTTCATACCTAGGTACCCAGATATCAATTACATGAGCGACGTTGTTACTGATTCCCTTTTTGAATGAGATATGGGTCTAGGGGATCTCAGGACTTTGAAGATGACAGAGATTGTGACATATCTTCTGACTTGTTAAAATGGTTTAACAAGATGAAAAACAAACCTTACTCTACAAAGGGTCATTGGATATTGCGAGCCTAGGAAAGGAGTGAAGATCGTAGCCTAGCTCATCACAGAAATAAGGCGAAACATTATTGAATTATCTTCAAGAATTCAAAAATGTTTTCACACGATCATATCAAGATATGCCTGGACCAATAAGATGCAGGCGAAACAAGAGGATGGGGCACTGTTGGACTACCATGGAAGGGATCGCATCAGTCATACCACAAATACTGAAGTGAAGAAGATAAGATTTATGTAACTCTTCTATTTTCTTCACAGACTTTTCTATATGTGGGGCATGGATGTGATGGGTCCAATCTTGTCAAACGTTCCAAGTTGTCATCAATTTATCGTCATGGTCGTCGTCTACTTCACTAAGAGGGTGGAAGTAGCTTCATATGCCAATATTGCAAAGTCGAAGTCATCAAGTTCATCAAAAAAACAAAAAAAAGGAATAAAGGAAAAGATCAAATGCCAGTACAAAATGTATAACTGTACAAAGTCAAACTTACAGTTTGTCCAAAGATCAGGGAGCGTATAGCAAACGGTTTGCAAAAAAAAAAGTGATTTAGACTTGTAAAGATTGGCATAAGAAGCTACATTTTACCCTCTGTCTCATTGAACGTCGGCCAGAACCTTCACTGGGGCAATATCTTGCCCATTATGGAATTGAAGCGTTTTTGCCAATTGAACCTAATCGAAGAAGAGGTTAAAAGTTATCCATCACGGTCGGATGATGTGAGCTTACGATAAAAAGGTTCATCCAAGAGAATTCCACAAGGGGAACCTGATGTTGAAAAAGATTTTTCCTCTGCAAAATGATTTTAGAGGAAAGCATATGCCAAACTGGGAAGGACTTATGTAGGGCCTGTTCTAGAAAAGCATTGATATTGACCAAGATGAATGGCGAAGACTTGCCCAATCCGGCGAATTCAGGTTTAGTCAAGAAGGATTTTACTTGAAAAGGGAAGGGTCAAGGTGAAAACCCGCAAAGGGCGCCTTGAGCTCAAATTCATCCAAAAAAAAATTCAAAAAAAAAAAGAAAAAGGAGAGGCCAAGGCGAAAACCCGCAAAGGGCGCTTTGCGACCAAAGGGGATTTGAGTTGAAAACCCGAAAAGGGCGGCTCAAATTTTGACCAAAAGTGGGGCATACAATAGTCTTGCTACGTCTGAATTAGCAAGGAGAAAGTATGGTACGTCTTGGGGCATTGACAAAGTACTCCTGATCCCCTAAACACATATTAATTTTAAAATGGTCCTCAAGAAATTGGAACAAAGAAGCTTAGGCTGCGATATCTGGGGCACCTAACTTCTATCTTACCCATTTTTGAATTCCTTATCTTTGATTGATTTATTCTTTTTTGAGATACACCCAAATCAATTTTCTTTTATTGCCTGGGTTATCTTTGATTAAATTATTTTTCTGAGCTATGCTCCTGACTAATTTCTTTCTCGTCCATTTTTGTGTTCTTTTTCAAGCATTTATATTGAAATAACGATCAGTGGACTAAAAACACTTTCATAAAAGGAGTTTCGTATATTACTCTAAAAGCTTCTAAATAATATGAGAATCTGAAACAGGACTATTGTTCAGAACTCACCAAGTCTAAGGGATTAGAAACATTGGAAAATGATTATCTCTTCGGATTTTTATTGAATAAGACAATTTCTTTGGTGATACCACATCGGCAAATGACGAACAAGGTCAATCCAAGTGTAAAGAGGATCATTGACGAGATACCCCTGCATTCATACATCTGGTCATTACACCCGTGGAATGGTGTAATGATTGAAAGTAGTACAAGTTCTGTACCTCGAATGGTATGAGTAAAGATGGAAGAAATTAAAAGTTATTCCCTGAAGTTGCAGTGGGAGATATCAATTCATGTCCCAAGGTTCAAGTAGAGAGGACTCAGAATTACCATGGGGCAAATTATTTGAGCAGAACATGAATGAAAAATAAATGAGCAATAACACCTAAGGATAGGAATCATACTCATAACATTTTTGTAAATTTCATTAGGAGCATTTGATTCATTTCGGTCATTGCATCCTAATCCTTGAAATAGGAATCATCTTCATAACATTTTCATAACATGTCTAAATAGGAGCATCTGATGCATTTCGATCAAAGCATCCTAAATATTGGACATAAACATATACCCATTCTCTAAAGGTTATGTAGCAAGGTAGAAGACATTAGTGGAATCACGAGTTTGGGAGAGCGAGAATAAAATATAGCAGATCGACAATCCACGAGGTTGTAGGAGCAGATCGGAGACACCAGCCCTATCTCACTGACCAGTAGTGGAATAGGTCAAAGATTGTAGATCTTGTCGCCTTAAGTAGTAGAGGACAAAGATCGAATGGCAAATCTTGTCTCCCTAAGGAGTAGTGGAACAGATTTAAGCCACCAGCCCTATCTCCCTGACTAGCAGTGGAATAGGTCAAAGATTGTAGATCTTGTCACCCTAAGCAGTAGGGAACCAAGATCGAACGGCAAATCTTGTCTCCCTAAGCAGTAGTGGAACAGATTTAAGCCACCAGCCCTATCTCCCTGACCAGTAGTGGAATAGGTCAAAGATTGTAGATCTTGTCGCCCTAAGCAGTAGAGGACCAAGATCAAATGGCAAATCTTGTCTCCCTAAGCAGTAGTGGAACAGATTTAAGCCACCAGCCCTATCTCCCTGACTAGCAGTGGAATAGGTCAAAGATTGTAGATCTTGTCGCCCTAAGCAGTAGAGGACCAAGATCGAATGGCAAATCTTGTCTTCCTAAGCAGTAGTGGAACAGATTTAAGCCACCAGCCCTATCTCCCTGATCAGCAGTGGAATAGGTCAAAGATTATAGATCTTGTCACCCTAAGCAGTAGAGGACCAAGATCGAACGACAAATCTTGTCTCCCTAAGCAGTAGTGGAACAGATTTAAGCCACCAGCCCTATCTCCCTAACCAGCAGTGGAATAGGTCAAAGATTGTAGATCTTGTCTCCCTAAGCAGTAGTGGACCAAGATCGAACGACAAATCTTATCTCCCTAAGCAGTAGTGGAACAGATTTAAACCACCAGTCTGGCATCCCTGAGTTTGCAGTGGAGCAGACCGAAGATAGCAGATCTGGCATTCCTGAAGTTGCAGAAACAGATCGAAGACATCAAATCTTGCCTCCCTGAGTTTGCAGGAGCAGATTGAGGATAACAAATCTTGCAATCCTGAAGTTGCAGGAGCAGATTGAAGATAGCAGATCTGGCAATCCTAAAGTTGCAGGAGCAGATCGAAAACATCAAATCTTGTCTCCCTGAGTTTGCAGTGGAGCAGATCAAAAGATAGTGGATACTGCTTTCATGAAGTTGAAGCTATCAAACTCCCTGAAATCAAGATGAAGTTCCAGTACCCCTGAAGATGCAGTTGGGATGGGAAGCCGTTTGAAGAAGGCGAGGATCAAGAAGTCGAAGCTCGGCCAAAACTGGGAAAAATTGGTCCTTTTATTGTCTTTGCTCTATTCTCGTTACACGACAATGAGCAAAGAGGGGCAGCTGTAAAAGCCCATTTTTGCCCGGGCCAACACAGACCAAAAAAAGAAAAAACAAAAAAATCAAAATGTCCAAACAGTCCATGTACAGAGCCCAAATCTAATTTACCCAACTACCCAAATACACCCAGACCCCTCTAACCCAGATCCTAAACAGACCCAATTAGGACCCAAGCTCACACGGCCCAAAGGGGCCCAAATCTTAATGAGACCAGAGACCTAGGGGTTCTGAGGAAACCCTAGGCGCCGCAAGACCAGCGCCTCAGATTCGCGTCACAATTGGCTCTCGCATCCTTCAGTCCGCCCCTCGTCACGCCGCGATTCGCGCTCGAATAACGCCCTCATCGCCGAGATCTTCTTGATCACCTGCAAGAAAAAGGAAGGACAGCAGCAAAACAAACATGGCAATGATTTTGCTTCTTTTTTTATTTTTTGTTTCGAAGGCTATAAAAAGTCTGGTAAAAATCTGTAAGAAGGGGACACGGAAAGAAAAATAAAAGCAAAATCAGAATACGCAAAAGCAATAAAGGTTCTATTTTTTATTTTCTTTTCGAATATTATCATTTTATCATTTTTTTTTTCTCTTCAATCATGTTTTTTTTAAACTATAATGCAATATATATATTAAAATATAAAAAAGGAAAATTTTTTACCTATTTCGGCCACCGTGTACGGTGGCCGGAGACGGCGGTAGACGGCGGCGCGTCAACGGAGACCTCACCAGAGCATTGGCCGGAAATCGCAAAGAGCTGGGCTCTCTGAAGCTCTCTCTCTCTCTCTCTTTTTTAGAACTGAAAAAAATGGTTTTTTTAAAGGAAATATGGCTTTTATAGCTTATTGAAACGGTGCCGTTTTGGGCAGCCCCCTTAACGCCTAAAACGACGTCGTTTTGGGGTTGACCCGCGCTTTGACCCGATCCAGTTTCAGGATCCGCGTGTTTTTTATGGAGGGGCTAATTGCATATTTAGCCCCTCCGCTTTTCTACTGTTTTATAATTAAATTTATTTTATTCCTAATTTTGCCCAATAATTTTTCCTATGTTTCAATTTGGTTTGCATTCAAACGGCACCGTTTCGAGAGCGGGTTATTTTCATTTTGGTCCTCTCGTTGCTTGTATGCGTTACAATCCGATCCTTTTCCTTTTATTTATTTTCCATTTTGCCCCAAATTCTTGTTTTTAAATTCAATTTCGTCCTTTTTTTTCATTTCCTTAATAATTTTTGTTATTTTATTAGTAATTTTATTATCATTATTGTTAATTTTCTTTTATCATCATATTATTATTTTTATTATTATTATTTTATTATTACTAATATTTTTATTTTTCTATTATCAATATTATTATTATCATTACTTTTAACATTAATATTCCTATTTTTTATTATTTATTACTTATATTATATAAATTAGCATATTATTATATTATTATTATTATTTGATTATTTTTATTACATATTATTTTAATATATTAGTTATTATATTCTATATTTTTTAATATTTTGTATATTATATAATATTATATCTTATATTATTTTTAAAAAAATTTATTTTATCTAAAATCATTTATATTGTATAATATATTATTTATTTTTAAATGTAATTTTATATGTATTAGAATATTATAAATATATTTTTATAAATTATTTATTTATTTTAAAATATATTTTTCTTTTCTTTTTCAACCTATCTGTATATATTTTTACATATATTATTTGTTATATATATCTGCATGAAAGGTTTAATATCGCATGTGAAATTTTCATGTTTATTAAGTTTTATTATTTTGATATTTATTATTATTGTTATTTTGTGTTTAAACGTATTTTACCATTTGTTTATGATTGCCTTAATGTGGTTATTTTTTAATGGATATTTTATATTTTTATTGTTTGTATTAATATGATATTTTCGTAGGATCATCATTTTAAAATAAGAATGCATTTTGCAAAAACTACTATACTTTATCTAAAGTTTTTAAAATAAGGCAATGTTTTGGTATTTAGAAATTCGAGAAATAGTGCCCTAACGTACTGGGTTGCGATTTTTCGTTTGGCTAAATAACTAAGTACCCTTTTTCAAGTTTTGTAAATCTTGAGATGATTTTGATTACAAAGGTTCTTAAATATCGTGTCCTAACGTACTGGATGTGATATTTATATTCCTTCGGAACAAGAAAGTCTCAAATTTTAATTTAAATTGCTCGAAGTTTCTTTAAGAAATCATATTTTTAAATACTTTTAAAATTCAAACATTTGGACATGATTCTATCGATTAGGTACCAATTTGTGGGCGTTATGAGGGTGCTAACCCTTCCTCATACGTAAACCGACTCCGAACCCGTTTTTGTTTTTCGTGGACCAAAATCAAATGTTTTAAATAAAACGTTTTACAAGGTGATCCAATCACACCTAAAAGGATTGGTGGCGACTCCCATTTTGTTTTTTTTTTTTAAGTCGATCCCCGTTTTTAAAACTCGATTTTAAAATGGTTTCGACAATGATAGATCCTGGTTTACAGTTTATTAAGTTTTATTTTAAATTTATTTTACAAATCTAACAAGTGGTATCAAAGCCTCGTCATGTTAAATCATTGAGAACAAATTGATTCTTTATTATTTTTGGATTAATTTGTTTTTGAATTTTTATAGATTTGATATTTCAATTATACATTATGTTGAATCTTTAAGATTCTTGATAAAATTTTTGGATTTTGATTCTTTAAATTAAACTTTTAGGGTTTTATGATTTAGATTGAATGTATTATTATATTTTTGGGTGGTTCTCTTTCAATCACTATTCAAAGATTAAGAATTTATTCGTTATTTCGTTTACTATGCTTCTATATCCATAGGCCAATTTTTTAATAATATTGTACTTTTAATTTGGATTGAGCCAATGTGATATTTTTTAAGTTTGGATTAATTTGAAGTTATTACGGATGGGTGGTTGAAATTTTTTTAAAAGTCTGAGGTTGCTGCTTTAGAATATATTAAAGATTTTAGGGTTTGAAAGTTTATATATTTTTATTTCCTTCATTCTGTTCGCCAAATCATGTGATTTTTATTCTGAATTTTTATTTTGTCCTTCTGCCAAATCTTGTTCGATTTTAATTTGGTTTTGTATTTCATATATCAGACATGTATGAATTTGAATATCAAATTTGATTTTATGTTTACAAAACTTACGATAATATATAACATATATGCTTCAATTATTTTAACGATTGAATCTATATACTATGAAAGTGTCCAATGATTACAGCTATAATGTTATTGTATGAGTCTTGGTGGATTGTTATATATGATTGAAATATTTATTATATATTAAAGAACAATTATTCCGTTTGGTCTCTTATTGAACAAAGGAATTAAAAGGATGAAATGCCTAAGGTAATTGAAAGCATGTATTAAGTGTTGTACCAATTTGGTTGAGATTTCTTTTTAGTTGTTACTATATACTTGGATTAAATCTGCTTGAATTTGAAAGACATGTATTTTCTTGTAATTTTCTATAAGTTTTTTTTTAGGATGAATTCGTGTTATTCTCCTTTTTAAGTATTTGATTTTGGCATATTATGATTTCAAATATTTAGTTAAATTATGATTTTCGCCAAATTGATTTAAAGAATATTCATTGAAATTGTTAATTTTATGCTATGAATATATATTTATTCAGTTTTTGGATGTTTTGAAGTAAACTCATGTTACACATAATACATGTTTAAATAATTGGTTTTAGATTTGGTTCTATAATATAAAATTTGGCATCTTATGATTTCAAATATTTGGTTAAATTATGATGATATGGTTTATTATATGAATTGTGGGATATGTCAACTATTATGATTTTGTCTTTAAGATTTATTGGCTTGAAAATATTTTTTAAATATTCATGTGAATATTTATTTTATCATAAATACAACTTTGGATTTACATAGTAAATTTAAAGTAAGTTTTTCTATTTGATTATGAATACATATATATGCGTGAATTTCTTTGGTGTTTTTGTTCATACCAAAATTATGAATACATGTGCTTGTTAATTATTTGGCTTTGAACCACTATATTATTTCTGTTTGGTTTTGATATATATGGTTTTGGAACAAAAAAAAAAAAGAAGTCAAAGATTAAGGTTTTCGGATTTTTTTATTGCATTATTAAAACAACCTTATTTTTGGTTATTTCGGAGTCTATAAAGCAATAAAAAAATAGTTTTGACATTTGACTATTGGGTAAATTTTTAAATTTGAATATTGGTATGTTTATATATATTTTAAAATAACTTAATTGAAACAATAAGTCACCAAAGTGATTTTTTTTTGTATAAATTATTTTGTTTTAAAATATAAAAGTTTGTGTGCATGTAACTTAAGTTTTGTTAATATTGATCGGCCCAAATGAAGGTTAATAATATTAAATGTGCAACTATGGTGATAAACATGTGACGATTATTTGGTTTTACATGTGAGTAATAAATCGGCCCAAAGGAAGATTTATTGTTCGACATGTTCTTATTGTCAATGTTTGATTACTACACCAAGATATCACTTACAAGTTAATTTTTTATCCAAAGATGAAATATTAATGGAGTGTCCGATATCTTAAGATAAGGTTTACCTTTATTCAAATTATTTTGGTTTAAATTTGAAATCTTATGTGAAGTTGTTTATGTTTATGATTTATTCAACTATTATTATATTTGTCAACATCATTGTATGTTGTTTTGGGATAACAATATATACATAGATATACTATTATCTTTTAAGTTGATTGAAAGATAAAATTAAAAGAAATATTTTGAAACAAATAAATTCAAATTTTGGCTTTGGGTTTTAATTAAGGATGTCTAATATTTTAAATAGATTAGTTGAAACAAAATGCCTCCAAAGTGACCTCTTTTGCATAGATTAGTTTATTTAAAATATCAAGATGATTATTTATTTTTGTGATTCATACGTTTATTAATTGACCCAAAGGTAAGTTAATATTTGGCATAATTTCAACGACATCTGTGGTGATAAATGTGTGACAATTATAAGGTATCTTATGTAAGCAATATGTTAGTCCAAAGATTAATTCATTGTTAGCATAATTTATTTTCAATGTTTGATTGCTACAACAAGAGTACCGCTTATTGTTAATATTACTGTGTAACAGCCCGATTTAGGGGCTAGTCGGAACAGTGGCCTCGGGATCACTAATCCAAGATTGGAGAAAATTATTTTTATATTATTATATGAGTTATAGTATGATTATATAGGTGCATGAAAATTTTGGTACTTTAATTTTAGCGATTTCATACTTAATCGCGAAAAAGGACTAAATCGTATAAAGTGCGAAAGTTCCATGTTATAAGCTAAAGGTGTCTAAAAGTAATCGAATATTAATTGGAGGCCTTTAATGTGCAATTAGACCCTTGGAATTAGAGTGGCCGGCCATAGGGGACAAACAATGTCAAAATTGGTCAAAGTTGTTAGATTAGGTGGATTAAATTGAGGAAATAAAATAAAATAAAGAAAGGAAAAAGATATCATCTTTCCTCTCTTCTTCTCCACCGAAATTTTCAGCAAACAAGGGGTTTGAGAACTAAAAAATTTCAGCAAACTTCTCTCTTTACAAGTAAGTGTTCTAGTGATCCTTTTTTGATAAAAATTGTACTTTTGGAACCCTAAGGCTTAAGCTTTCTAAAGAGGGGACTATTTTGTAAAATGGTGAAGAGTTTAGAGTTTTGCCATGAGAGTTTTTAAGTAGTTTGCTGCATTTTTATGGAACAAAATGAGTCTTAGTTGTTAGATAAACAACTTTTGTGAAAGGTGTTATCATAAGAGAAATAAATGTTCACCTAGGCTCGATAAAGGTAGAAATTTGATTAGAATTGATTTCTGAGCCTAGGGGTAAAATGGTCATTTTGCAAAAGTCTAAGGGCAAAATAGTAATTTTACCAAAGCATGGTTATTGAAATGCATTTATTAATGTGATTGTTAAATGAGCTAATTTGCTATTATAGATTAAGAAGAACCAAGAATTAACCTCGACCGGGGAAAGAACAAAGTATCGGACTAGATCGACAATCTAGCCTATTTTGAAATCAAGGTAAGTTTGTATGTGATAAATTCAACAATTATGCTAGTATGTTTGAGAATGTTTGATATTATAATGATACATGATATTCTATGAAATTGAGTATTGGTGTTGAATGAGAAAGATGATAAAGGTTGAAATGTTGAAGTCTCGGTTGGACTATAATAAATGTGAGAATACTATCATCTAGACATGAGATGGATAAGGTCCCGTGTAAGACCATGTCGGGGACATGGCCTCAGCACCGAATTGAGATTCCATATAAGACCATATCTGCGATATGGCTTCGGTATTGAATTTGAGAATCGTATAAGACCATATCCGGGATATGGCATCGATACTTGAAGTGAGATTCCGTATAAGACCATATCCGGGATATGGCATCGGCACTCAGAGGTGACCCCATATAAGACCACATCTGGGATGTGGCATTGGCTTCGTGTTTATGTTAATGACGATGAATATGCGTCTTTGAGTATCCCTAGCGATTTAGTGGGATAAGTAGATAAGCTTGGAAATAGAAATGAGATTAGTACTAAAGTCATGTGATTAAGTGAATACAGGTACCAGTGAATAACTCACGAGGAATGTTTATGATATGTGGCATGGTATATGCTAGATAAGAACAAGTACGAGTAAGTTGTGGCAAAGTGCTTATGACTTTGTGTGGTTATCTAATGCCATGAATTGATGTCATTATGAACTTATTGTTGCTATTTATTTCCATGCAAACTTACTAAGCTTTATGCTTACCCCTCTCTTTTCCTTTTTTTTTCCTTGTAGTATTGCCAAGATAATTTGAGAATCGTGGGACATCGGAGTTCGGAAATCACACTATCGACATCTCTTTGGTATAACAAGTTAGACTTATTTTGAGTATGGCATGTATAGGACTTGGGTATTTCGTTATGTCATTTTGACAGCCAAAGTGTTGGATATTTACGTTATCAAAGTCATTTTTGTAAATGGTCATTGGTATTGGACCAATACATGTCAAGTTATTATTATGCAATGGTGATGAAATTATGAAGTTTATGCTTGTGTGGATGCTTTGAATTGAGTTTTTGGAAGTGCCATATGGTCATAAAATGTGTTAAATTGACTTGGCATAAGTGTGGTTGCTTGGTAGGTTGGCATATAGCTTGGTAGATGTGTCTAGGCTGTGTGTGACACACGGTCAGCCCCTTGGGCATGTGGAGAGGCCGTGTGTCCCCTTGCATGCTAGGTTTACAGGTTAGTATGCTCAGTAGTAAACACACGGGCAGAGACACGGCCGTGTGTCTCAGCCGTGTGGGAGGCACAGCCATGGACATGGGCGTGTGCCCAGGCCGTGTGAAGTCTGCACCTAAAATTTGGAATTTAATTCGACACACGGTCTAAGGACACGGGCGTGTGCCTTGGCCGTGTGACCTTAGTGATGTGATGATGTCATAAATAGAATGCCAAGGTTTTGGCACACGGACTAAGACACGGGCATGTCGAGGCCTTGTGAGGCACACGGGCCAAGGACACGGGCGTGTGTCCGGTCGTGTGAAATAAGTCAGTGTCGACCACGGGTAAAGAACACGGGCATGTCTCAGGGGCACACGGGCGTGTCCCTTAGACAACACGGGCGTGCGGCTCCTGTTTAGGCAAAATTTTCTAAGTGCTTAAAAGTTTTCGGGTTAATTCTGAAACCTTCCGTAAGTATGTTTAAGACCTTGTAGGCCTAAGATAAGGATGTTATGAGTTTTAATGAAAAGTTTTAAGTTGGAGCGTGGAGCGAACTTTTTTGGCCCGATGTTGTATGTTTAAGCGAGTTGAGTTAAGTAACGCCTCGTATCCGGTTCCGGCTTTGAACATGGGTAAGGGGTGTTACATTTAGTGGTATCAGAGCTACGATTTAGTCGGTTCTCAGACTAATGTAGCGTGAGTATGAGTCTAGTTATACATGCTATACGTAAGAGTATTTGTGTAATGATAGTGTGACGACTCCTGACGGTTTGAATTGTATTTTTATATAGTAATGGATCCGATCGATTGCGGTGATGATCTTTGCGATGTCTGCGCCGGCTCCCGTGCAAGGGACCGCGCCAGTAGAGAGTAGACCCGAGACTATGGGTCAGGGAGAAGAGGCTCCGGAAGCCTTTCTCCAAATGATGAGCAACTGGTATATAGAGTATATTCGAGCAAATCCTAATGCTCAACCCCCTCCACCCCCACCTATTCCTCAGCCCGCTCCTATAGCTCCTCAAGTGGTTAAGGTAGTAAGAAGAGAAAGGCCTCCGGTCGATAAGATCCGGAAACAAGGAGCCAAGGAATTTCGGGCTAGTAAGGATGACGATCCGGAGAGGGCGGAGTTCTGGCTTGAGAATACCATCAGGGTATTCGATGAGTTGTCATGCACGCCTGAAGAGTGCATAAAGTGTGCGGTATCTCTCTTGAGAGATTCGGCCTATCACTGGTGGAACACCCTTATGTTTGTGGTACCAAGGGAGAGAGTTAATTGGGAATTCTTCCAAGAAGAATTCCGGAAGAAGTACATTAGTCAAAGGTTTATTGACTAGAAGAGGAAAGAATTCTTAGAGCTAAAGCAGGGCCGAATGACGGTGACTAAATACGAACGTGAATTCGTAAGGCTTAGTAAGTATGCCCGGGAGTGCATGTCTACCGAGGCTATCATGTACAAAAGGTTCGAGGATCGGTTAAATGAAGATATCCTTTTATATGTTGGAGTCCTCGAACTAAAAGAATTTGTGGTGTTGGTAGATAGAGCCTGTAAGGCTGAAGAGTTGGCCAAAGAGAAAAGAAGAGCTGAGATTGAGTCCCGTGAATCGAGAAAGAGACAACTGAGTAAGTCATACCAATCCTAATCTAAGAAATCAAGGGATTTTACTACTCGACCAGCCACTTTGGTCGGGTTTTCAAACCGAAGTAAAGGTAAACAATTCTCGGGGTCTAAGGCTCAGACTACTTCAGTTGCTAGTGTTGGCAATGCCCGACCAAGTAGACTGGAATACCCGCAGTGTGGCAGACGTCATTCTAGTGAGTGCCGAGCAAATGAGAAGGCTTGTTTTATGTGTGGGTCTCTAGACCACTTTATCAGAGATTGCCCTGAGGCGGGTGAGAAAGAGAAATCTCAAAATGCAAGACTGGGATATTCTGCTAGAGGAAGACCACAGAGAAACCTGGGAAATGAGATGAGCGGCAAGAATACATCTAGAGAGCAGACTACAAGAGCTGAGGGTAGAGCACCAGCGAGAACATATGCCATTCGTGCTCGCGAAGAGGCGTCTTCCCCTGACGTGATCACGGGTACATTTTCTCTTTATGATACTTGTGTTATAACTTTAATTGATCCGGGATCTACCCACTCGTATATTTGCATGAAATTAGTCTCTAGCATGAGTATGCCTACAGAGTTTACTGAATTTGTGATAAGAGTGTCGAATCCCTTAGGCAAATGTGTATTGGTTGATAGAATATGCAAAAGTTGCCCTTTGATGATTAGGGGTCATTGTTTTCCTGCAAATTTCATGTTATTACCGTTTGATGAGTTCGATGTCATCCTTGAGATGGATTGGTTAGCTACACATGATGTGATAGTGAATTTTGGAAAGAAGTTTATTGAGTTAAAATGTGAAAGCGGGGATTTTATTCGTGTTGAATTAGATAAGCAGGACAGATCACCAGTAGTGATATCATCCTTGTTGACTCAGAAGTATTTAAGAAAGGGGTACGAAGCTTACCTTACTTTTGTAATGAATGCTAGAGAGACTGAGTTGAAAATTGAGTCGGTACCCATAGTGTGCGAATATCCGGATGTTTTTTCGAAAGAATTGCCAGGGTTACCTCCGGTTAGGGAGATTGAATTTGGGATTGAGTTAGCTCCGGGTACTGCCCCCATTTCTATTGCTCTATATAGAATGGCTCCAATCGAGCTAAAAGAATTGAAAGCACAGTTACAAGAATTAGCGGATAAAGGCTTCGCAAGACCGAGTTTTTCTCTGTGGGGTGCTCCTGTATTATTTGTGAAGAAGAAAGATGGTTCTATGAGGTTATGCATAGATTATCGGCAACTTAATAAGGTAACTGTGAAGAACAAGTACCCGTTGCCAAGAACCGATGATTTATTTGATCAATTGAAGGGAGCCACGGTGTTTTCTAAAATAGACTTAAGGCCTGGGTACTATCAGTTGAGAGTCAAGGACTCGGATGTGCCGAAAACGGCATTTCGGACGAGGTATGGTCACTATGAATTCTTGGTCATGCCTTTTGGTTTAACAAATGCCCCTGCAGTTTTCATGGACTTGATGAATCGCATTTTTCGGCCATATTTGAATAAATTTATCGTGGTCTTTATTGATGATATACTGATCTACTCTCGAGATGAGAACGAGCATGTCGAGCATTTGAGAACGGTTCTGTAAATTTTGAAAGATAAACAATTGTATGCCAAGTTTAGTAAAAGTGAATTTTGGCTTAAGAAAGTCGAATTTTTGGGACTATTGTCTCGGGAGATGGAATTAGAGTCGACCCGAGCAAGATTTCAGCAATTGTTGAATGGAAACCGCCAAGAAGCGTAACTGAAGTGAGGAGTTTTCTGGGCCTAGCCGGCTATTATAGGCGTTTTGTCAAGGGGTTCTCCATGATAGCCTCTGCGATGACGAGATTATTGCAAAAAGATGTGAAGTTTGATTGGACAGAAAAGTGCCAAAAGAGTTTTGAGAAACTAAAGGCATTGTTGACTGAGGCTCCTATTTTTGTGCAACCTGAGCCGGGAAGAGAATTTGTGGTTTACAGTGATGCATCCATGAATGGATTGGGTTGTGTGCTTATGCAAGAAGGCAAGGTGATTGCATATGCTTCTAGACAATTAAAGCCGCACGAGAAGAATTGCCCGACCCATGATTCAGAGTTGGCCGCCATTGTGTTTGCATTGAAGATATGGAGACACCATTTATATGGTGAAAGGTGTCGGATATTCACCGATCATAAGCTTCTAAAGTACTTGATGACTCAAAAAGAGTTGAACCTTAGGCAACAGAGGTGGTTAGAGTTGATAAAAGATTACGAGTTGGTATTTGACTACCATCCGGGAAAGGCGAACGTGGTCGCTGATGCCTTGAGTAGGAAATCATTTTTTATATTGAGAGCCATGAAAACACGGATCGCTTTGTCAAATGATGGTTCTATTCTAGTCGAGTTGAGGGCTAGACCATTATTCTCCAAGAGATTTGTGAAGCTCAGAGAGGTGACAGCGATTTACAAGCCAAAAGTGTTCTATGTGAGTCAAATGTTGAGTCAGACTTTCGGATAAGTCCTGATGGATGCCTGATGTTCCGAGATAGGGTCTGTGTACCCAGAGATGATGAACTTATACGAAAGATCCTGCATGAAGCACATAGTGGATGTTTGTCTGTACATCCAGGTAGCACGAAGATGTATAATGATTTGAGGAAATGGTATTGGTGGCCGTGTATAAAGAAAGACATTTCCGAGTTCGTTTCCAGATGCTTAATTTGTCAACAAGTGAAGGCTAAACATCAAGTACCTTCGAGTCTACTTCAGCCTATTATGGTTCCCGAGTGGAAATAGGACCGTATTACTATGGACTTCGTGACAGGTTTACCGTTGACGCTGAAAAAAAAGGATGATGTATGGGTTGTAGCCGATAGACTTACGAAGTCAGCCCATTTCATACCAGTATGAGTTGATTATTCTCTTGATAAGTTGGGGGATTTGTACGTGTCAGAGATAGTACGACTTCATGGTGTACCGTTGTAACAGTCCGGTTTATACCCTAGTCGAAACAGTGGTTTTGGGACCACAAATCTGAGTTCGTATAATATTTTAATAGTATTTTCAGTGTCTCTGTTATGTGATTATGCATGTGCTAAAGTTTCGTAAGTTAATTTGTCCGTCTGTGTGTTTAATTTGACAAAAGGATTGAATTGCATTAAATGTGAAATTTGCATGTTATATGTTAAAGCACTTAATTGTTGATGGCTTTTTAAGGTGGAGGCCTTATGAGGCAATTTAACCATTTTAGAGATAGTGGATGGTAGAATGGCAAAATAACCTTAATATCAATTTTTCTTATATGACTAATAGATGGGCAAATTGGTAAGTTGGCATTAATATGAATATTAAATAAAAAAAACATAAGAAAGATGAATGTTATCATCTTTGGGGTGTCGAAAGTTTGAAGAAAAGAGAAAGAAAATATCTAAGCTAGGTTTCGGCTATCAAAGTCTTTGATTCAAGGTATGTTTGATTTCAGTTTTTGATAATTTCTACATTTTTACAATCGTTGCTTAGTCTACTATCAAGCCCATGTCTCAATTTTGTGTATTGGTGTTGTTCATGAGAAATTCTATTGATGTTATGATGAGCTTTGTGATGATTTATGATGTTAAATGAAAGATTTGAGGTAGATGAACATACTTTGTTCTTGAATTTTTGATGAATTTAGCTAAATTGGGCTAAATTGAGAAAATGGTAACTTGAAGGACTAAATTGCAAATTTGATGGAAAATATGGGCTTGTATGAGATGTATGAGCATTCGGCTAAGCATGAGTATGTGATGATTTTGTGAATTTGATGTTTTGAGAAAAATGGACTAAATTGATAAATTGTGCAAATGTGAGAGTTAGTGAGAGTTAAATTGCAAATAGCCCTAATTGTGTGTCCTTGGATTGAATTGGATGAGTTAGTGAATAAAAGGATTAATTCTGAATATGTTTAGATCAAGAACTGAGGAAAACAGACTTAGACCGAGGGAAGGCAAAAGTAACCGAGTAGCCATTTCTATTTCCGATAAATCGAATCCGAGGTAAGTCATATTGCAAATAAATGTAATTGTATTGAGTTGAGCATATTCATATGCCTATTGTCGATATTGAATGTTTATGTGTTTTAATGCAAATAATTTTTGAGATAAGATCGACTTTGTGACAATGTCCGAGAAGTCCCGTACGAACCTAGAAATACATAGGTATCTGTTCTGTTTTTATCATATAAGACCACGTCCGGGACGTTGGTGTTGATTTGACATTCGTGTAAGACCACGTGCGGGGCGTTGGCGGCGATATTATCTTTTCGTGTAAGACCACGTGCGGGGCGTTGGCCGATATGAGCTTTTAAAGTGTAATACCACGTGCAGGACATTGGCATCGATATTATCTTTTGGTAAGACCATATGCGGGACATCGGCATCATATTGATTCGTATAAGACCGTATGCGGGGCGGTGGCATCGTTATCCGAGTACACGTAAGACCTCAAATGCGGGGCGTTGGCATTGTACAACTATTACGAGCTTTACGAGTATCCTATTAGGTTCCTATCGGTTCAATGGGCAAGTCTATGATACGAATGATTAAGTGAATTGTATATCTGTTTCAGGTACGTTGAATTATACACTAAGTGTGTATATAAGGTAAGTACCTATGTGATCTTACTATGATGATTTTGTATATTGGAATAACAATATGATATGTGAAAGTAAGCATGAATGAGCTATGTTTATATAAGACTTTTGAATTGTTGAATGTGACAAATATGGCCAAGTACATGGACCAAAGCATATATGTGATAGTTTGCTAAATCATTAAGATGTGCCAATGTACCTATGTGCATATATGCCTTTCATACTAAGTTTGTTTGTATTATGACTTACTAAGTTTTTGGAAAGCTTACTCTGTGTGTGTTTTCTCTATTTTATAGGTCGTCAAAGCTCTTTGAAGGCTGGGACCGTCAAGGATAAATCATCACACTACTAAACTCAATTTGGTACACTTGGAAATGTATATAGCTAGATATGGCATGTATAGGCTAGTATTTGACATGAGTTTGTTATATGAACTTAGCCATGTGATTTGGCTAGCTATGGGTTGAGAATTTGCTTGAATGTATGTGATATATGAAGTATGTTTTTGGCATGGTTAGTTGATGCATAAAATGGTCAAGTTTTGATTAAGCAAAGGAATGAATTATGCTTGTGATGAGATGAGTTTAGCCTTGTAATTTGGATGGTTATTTTGGTATGATTTTTGTTGTCAAATAGGCATGAGATGTCTTGATGGTTTTACTAGTAGGTTTGACCCATTGAGTGACATTTTGGCCTTGCAAATGGCCTATAATGTCACACGGTTGTGGCACACGGGCGTGCCTAGTGACCGTGGGGCTAAGTCAGTAGCTAGCCTAATAGCACACGGCCAAGACACACGGGCGTGTCTAGTAGTCGTGTGAGAAAGTCAGATTCGACCACGGCCAAGGCACACGGGCGTGCTTGGTGGCCGTGGATGTGAAGTCAGATTCGAGCATGGCCAAGGCACATGGGCGTGCTTGGTGGCCGTGGATGTGAGGTCAGATTCGACCACGGGGAGGACACACGGGGGTGTCCAGCAGCCGTGGGAGGCACACGGCTTGCCTACACGTGCGTGTAACCCCTGAAACTTAGAAAAGTTTTAAATTTTTGTGAAATTTTATATGTGTTCCGGTTTAGTCCCGACCCGGTTTATAAGCATGTTTTTGGTCTCGTTGACCGTATTAAGGGACATTATTTTTTAGATTGATGGATGACTGTATGAACTTTTGAAAATGTTTCCGATCTGTCTGGTAATGCCTTTACCCTAATCCGGCGACGGATACGGGTTAGGGGTGTTACATTTGGTTGGTATCAGAGCTACGGTTTAGTCGATTCTTGGACTAACGTAGCGTATAAGAGTCTAGCTATACATGCCATATTTTTGAATTTTGATAGTGTGATGAATCCTGACGTATAAATGTAATTTTCGTATAGTAATGGATCTCAAAAGAGCCGTAGCTGACGACGTAGAAAGTAATGCGCCTGCTCCCGCGCAAGGGATAGGGCCCTCTGATCTGAGACCAGCTACTAGCGGTCAAGGGGAAGAATCTAAACAAGCTTTCTTCCAAATGATGAGTGAGTGGTTCACTCAATTCGTAAAGAATAACCCGACTGTTTCACAACCTCTGCCCCCGGTTAATCCCCCTCAAACCTCAATTGTGCCTCCGGTGATGGGTATAAATCTGTTGAACAAGCCTCCGGTTGACAAAATTCGTAAGTATGAAATTTGAAGAGTTTGGGCTACTAATGATGATGATGCCGAGAAGGCGAGAGTTTTAGTTAGAAAACACGATTCGGGTATTCGATGAGATGTCTTTGACTCTGGAAGATTGCATAAAATGTGTTGTATCTTTTCTTCGAGATGCGGCTTATTAGTGGTGGAAAACTCTGATATCTGTTATTCCGAAAGAACGGGTGACATGGGATTTCTTTCAGATCGAGTTCCGAAACAAATATATCAGTGAGAGATTCGTTGATAAAAAACGAAAGGAATTTTTGGAATTGAAACAAGGCCGTATGACTGTGGCGGAATATGAACAAGAGTTTGTCAAACTGAGTCAATATGCTCGTGAATGTGTATCATCTGAAGCAATAATGTGTGAAAGGTTTGAAGATGGGCTTAATGAAGACATCCGTTTACTAGTCGAGATTTTAGAGATAAAAGAGTTCGTTGTACTCGTTGATCGAGCGTGCAAAGCTGAAGCACTCAGGAAAGATAAAAAGAAAGCTGAGTCTGAAGTTAGAGATATGAGAAAGAGATTTCAGAATAGATCGTTTCAGTCCACTTCAAAGAAATTTAGAGATGATCAAAGCCGTTCGAGAGGTAATATGGGATATTCAAATAGAAATCGATATAGATCACAAATGAGTTTCAAAGCTCCAGCAACTTCAGTGGCAAGTGTTGAGAATGTACGATATGAGAAACCAGAGTGTAAGCATTGTGGGAAAAGACATCCGGGAAGCTATAGAATGAATGACAGAGCTTGTTTCAGATGTGGATCACTTGATCATTTTATCCGTGATTGGCCGAGTGCAGTCGAGCACGAGAATGTTCAAAATCGAGATCCGATAATGCACTGTGAGAGGTAAACCTTGAAGAATGTAAGGAATGTCAGTGGTAGTCAGAGAACTATGAGAGAGACTGTTGCGAAATTCGAAGCTAGAGCGCCTGCCAAAGCGTATGCTATTTGAGCTCGTGAGGAAGCTTCTTCACCAGATGTTATAACGGGTACTTTTACACTTTATGATACTTCTGTGATTGCATTGATAGACCCTGGTTCTACGCATTCGTATATATGCATGAATTTAGTGTTCAGTAATACTTTGCCTATAGAGTCTACTGAGTTTGTTATAAAAGTATCGAACCCCTTAGGTAAAAGTGTCCTGGTTGACAAAGTATGCAAGAACTATCCATTAATGTTTCGAGATATTTGTTTCCCTGCTGGTTTGATTCTTTTGCCATTTGATGAGTTTGATATCATTCTGGGTATGGACTGGTTGTTTTCGCATGATGCCATTGTGAACTATAAAAGAAAGACTATTGATTTGAGATGTTTGAAATTGTACGGATTGAATCTAATGATTTGAATGGTTTGCCTACTATGATATCTATGTTGAAAGCTCAAAGTTATGTGAAAAAGGGTTATGAAGCATATTTTGCTTATGTGATTGATTCGAAAGTTTCTGAGAAGAAAGTCGAATCAATGTCTATTGTCTGTGAGTTTTCTGATGTATTCCCTGAAGAGTTACCGGGTTTGCCTCCGATTCGTGAAGTTGAGTTTGGTATTGAGTTGTTACCTAGTACTACACCTATATCGATAGCTCTATATAGAATGGCACCAACAGAGTTGAAAGAGTTAAAGTCACAGTTGCAAGAATTGACCGATAGAGGTTTGCTAGACCGAGTTTCTCGCCTTGGGGTGCCCCATTCATTTGTGTGAAAAAGAAAGATGGCACGATGAGAATGTGCAGCGATTATCGTCAGTTGAATAAAGTGGTCATAAAGAACAAATATCCGTTTCCCAGGATTGACGATTTGTTTGATCAGTTAAAAGGAGCTACTGTGTTTTCGAAGATAGATCTGAGATCGGGTTATTATCAGTTGCGAGTAAAAGATTCGGATATACCTGCGCGCTGAGAATAAAGTACGGGCATTATGAGTTTCTAGTTATTCCATTTGGATTAACCAATGCTCTGCTTTTTATGGATTTGTGAACAAAATTTTCAGACCAGTATCTAGATCGATTTGTTGTTGTATTCATTGATGACATTTTGATTTATTCACGTGATGAGACTGAACATGCTGATCATTTGAGAATTGTGTTGCAAACTCTGAGAGAAAAGTAATTATATGAGAAATTCAGCAAATGTGAATTCTGGTTACACGAGGTTAGTTTTTCGGGACATATTGTATCAAAGATCCCAGGTATACGTGTTGACTGAGCAAGATTTCTGCTATATTGGATTGGAAACCTCCAAAGAATGTATCTAAAATTCGTAGTTTTCTGGGACTTACTGGTTATTACCGCAGATTTGTTAAAGGCTTTTCGGCGATAGCTACTCCATTGACTAGATTGCTTCAGAAAGATGTTAGATTTGAATGGTCGAACAAATGCCAGAAAAGTTTTGATCAGTTGAAAACTCATATTGTGAAGCTCGGTGTTAGTATAACGAGAATCGGGCAAAGAATTTGTGATTTCTGATGATGCTTCATTAAGCGATGCAGGATGTGTTTTGATGCGGGGAAGGCAAAGTTGTAGCTTATGCTTCGAGACAATTGAAGCCTCATGAAAAGAACTATTCGACACATGATCTCGAGCTAGCTGCGATTGTGTTTGCACTAAAGATCTGGCGCCATTATCTGTACAGTGAAAAATGTCACGTGTTTTTCGAATCATAAAAGTCTAAAATATCTGATGACTCAGAAAGATTTGAACCTTCGTCAAAGAAGATGGTTAGAGCTGTTAAAAGATTATGAACTTGTGATAGATTATCATCCGGGTAAAGCAAACGTTGTTGCTGATGCATTGAGTAGAAAATCATTGTTTGCACTATGTGCTTTGAATGCTCAGTTAGATTTGTCTAATTATAGTTCTGTGATGGCTGAATTAAAAGCGAAACCGTTGTTTATACAGCAGATATATGATGCTCAGAAATCTGATAATGAATTGATAGTGAAACGAGCTCAGTGTGATTCGAATTATGAACCTGAATTTCGAGTGGTTGATGATTGCTTGAGATTCTGAGATCGTATCTGTGTTCCGAGAAATCTGGAATTGATTCAGTTGATTTTAAATAAAGCACATAATAGTCATCTATCTGTTTATCCGGGGAGTACTAAAATGTACCATGATTTGAGGCGACACTATTGGTGGTCTGGTATGAAGCGTGATATTTTTGAATTTGTTTCAAAATGTTTAATCTATCAGCAAGTTAAAGCTGAACATCAAGTTCCGTCTGGGTTGCTACAACCGATTCTAATTCCTGAGTGGAAATGGGATAGAGTGACAATGGATTTTGTTTCTGGTTTGCTTCCAACTCTGAGAAAGAAAGATGATATATGGGTTGTAGTTGACAGATTAACTAAATCTGCCCATTTTATTTCGGTAAGATCTGACTATTCACTTGATAGATTAGTCGAGCTTTATATTTCTGAGATTTTTAGATTGCACGGTGTGCCACTATCTATTGTGTCAGATAGGGATCCGAGATTTACATCGAGGTTCGGGAAGAAATTGCAATAAGCTTTAGGCACTAAAGCGCATTTCAATCTGACTTTTCATCCATAAGCAGATGGTCAATCCGAGCGGATTATTTGATTCTTGAAGATATGTTAAGATGTTGTATACTTGAGTTTAATGGTTCGTAGGAACGAGATTTGCCATTGATTAAATTTGCATACAATAATAGTTTTCAGTCGAGCATCAAAATGGCACCATATGAAGCTTTGTACGGACGTAAATGTCGTACACCTCTGTATTGGACTGAGCTCAGTGAAAATAAGCTACACAGGGTAGATTTGATAAAAGACTCAGAACAGGAAGTGAAATTGATCCGAGATTGTTTGAAAGCAGCATCTGATCGTCAGAAGTCTTATGTGGACTTAAAACAAAAGGATATAGAATTTAAGATCGGCGACAAAGTATTTCTGAAAGTATCACCATGGAAGAAAGTACTTCGTTTCGGACGTAAAGGCAAGTTTAGTCCGAGATTCATCGGGTCGTATGAAATCATTGAGCGAGTTGGACATGTTGCATATCGATTGTTGTTGCCTTTCGAGCTAGAAAAGATACATATTGTATTTCATGTCTCAATGCTCCGTAGATATCGATCTGATCCGTCACATGTTATTGCCCCATCTGAAATTCAAATCCGATCTGATATGTCATACGAAGAGGAACCGATCCGTATCTTAGCTCGTGAAGTAAAAGAGTTGAGAAATAAGAAAATTCTGTTAGTAAAAGTATTATGGAATCGTCACGGAATAGAAGAAGCTACGTGGGAGCCGGAAGATTCCATGAAACAGCAATATCCGGCTTTGTTTAATGGTAAGATTTTCGGGGAAGAAAATCCCTAAGGGGGGAGAATTGTAACAGTCCGGTTTATACTCTAGTCGGAACAGTGGTTTCGGGACCACAAATTCGAGTCCGTATAATATTTTAATAGTATTTTCTGTGTCTCTGTTATATGATTATGCATGTGCTAAAGTTTCGTAAGTTAATTTGTCCGTTTGTGTGTTTAATTTGACAAAAGGATTGAATTGCATTAAATGTAAAATTTGCATGTTATATGTTAAAGCACTTAATTGTTGATGGCTTTTTAAGGTGGAGGCCTTATGAGGCAATTTAACCATTTTAGAGATAGTGGATGGTAGAATGACATAATAACCTTAATATCAATTTGTCTTATATGACTAATAGATGGGAAAATTGGTAAGTTGGCATTAATATGAATATTAAATAAAAGAAACATAAGAAAGATGAATGTTATCACCTTTGGGGGTGCCGAAAGTTTGAAGAAAAGAGAAAGAAAATATCTAAGCTAGGTTTCGGCTATTAAAGTCTTTGATTCAAGGTATGTTTGATTTCGATTTTTGATAATTTCTACGTTTTTACAATCGTTGCTTAGTCTACTATCAAGCCCATGTCTCAATTTTGTGTATTGATGTTGTTCATGAGAAATGCCATTAATGCTATGTTGAGCTTTGTGATGATTTATGATGTTAAATGAAAGATTTGAGCTAGATGAACATACTTTGTTCTTGAATTTTTGATGAATTTAACTAAATTGGGCTAAATTGAGAAAATGGTAACTTGAAGGACTAAATTACAAATTTGATGGAAAATATGGGCTTGTATGAGATGTATGAACATTCGGCTAAGAATAAGTATGTGGTGAATTTGATGTTTTGAAAAAAATGGACTAAATTGATAAATTGTGCAAATGTGAGAGTTAAATTGCAAATAGCCCTAATTGTGTGTCCTTGGATTGAATTGGATGAGTTAGTGAATAAAAGGATTAATTCTGAATATGTTTAGATCAAGAACCGAGGAAAACGAACTTAGACCGAGGGAAGGCGAAAGTAACCGAGTAGTCGTTTCTATTTCCGATAAATTGAATCCGAGGTAAGTCATATTGCAAATAAATGTAATTGTATTGATTTGAGCATATTCATATGCCTATTGTCGATATTGAATGTTTATGTGTTGTAATGCAAATGATTTCCGAGATAAGATCGACTTAATGACAATGTCCGAGAAGTCCCGTACGAACCTAGAAATACATAGGTATCTGTTCTGTTTTTATCATATAAGACCACGTCCGGGACGTTGGCATTTATTTGATATTCATGTAAGACCACGTCTGGGACGTTGGCAGCGATATTATCTTTTCGTGTAAGACCACGTCTGGGACGTTGGCATCGATATGAGCTTTTCGTGTAAGACCATGTCTGGGACGTTGGCATTGATATTATCTTTTCGGGTAAGACCATGTCTGGGACATCGGCATCATATTGATTCGTATAAGACCCTGTCTGGGACAGTGGCATCGTTATCTGAGTACACGTAAGACCTCGTCTGGGACGTTGGCATTGTACAACTATTCTGAGTTTTCTGAGTATCCTATTAGGTTCCTATCGGTTCAACGGCCAAGTCTATGATACGAATGATTAAGTGAATTGTATATCCGTTTCAGGTACGTTGAATTATACACTAAGTGTGTATATAAGGTAAGTACCTATGTGATCTTACTATGATGATTTTGTATATTGGAATAACAATATGATATGTGAAAGTAAGCATGAATGAGCTATGTTTATATAAGACTTTTGAATTGATGAATGTGACAAATATGGCCAAGTACATGGACCAAAGCATATATGTGATAGTTTGCTAAATCATTAAGATGTGCCAATGTACCTATGTGCATATATGATTTTCATACTAAGTTTGTTTGTATTATAACTTACTAAGCTTTTGGAAAGCTTACTCTGTGTGTGTGTTTTCATTGTTTTATAGGTCGCCAAAGCTACTAAAGGCTCGGGACCGTCAAGGATCGTCATCACACTACTAAACTCAATTTGGTACACTTTGGAAATGTATATAGCTAGATATGGCATGTATAGGCTAGTATTTGACATGAGTTTGTTATATGAACTTAGCCATGTGATTTGGCTAGCTATGGGTTGAGAATTTGCTTGAATGTATGTGATATATGAAGTATGTTTTTGGCATGGTTAGTTGATGCATAAAATGGTCAAGTTTTGATTAAGCAAAGGAATGAATTATGCTTGTGATGAGATGAGTTTAGCCTTGTAATTTTGGATGGTTATTTTGGTATGATTTTGGTTGTCAAATAGGCATGAAATGTCTTGATGATTTTACTAGTAGGTTTGACCCATTGGGTGACATTTTGGCCTTGCAAATGGCCTATAATGTCACACGGTTGTGGCACACGGGCGTGCCTAGTGATCGTGGGGCTAAGTCAGTAGCTAGCCTAATAGCACACGGCCAAGACACACGAGCGTGTCTAGTAGTGGTGTGAGAAAGTCAGATTCGACCACGGCCAAGGCACACGGGCGTGCTTGGTGGCCGTGGATGTGAAGTCGGTCGAGCACGACCAAGGCACATGGGCGTGCTTGGTGGCCGTGGATGTGAGGTCGATTCGACCACGGGAGGACACGCGGGGGTGTCCGGCGGCCGTGGGAGGCACACGGCTTGCCTACACGAGCATGTAACCCCTGAAACTTAGAAAAGTTTTAAATTTCCGTGAAATTTTGTATGTGTTCGGTTTAGTCCCGACACGGTTTATAAGAATGTTTTAGGTCGTTGACCAGTATTAAGGGACATTATGTTTGAGATTGATGGATGAATGTATGAACTTACGAAAATGTTTCCAATCTATCGATGCGCCTTTAACCCTATTAAACAGCGGATACGGGTTAGGGGTGTTATAACCGTTGTCGATCATTTCAGATAGAGATCCGAGATTTACGTCACGGTTTTGGAAAAAGTTGCAAGAGGCTTTAGGCACAAAATTGAGTTTCAGTACAACTTTCCATCCACAAACCGACAGGCAGTCGGAAAGAGTGATACAGACACTTGAAGACATGCTTAGATGTTGCATTCTAGAATTCCAAGGTAATTGGGAAAAATACTTACCGTTGGTGGAATTTGCCTATAACAACAGTTTTCAGTCAAGTTTGAAGATGACACCTTATGAAGAATTGTACGGGCGTAAGTGCCGAACGCCCTTGTATTGGACAGAACTTAGAGAGAATCAGATCCGTGGGGTTGATTTTGTCAGGGAAACTGAAGAGAAAGTAAAGGTGATACGTGAATGTTTGAAAGCGGCCTCAGATAGACAAAAATCCTACTCGGATTTGAAAAGGAAGGAGATCGAGTTCCAAGTAGGTGATAAAGTATTTCTGAAAGTATTACCATGGAGAAAAGTCCTCAGATTTGGCCAGAAAGGCAAATTGAGTCCGCGTTTTATCGGACCTTATGAAGTTACTGAGAGGATAGGACCGGTAGCTTATCGTTTGGCCTTGCCACCTGAGCTAGAAAAGATTCACGATGTCTTCCACGTGTCTATGTTACGCCGATACCATTCGGACCCTTCGCATGTGATTGTACCATCAGAGGTAGAGATTCGACCGGACATGACTTATGGCGAAGAGCTGGTTAAGATTTTGGCACGAGAGGTCAAACAGTTGAGAAACAAAAGTATAGCCCTTGTGAAAGTGCTGTGGCAAAGGCATGGAGTAGAAGAGGCTACTTGGGAGCCCGAGGAGGTTATGAGAAACCAATATCCAAACCTTTTCACCGATAAGATTTTCGGGGACGAAAATTCTTAAGGGAGAGAATCGTAACAGCCCGATTTAGGAGCTTGTCGGAACAGTGGTCTCGGGATCACTAATCTGAGATCGAAGAAAATTATTTTTATATTATTATATGAGTTATAGTATGATTATATAGGTGCATGAAAATTTTGGTACTTTAATTTTAGCGATTTCATGCTTAATCGCGAAAAAGGACTAAATCGTATAAAGTGTGAAAGTTCCATGTTATAAGTTAAAGGTGTCTAAAAGCCATAGAATATTCATTGGAGGCTTTCAATGTGCAATTAGACCCTTGGAATTAGAGTGGCCAGCCATAGGGGACAAACAATGTCAAAATTGGTCAAAGTTATTATATTAGGTGGATTAAATTGAGGAAATAAAATAAAATAAAGAAAAAAAGATATCATCTTTCCTCTCTTCTTCTCCACCAAAATTTTCAGCAAACAAGGGGTTTGAGAACACAAAAATTTCAGCAAACTTCTCTCTTTACAAGTAAGTGTTCTAGTGATCCTTTTTTATAAAAATTGTACTTTTGGAACCCCTAAGGCTTAAGCTTTCTAAAGAGGGGACTATTTTGTAAAATGGTGAAGAGTTTAGAGTTTTGCCATGAGAGTTTTTAAGTAGTTTGCTGCATTTTTATGAAATAAAATGAGACTTAGTTGTTAGATAAACAACTTTTGTGAAAGGTGTTATCATGAAAACACCTAAAAGGACCTTTTTGTAAAGGTTGTAAAATATGTAGTAAATGTGTGAAATGTTGAGTTTTGATGGTAGCCATAAGATAAATAAATGTTCACCTAGGCTCGATAAAGGTAGAAATTTGATTAGAATTGATTTCCGAGCCTAGGGGTAAAATGGTCATTTTGCAAAAGTCTAAGGGCAAAATAGTAATTTTCCCAAAGCATGGTTATTGAAATGCATTTATTAATTTGATTGTTAAAGGAGCTAATTTGCTATTATAGATCAAGAGGAACCAAGAATTAACCTCGACCGGGGAAAGAAAAAAGTATCGGACTAGATCGACAGTCTAGCCTATATTGAAATCGGGGTAAGTTTGTATGTGATAAATTCAACAATTATGCTAGTATGTTTGAGAATGTTTGATATTATAATGATACATGATATTCTATGAAATTGAGTATTGGTGTTGAATGAGAAAGATGATAAAGGTTGAAATGTTGAAGTCTCGGTTGGACTATAATAAATGTGAGAATACTATCATCGAGACATGAGATGGATAAGGTCCCGTGTAAGACCATGTCGGGGACATGGCCTCGACACCGAATTGAGATTCCGTATATGACCATATACGGGATATAAGCCGGTATTGAATTTGAGAATCGTATAAGACCATATCCGGGATATGGCATCGATACTTGAAGTGAGATTCCATATAAGACCATATCCGGGATATGGCATCGGCACTCAGAGGTGACCCCATATAAGACCACATCTGGGATGTGGCATTGGCTTCGTGTTTATGTTAATGACGATGAATATGCGTCTTTGAGTATCCTTAGTGATTTAGTGGGATAAGTAGATAAGCTTGGAAATAGAAATGAGATTAGTACTAAAGCCATGTGATTAAGTGAATACAGGTACCCGTGAATAACTCACGAGGAATGTTTACGATATGTGGCATGGTATATGCTAGATAATAACAAGTACGAGTAAGTTGTGGCAAAGTGCTTATGACTTTGTGTGGTTATCTAATGCCATGAATTGATGTCATTATGAACTTATTGTTGCTATTTATTTCCATGCAAACTTACTAAGCTTTATGCTTACCCCTCTCTTTTCCTTTTTTTTCCTTGTAGTATTGCCAAGATAATTTGAGAATCGTGGGACATCGGAGTTCGGAAATCACACTATCGACATCTCTTTGGTATAACAAGTTAGACTTATTTTGAGTATGGCATGTATAGGACTTGGGTATTTCGTTATGTCATTTTGACAGCCAAAGTGTTGGCTATTTACGTTATCAAAGTCATTTTGTAAATGGTCATTGGTATTGGACCAATACATGTCAAGTTATTATTATGCAATCGTGATAAAATTATGAAGTTTATGCTTGTGTGGATGCTTTGAATTGAGTTTTTGGAAGTGCCATATGGTCATAAAATGTGTTGAATTGATTTGGCATAAGTGTGGTTGCTTGGTAGGGTGGCATATGGCTTGGTAGATAGCCATATAATTGTCCACACGGGTAGACACACAGGCGTGTGTCTAGGCCGTGTGTGACACACGGTCAGCCCCATGGGCGTGCGGAGAGGCCGTGTGCCCCCTTGCATGCTAGGTTTACAAGTCAGTATGCTTAGTAGTAAACACACGGGCAGAGACACGACCGTGTGTCTCTGCCGTGTAGGAGGCACGGCCATGGACATGGGCGTGTGCCCAGGCCGTGTGAAGTCTGCACCTAAAATTTGGAATTTAATTCGACACACGGTCTAAGGACACGGGCGTGTGCCTTGGCCGTGTGACCTTAGTGATGTGATGATGTCATAAACAGAATGTCAAGGTTTTGGCACGCGGGCTAAGACACAGGCGTGTCGAGGCCATGTGAGGCACACGGGCCAGGGACACGGGCGTGTGTCCGGCCGTGTGAAATAAGTCAGTGTCAACCACGGGTAAAGAACATGGACATGTCCTAGGGGCACACGGGCGTGTCCCTTAGACAACACGGGCGTGTGGCCCCTGTTTAGGCAAAATTTTCTAAGTGCGTAAAAGTTTTTGGGTTAATTCTGAAACCTTCCGTAAGTATGTTTAAGACCTTTTAGGCCTAAGATAAGGATGTTATGAGTTTTAATGAAAAGTTTTAAGTTGGAGCAAACTTTTTTGGCCCGATATTGTATGTTTAAGCGAGTTGAGTTAGGTAACGCCTCGTATCCGGTTCCGGCTTTGAACACGGGTAAGGGGTGTTATATACTTTCCAAAGACTTGATATTAATGTTGTGTTTGGTATCTTGAGATGGGATTAGCCATTTTCCTGAATTTATTGTTTACTTATGAATATTGATGTGAGCTTATTTTTATTTATTTTTTGTTCTATATTCAGCTAATTCATCTTCTACTACCACAATATCTGCTAATATAAATTCTATACCCATACTTAATGGGACTAATTTCAATGAATGGAAAAGGGATTTACTTATAGTGCTTGGCTATATGAACATAGACATTGCACTAAGGGAAGAACAACTCGCACCTCTCACTGCGAAAAACACCCCTTATGTTAAAAGGGATTTTGAGAGGTGAGATCGTTCAAATTGCATGAGTCTAATGATCATGAAGCACAGCATTTCAGAAGCCTTTAGGGGCACAGAATCTGAAAAGATTACTCAGGCCAACGTTTCCTTGACGAAATTGAGAAATGTTTTGTTAAAAACGATAAGGTTGAAATGACATCATTTCTGACTTCTTTGATGTCTATAAAGTATAAGGGTCAAGGAAATTTTGAGCGATCTAAGGGCTATGAGTTTTATGATCCCACAATTAGGAATATGTTTTAGACGAGAATTGCAACATTTTTTTAGGATGTTGAGTTTGGAGGGAGAAATAAGGTTAGAGATATTGTTTTTAAAGAGGAATTGAATTCTAACTCAGTTCCTACTATCACTTTTGATGATGTTTAGGTTCTCATACCTATCATTGATTAAGAAGTGAATCTAGAACCTCAATAAGACAATGTTGAACAACTCCCTATTCAAGATGAGGTAATTGTTCCAGAAGAACAAACTCAAAAACCTTACGAGCGAATGTCATTAAAAAGGTCCACTAGAGAAAGGGTTATAATGGTTTTAGTGGAATATTTTGACCTTAAGCTGCATCAGATGAATATTAAGTTAATGGTTTCTCAATGGTAACATTGATCATACATTTATATGGTGCAACTAGAAAACTTTGTGTCTGATGATGCAAAGTTAATGATTTGCAAATTAAAGAACTCCATATATGGGTTTAAGCATAATTCTCGTCAATAGTATTACAAATTTTACCAAATAATTATCTCATTCGGTTTAGAGATGAATTTTGTCGATAATTTTATATATCATAAGTTTAGTGGGAGTAAGGTTCTATATTTGGTTTTATATGTTAATGACATAATGCTTGTTAATAATAAGTACAGTTGCAATCAATGCCCTAAGAATGATTTTGAGATTACAGAAATGCATAAGATTTTTTACATTTTAGTAGTGGGAAGTCTAATGTATGTTCAAGTTTGTATACATTGGAATATTATGTACACTGTTGCAATGTTAGGCAGATATTTTAAACAACCCTAGTTTGGACCATTGGATAGCATCCAAGAGGGTTATAAGGTATTTTCAGAGAACAAAAGATTACATGCTCACATATAGGAGGTCTAATCAGTTAGAGATCATCATGTATACAGACTCCAATTTTGATGGAATATGGATACAAGATTTTGTCACTAAGGTGCAAATTGTGAAAACAAATTGCAGTCTTTTCTTCCAATAGCAACAGGAGCACATCAAAGTCAACACACATAGACTTTAAGTTCCTGGTTGTTAAAGTAAAAGTTCAGAGTGGTTAGGTGCTTATAAAGCATATTAGGACAAACTCCATGATTGCGGATCCGCTTACTAAGGGACTACACCTAAGGTTTTATAAGATCACACTGCTCATATGGGTGTAATGTCATTTAAGGATATTTAGTTTTAGTGGGAGTTTGTACTTTTAAATGCTTTTATGTTATAGACACATTTCCAATTATTTCAGTTTACGGATATTAAGTTTATTTTTTGCAGAAATAAAGTTTATTTGGTTTATTCACACTCTGGTTTTGGTAAGGTTTGATCTCACTAAGGTTTAAGGAGGACCAGTTGGAAATAGACATGTTTAGATCATATTGCATGTAATTTCCATGCTACACATCCATACTTGATCTATGTCATTTGGTTGTGTTAATATACGTGATCATGGATGGATTTAGTTACGATATATGCAACGAAAGTTTCCTTGATTCTATGTTAACATAATTAATGGACGAGATTGTTCAGAATACCTTTTGAATATGATAGTAAAATATTAAGCTCATAAGGTTATATAATGACATGTAATTATAGAGTAATTAGTATATATATGTGGTCCAAGTGGGAGATTGTAGGAAAATATGGACATCACATATATAATAAGGGTAATTACATGTTATTATTTACTATCATAATAGGTTAGCCCAAATTAAAAGTGGTCTAATTTGGTTATGGTTTATTGGGCTTTAAATTATTAAATAAAGTATAGGTCAAATATGTGTAGATACTCTAGTAATTCAGTTCTAATCAATTTCTAATTAATGATGGGCTAATTAGGGATTAGGGCTAATGTGTCAAAGTTATATATATTAGAGCTATGGTCCCCAAATTACACACAAGATATATTTTCTAATATCCCATCCTTAGGAAAGAGAGAGCAAATATTCTCTGAATTTCTTGTGTGCTAATTTGGAAGATCAAATCCCGAAGATCTGGAAAAACTTCAAGGAATTCATGGATTCAGGTATGCTTCCGCATCTAGTTTTATTCTTAATTTATTCTTTATGATTTGACATGATAGATCCTGGTTTACAGTTTATTAAGTTTTATTTTAGATTTATTTTACAAATCTAACAGAAAAACCTTTGTTTTATCAACCAATAAATATACCCATACAACATATGAAAAATCATCAACTAATGTAAAAAAATATCTTGCACCACAAGAAGTGTAACAGTCCGGTTTAGACCCTAGTCGGAATAGTGGTTTTGGGACCACAAATCCGAGTCAAAAAATATTTTAATATTATTTTCTGTGCTTACAGTATGTGATTATGCATGTGTGAAAGTTTCGTGATTTAATTTTGTTGTCTGTGTGCTTAATTTGAGAAAAGGACTAAATCGCATAAAAGGTAAAAGTGGCAATTCATATGTTAATGTGTTGAATTGACATGGCTTATTAAAGGTGAAGTCCTTAAGTGGATATTAGACCATTAAACATTGTAGTGGACGGTTATGGGATTGTATTATATAGTTTTCTTATTAATTCATTAAGGATAAAATTGGAAATTTATTATTAATGTTAATATAATTAATAAAAACAAAATGGTGGCCATTATATTGTGTTCATCCACCAAAATTACAAAGGAAAGAAAAATAAAAAGAGTTGCTAGGTTTCGGCAATGGTTTAGCTTGATTAAGGTATGCATTTAGTTCAGTTTTTGATAATTTCTACATTTTCGTAATCGTTGCTTCGAATACTTCAAAACCCATGCATTAATTTTGGAATTTGATGATGATTTTGAAATGTGCCATTGATGAATACTTGAGCTTTGTGATGTTAGTTGATAAAATATGAAATATATGTGTTAAATTAGTTGTTTTGTCTTTGGATTTTTGGTGAATTTGAGTAATTTAGACTAAATTGTGAAAATAATATTTTGAGGGACTAAAATGTGAAATAAATGAAATATATGGACTTTTATGAGCATGATGAAAATTCGGCTAACCATGGGTAATATGAAATTTTGTGTATTTTGTGATTTTGTGAAATAGGGACTTAAATGTCAAAATGTGAAAATGTGAGGGCTAATTTGTAAAGTGCCCTAAATGAGTGTTTTTGGATTGAATTGAATGATTTGGTAAATAAATGGGTTAAATTTGAATATGTATAGATCAAGAACCAAAGAAACCGGATTTAGATCGAGGAAAGTCGAAACTGATTGAATAGTCGAATTCGTCCGTCTATATCCATACGAGGTAAGTGTAACACCCCATACCCACGTCCGAGACTGAGACTAGATACGAGACATTACCATACTTGATCTTAAGGAAACATGAACTTACGGGCTGTAAAATTTTGTTTCGAAACAGAAACAAAATATACGTTTCATGGGCCTACGAGGCCTTAAACATCTATCCGGAAACATTTGGAACTCAATCGGGAACTTTTCCTTGAAACAGGGGTCACACGCCCATGTGACTTGGGACACGCCCGTGTACCCCTAAGACATGCCCGTGTCTTCCACCCGTGGTCGACACTGACTAATTTCACACGGCCTTGACACGCCCGTGGCTTTGGCCCGTGTGCTAAACTTTGGCATTCTGACTTATGCACACGGTCCATACACGCGCCCATGTACTTCAGCCGTGTGACAATCCAATTTACAAGTGCAAGGTGCAGACTTCACATGGCCAGGGCACACGCCCATGTGCTAACCGTGTGTCACACACGGCCTAAACATACAGCCGTGGGACTAACCCGTAGCCTATTCTGACTTAAGGTACTAAGGTACAGGGGACGCACGGCCTAGACACACGCCCGTGTGTCCATTCGTGTGGGCACATGTGGGCTACTTACCAAGCCAATTGCCACCCTGAATCATGATCAATCTCATACTCAATTCAACAACTCAAATTACTACATCTTTCATGAACAACACTACATGATTCATTGATATCAATAAACATACATACTTAGTCAATCTTGGCAAATCGCTTAGCCATATACAAAAGAATAATGAACTTGATAGCCCATACTATTGCCCCTTTTTAAAACATATTCTCAAAATGAAATGTTTCCTATACATGAAATACTTAATATGAACAACTTGGCTATACCAAAATAGCGATTGATAGTGTGCTTCGAGCTCCGATGACAATGATCCACGAGATTAGCTTGGCGGGACTACATGGAAAGAAAGAAATAAAGACGTAAGCATTTAGCTTAGTAAGTTTGCAAATAATGCACATAGAAACATACTCGCTTAACATAAACCATTTGGCATCATAAATTTCAGCTATTAAAGCTTACTTACTCTTACTGATTATTACATATCTCATGATTCTCACTAGTCTCATGCTCGTGAGGTAAACAAGGTACCTGTATCACTTGATCGCATAGATCAGTATACTTTACTATAATAATCATAATCTCTAATTCATCATTCATAACATGAATAATACTCATTTTCAACTTGATAATAGCTTTACTTATTTTGCCCGATGAATTACTATGAATAACCGAGGATACTGAATCTCATCTCACATATAACTCGATGCCAAAGTCAGATCCTAGATATGGTCTTACATGGGATCTCTCATCTTGGTATCGATGCCATGCCTTGACATGGACTTACACAAAGTCTTACTTATATGTTCCCTTGGGAACTTACCATTGCCATGTCTTGACATGGTCTTATTTGGTATCTTTACTCGTGAACTGGTCAATGCCGAGCCTTGGCTTGGGCTTACATGAAATCTCTATCTCATGATAACTTTTCAATGCCAAGACTTGTCTTGGACTTACATGACATCTTTGCTTGGAGACTCACCAATGACATGCCTTGGCTTGGGCTTATATGGGTCTTCATCTCATAATTACTCTTCAATGCCAAGACTTGTCTTGGTCTTACATGATAACTTGCTTGATTGCCGATGCCATGCCTTGGCTTGGTCTTATACGGACTTTCTTGTCTCATGTGATAGATCGAGTATCCTAAGTAATTCAACTTTAATCGGGACTTTCTCATGCTTAATCTCATTGATTTCTTTGTTAACATATCATTAAACATTTTCATGGTAATATTGTACATTATACTAAGCAATTCAATGATATTAATCATAAAGCTTAGAAATCATACAAACTGACCTCAATGTACAAAATATAGGTAGATATTCAATTTAGTCCTCGACTTTATTCTTGCCTCGGTTTCGGTCCGGGCTTCATTTTTCTTGATCTATAATAATAATTTAACTTATTTAATACTCATATTGACTAAATTGACTCTTAACACAAACTTTGGCAAAATTACTATTTCGCCCCTAAACTTTCTCATAATTACACTTTTGCCCCAAGGCTCGTAAAGTGATTTTCATTCAACTTTCTAATACTTCGTGCTTAGCTGATTAATAGTCTCAACTATTGCAATATCAAATTCTTACAATTTCTACCATGTATGACAAATTTCATAAATTTTACAAACTAGTCGCTACTAGCATTTCTCATGAAATTCACTTAGAAAAAGATGTTTATCTAACATCAAACTCTCATAATCTTCCATAAAACATCATTTTACAAACATACCATACATGGGTAGATTTTTTAACATGCATCTTAGCTCATCTTATAGCTAAAAATAGCTAATTCATGTTACGAGAACTCCAAAAATATGAAGAATATTAAAAACGAGGCTAGGATGCACTTACTATGAGCTTGAAAAATTGAATAAACCCTAGCTATGGAGTTCTTCAAAGTTTCGGCCAAGCTTGAAGAAGATGAACATAAATTTTGACTTATTTCATCCTTTTTAATCAATAAAAAGCCAAATGACCAAAATGCCCTTTTTACTAAACTTTCAAAAATTACTAACTCATGTCCATTTTTGTCCAAAAATTATAATTTGGGAAAATTTCTACTTAAGGACTTCTAATTACCAATCCAAAGCTATTTTATACAAAAAGCTTCTAGAAACTCATATCTTGCAACTTTTGCAATTTAGTCCTAATGGACCCTTTAATGGAAATTTTCATAAAATTTCCACATGAAACTTTCATAAAATCATGCAAACATTTCAAATACCTTAAAAGCTCATTTTACTAACTCGGATTTGTGGTCTCGTACCACTAATCTGACTAGACCCTAAATCGGGCTATTACAATTCTCCCCCCTTAGGGATTTTCGTCCACGAAAATCTTACCAGCAAATAGGTTTGGGTACTGGTTTCTCATGCTCTCTTCTGGTTCCCATGTAGCTTCTTCTATCCCATGTCTTTGCCACAATACTTTTACTAGGGCAATACTTTTATTTCTTAGTTGCTTAACCTCCCGAGCTAAAATCTTAACTGGTTCTTCACCATAAGTCATGTCGGGACGAATCTCTATCTCTGACGGGGCAATTATATGTGAAGGATCGGATCGAAAGCGTCGCAACATAGATACGTGAAACACATCATGTATCTTTTCTAAATCAGATGGCAAAGCCAATCGGTAAGCTACCGGCCCAACTTTCTCAGTAATCTCATATGGTCCAATGAAACGTGGACTCAACTTACCTTTCCGGCCGAATCTGAGAACTTTTCTCCATGGTGACACTTTCAAGAAAACTTTATCCCCGACTTGATACTCTATCTCTTTTCTCTTTAAATCCGAGTAGGATTTCTCATGCACATCATTGTAGCTTTTAAACACTCTCGTATCACTTTCACTTTCTCTTCAGCTTCTCTAACCAAATCAACCCAGTGAATTCAGTTTTCCTTGAGTTTAGTCCAATATAAAGGCGTTCTGCACTTACGCCCATATAGAGCCTCATAAGGCGCCATCTTTAAGCTTGACTGAAAGCTATTATTGTAGGCAAATTCTACCAATGGGAGAAACTTTTCCTAACTGCCTTGGAATTCGAAAATACAACATCGGAGCATATCCTCAAGTACTTGTATTAACCTCTCTGATTGGCCGTCAGTTTGAGGATGAAAAGCTGTACTAAAGTTCAACTTTGTACCCAGGGCCTCTTGTAACTTCTTCCAAAATCTGGATGTGAATCTCGGATCTCTATCCGATATGATTGACAAGGGAACTCCGTGAAGCCTTACCGTTTTAGAAACATACAAGTTTGCCAACTTGTCGAGTGAGTAATCCACTCGTACAGGTAGAAAATGGGCTGACTTCGTGAGTCTATCAACTACAACCCATATAGCCTCTTTCTTACTCAGTGATAACAGTAAACCCGTTACAAAATCCATGGTGATACAGTCTCATTTCCATTCGGGAACCAAAATGGGTTGAAGCAAACCCGAAGGTACTTGGTGTTCAACCTTTACTTGCTGACAAATCATGCATTTGGAAACAAATTTTGAAATATCTTTCTTCATTCTCGGCCACCAATACTGTTGCTTCAAGTCATTATACATCTTGGTACCACCCGGATGTATAGATAAACATCCATTATATGCCTCATGAAAAATTCTCTGAATAAGCTCTTCCTTTCTTGGTACACAAACTCTATCTTTAAACATCAACCATCCATCAGAATTAATCTGAAAGTCGGATTCAACACTTGACTCGCACTGAGCTCTCTTGGCTTGCAATTCGCTATCTTCTTTCTGAGCCTCAAAGATCTCTTGGAGGAATACTGGTCCAGCTCTCAACTCAGCTAGAATAGAACCATCATTGAATAAAGTCATTCGTGAATTCATTGCCCTTAATGCAAATAGGCACTTTCTGCTTAAAGCATCGGTGACCACATTCGCCTTTCCCGGATGGTAGTCAATGACCAACTCATAGTCTTTTATTAACTCTAACCATCTCCGTTGCCTCAAGTTCAACTCTTTTTGCGTCAACAAGTATTTAAGACTTTTGTGATTGGTGAAAATCCGACATCTCTCACCATATAGATGGTGTCTTCATATCTTCAATGCGAAGACTATGGCAGCCAACTCTAGATCGTGTGTCGTATAATTCTTCTCATGAGGCTTCAACTGTCTTGAGGCATAAGCAATCACTTTGCCCTCTTGCATAAGCATACAGCCTAATCCATTTAAGGATGCATCGCTGTAAATTATGAATTCTTTCCCTAAATCGGGTTGTACTAAAACTGGAGCTTCTGTTAACAATGCTTTCAGTTTCTCGAAACTTTGTTGGCATCTTTCTGTCCACTCAAACTTCACATTTTTTTGTAACAACTTCGTCATTGGGGTTGCAATCATGGAAAACCCCTTGACGAATCATTTGTAATAGCCAACTAGGCCTAGGAAACTTCTAATCTCAAAGATATTCTTCGGTGGCTTCCAGTCCATTATAGCCGAAATCTTACTTGGGTCTACTCGAACTCCTTCTCCCGAGACAATATGTACGAGAAATCCTACTTCCTTGAGCCAAAATTCACTTTTACTGAATTTGGCATACAATTTTTTTTCTCGTAGAGTCTGTAAAACCGTTCGTAAATGCTCAGCATGCTCATTCTCGTCTCGGGAATAAATCAATATGTCGTCAATAAAAATGACTAAAAACTTGTCGAGGTATGGTCTAAAGATGCGATTCATTAAGTCCATGAATACCGCAGGAGCATTAGTCAATCCAAAGGGCATTACTAAGAACTCGTAATGCCCATACCTTGTTCGAAAAGCGGTCTTGGATACATCTGAATCCTTTACTCTCAACTGGTAGTACCCTGATCTCAAATCTATTTTGGAGAACACATTAGCTCCCTTCAATTGATCGAATAAGTCATCGATTCTAGGCAAGGGGTACTTGTTCTTTACTGTCACTTTATTAAGCTGACGGTAATCTATGCACAATTTCATGGTGCCATCTTTCTTTTTCACAAATAAAACTAGAGCACCCCATGGAGAACAATTTGATCTTGCAAAACCTTTATCCGTTAACTCTTGCAACTGTGACTTTAACTCTCTCAACTCTGTTGGAGCCATTTTGTAAGGAGTAATAGATATTGGTGCAGTACCAGGAGCTAGCTCAATGTTGAATTCAACCTCTCTAACTGGTGGTAATCCTGGTAATTCCTCAGGAAAAACATCCAAGTACTCACATGCTATCGGTACTGACTCAATCTTTAATTCTATTTCTCTATCATTCATCACAAAGGCAAGATATGCCTCATACCCTTTTCTTATGTATTTCTGTGCCATCATATGAGAAATCATTATCGGCGATCTACCTTGATCATCTGATTCTACATGGAGAATGTCCCCATTCTCACATCTCATCTCAATGTATTTCTTCCAACAATTAACTATTACATCATGGGTGGTCAACCAGTCCATACCAAGAATTATGTCAAACTCATCAAATGGAAACAACATAAGGTTTGCTTTAAAATAATGACCTCTAATCATCAATGGGCAATCATTACACACTTTATCAACTAAAACACTTTTGCCTAAAGGATTAGACACCTTAATCACAAATTCTGTAAACTTTATAGGCATACTTATACTGGATACTAGTTTCATGCAAACATAAGAGTGTGTGGATCCAGGATCTATTAAAGCAATAACTTTAATATCATGAAGAGAAAAGGTACCAGTAATAACATCCGGGGAAGATGGTTCTTCACGAGCGCGAATGGCATAAGTCCTTACAGGCGCCCTACTCTCAGGTCTCGCGGCCTGCTCTCTAGGGTTACCTCTTCCTCTTGCCCCACTTCCAGGGTTTCTCTGCGGTCTTCCTCTGACCATATTCTTGGATCTCGGGTTCTGAGTTCTCTCTTCTTTTGTCCTCTCAGGACAATCTTTTATGTAGTGGTCTTGGGCACCACATCTAAAACATGCATTTTCAGGCGCTCGGCATTCTCCAAGATGACGTCTGCCACATTGTGGGCATTCGGGTCTATCCGATCGGATGTTCCCCACACTAGCAAATCAAGTAGTCTCAGGCCTTATTTCCCGAATATGATTTACTCTTGTTTCTACTTGAAAACCCGGTAGATGAAGTTTCGATCGAGGGGAAAATCTCTGGCTTCTTGGAAGAAGATTGGAATGACTTATTCCACTGTCTCTTCTTCGAGTCACGAGACTCAATCTCAACCTTCTTTTTCTCTTTTACTAATTTTTCGGCTTTACAAGCCCTCTCTAATAGCACAACAAATTCCTTGGTTCTAGGACAAGCAACAAACAATTTGATGTCCTCATTTAGCCCATCTTGAATCTCTTGCTCATGATAGCCTCGGTGGATACACACTCTCGGCGTATTTCATGAGTCGCACAAACTCACGCTCATAATCGATTCTGAACATCTTGCCTTGCTTGATTCTAGAAATTCATTTCTCTTACGATCGACAAATCTTTGATGATATACTTCTTTCTGAACTCTTCTTGAAAGAACTCCCACTTGATCTTTTCTCGTGGTACCACTGACACTAAGGTGTTCCACCATTGGTAAGCAGAATCTCTTAAAAGAGAGACTACACACTTCATGCATTCCTCAGACGTGCATGACAATTCATTGAATACCCTGATGGTATTTTCCAACCAGAACTCGGCCTTTTCCGGATCATCATCCTTTCTGGCCTGGAACTCTTCTGCCCCATGTTTCCTGATCCTATCAACCGGTGGCTTCTCTCCTCTTACCACCTCTACTACTTGAGGGGCTACTGGGATAGGTTGAGGAATAGGCGGGGGTGGAGGGGTTTGAGCATTCGGGTTCGTGCGAACGAACTCCGTATACCACGTGTTCATCATATAGAGGAAGGCTTCTCTAGCCTCTTCTCCTCCCCTCTGACTCACCGTAGTGGGTCTATTCTCATTCTCGTTAGGCACCATCCCTTCAGCGGGAGCCGACGCGTTACTTTCTACGTCATCCGCTATAGCTCTTTCGGGATCCATTTACTATATGTATAAACATAATTTAAGTCGTCAGGAGTCGTCACACTATCATTATAAAAACATTCTTATGTATGGCATGTATAGCTAGACTCGTGCTCATGCTACGTTAGTCCTAGAACTGACTAAACCGTAGCTTTGATACCACTAAATGTAACACCCCATACCCACGTCTGAGACTGAGACTGGATACGAGACATTACCATACTTGATCTTAAGGAAACATGAACTTACGGGCGGTAAAATTTTGTTTCGAAACAGAAACTCCTCTTTCTTAATCAAAACATACGTTCCATGGGCCTACGAGGCCTTAAACATCTATCCAGAAACATTCGTAACTCATCGAGAACTTTTCCTTGAAACAGGGGTCACACGCCCATGTGAATTGGGACACGCCCGTGTACCCCTAAGACATGCCCGTGCCTTCCACTCGTGGTCGACACTGACTAATTTCACACGGCCTTGACACGCCCGTGGCTTTGGCCCGTGTGCTAAACTTTGGCATTCTGACTTATCCACACGGTCCATACACACGCCCGTGTACTTCAGCCGTATGACAATCCAATTTACAAGTGCAAGGTGCAGACTTCACACGGCCAGGGCACACGCCCATGTGCTAACCGTGTGTCACACAAAGCCTAAACATACGGCCGTGGGACTAACCCGTAGCCTATTCTGACTTAAGGTACTAAGGTGCAGGGGACGCACGGCCTAGACACACGCCCGTGTGTCCATTCGTGTGGGCACATGTGGGCTATTTACCAAGCCAATTGCCACCCTGAATCATGATCAATCTCATACTCAATTCAACAACACAAATTACTACATCTTTCATGAACAACACTACATGATTCATTGATATCAATAAACATACATACTTAGTCAATCTTGGCAAATCGCTTAACCATATACAAAAGAATAATGAACTTGATAGCCCATACTATTGCCCCTTTTTAAGACATATTCTCAAAATGAAATGTTTCCTATACATGCCATACTTAATATGAAAAACTTGGCTATACCAAAATAGCGATTGATAGTATGCTTCGAGCTTCGATGACGATGATCCACGAGATTAGTTTGGCGGGACTACATGGAAAGAAAGAAATAAAGACGTAAGCATTTAGCTTAGTAAGTTTGCAAATAATGCACATAGAAACATACTCGCTTAACATAAACCATTTGGCATCATAAATTTCAGCTATTAAAGCTTACTTACTCTTACTAATTATTACATATCTCATGATTCTCACTAGTCTCATGCTCGTGAGGTAAACAAGGTACCTGTATCACTTGATCACATAGATTAGTATACTTTACTATAATAATCATAATCTCTAATTCATCATTCATAACATGAATAATACTCATTTTCAACTTAATAATAGCTTTACTTATTTTGCCCGATGAATTACTATGAATAATCGAGGATACTGAATCTCATCTGACATATAACTCGATGCCAAAGCCGTATCCTAGATATGGTCTTACAGGGGATCTCTCATCTTGGTATCGATGCCATGCCTTGACATGGACTTACACAAAGTCTTACTTATATGTTCCCTTGGGAACTTACCATTGCCATGTCTTGACATGGTCTTATTTGGTATCTTTAATCGTGAACTGGTCAATGCCGAGCCTTGGCTTGGGCTTACATGAAATCTCTATCTCATGATAACTTTTCAATACCAAGACTTGTCTTGGACTTACATGACATCTTTGCTTGGAGACTCACCAATGCCATGCCTTGGCTTCGGCTTATATGGGTCTTCATCTCATAATTACTCTTCAATGCCAAGACTTGTCTTGGTCTTACATGATAACTTGCTTGATTGTCGATGCCATGCCTTGGCTTGGTCTTATACGGACTTTCTTGTCTCATGTGATAGATCGAGTATCCTAAGTAATTCAACTTCAATCGGGACTTTCTCATGCTTAATCTCATTGATTTCTTTGTTAACATATCATTAAACATTTTCATGGTAATATTGTACATTATACTAAGAAATTCAATGATATTAATCATAAAGCTTAGAAATCATACAAACTGACCTCAATGTACAAAATATAAGTAGATATGCAATTTAGTCCTCGACTTTGTTCTTGCCTCGGTTTCGGTCCGGGCTTCATTTTTCTTGATCTATAATAATAATTTAACTCATTTAATACTCATATTGACTAAATTGACTCTTAACACATACTTTGGAAAAATTACTATTTCGCCTCTAAACTTTCTCATAATTACACTTTTGCCCCAAGGCTCGTAAAGTGATTTTCATTCAACTTTCTAATACTTCATGCTTAGCAGATTAATAGTCTCAACTTTTGCAATATCAAATTCTTACAATTTCTACCATGTATGACAAATTTCATAAATTTTACAAACTAGTCGCTACTAGCATTTCTCATGAAATTCACTTAGAAAAAGATGTTTATCTAACATCAAACTCTCATAATCTTCCATAAAACATCATTTTACAAACATACCATACATGGGTAGATTTTTTAACATGCATCTTAGCTCATCTTATAGCTAAAAATAGCTAATTCATGTTACGAGAACTCCAAAAATACGAAGAATATTAAAAACGAGGCTAGGATGCACTTACTATGAGCTTGAAAAATTGAATAAACCCTAGCTATGGAGTTCTTCAAAGTTTTGGCCAAGCTTGAAGAAGATGAACATAAATTTTGACTTATTTCATCCTTTTTAATCAATAAAAAGCCAAATGACCAAAATGCCCTTTTTACTAAACTTTCAAAAATTACTAACTCATGTCCATTTTTGTCCAAAAATTATAATTTGAGCAAATTGCTACTTAAGGACTTCTAATTACCAATCCAAAGCTATTTTATACAAAAAGCTTCTAGAAACTCATATCTTGCAACTTTTGCAATTTAGTCCTAATGGACCCTTTAATGGAAATTTTCATAAAATTTCCACATGAAACTTTCATAAAATCATGTAAACATTTCAAATACCTTAAAAGCTCATTTTACTAACTCAGATTTGTGGTCTCGCACCACTAATCTGACTAGACCCTAAATCAGGCTGTTACAGTAAGTCTATATACAAATAAATGTATTTGAATTGATTTATTTATGTTCATATGAAATCGAATTGTGATGAATGATTACGAAAGATATATCTATGAAAATTGAGGAAGTATCGACAATGTGTCAATGTCAGAAAAGTCATGTATGAGCCTTAGGAATAGATAGGATTCATATGTCATGACATAGGGATTCTGATATGTGATATCATGTAAGACCACGTTTGGGACGTTGGCATTGATTTGAGATTTACGTGTGAGACCATGTCTGGGACATTGGCATCGTATTTGATTCGTGTAAGACCCTGTCTGGGACAGTGGCATCGATATTTGATTACATGTAAGACCACATCTGGGACGTTGGCATTGTACGATTATTTTGTGTATTCCGAGTATCCTATTTGATTCTAAATGGTTCAACGGGCAATTCCGAGAAATGAAAGACTATGTGAAATTTATGACCGTTTCAGGTACGTTTGAAATGTATACTATGATTGAGTATGAAAGGTAAGTATATGTGAACTTGCAAGAGATATATGTGCATAGATTCAATGAGACAAAATGTGATATAGGTATCAATGTGTTATGTTCAAAAGAGATACTTGGAGATATGACTTGTTGGTAGGCAATGGCTAAACAAATGAGCCAAAGAAGAATTATGAAATTACATTTGAGATATATAAATGATCTTGCAATTGATATGATTATGAATGTTTATATGTTAAGTTTATTTGTATATGGCTTACTAAGCTTTTGAAAGCTTACTCTATGTGTGTTTGCATTGTTTTATGGATCGTTAAAGCTACGGAAGGCTCAGGGATCATCGAGGATCATCACCACACTATCAAACTCTACATTGGTACTTTTGAATGTGTACATAGTTAAATATGGCATGTATCGGCTAGATAATTTGGATTATGTTTTGAGTTGTATATAAATAGCCATGTGATATGGCTAGATAATGATTATGATATGAATGAGTAGCCCATGCTAAATGATGCATAGTTTGGTATGGTTTGATGGCTAATGTTTGAGCTAATGAGATGGCCAAATTTATGATAAGTTCTATGATGCAAAATTTAGCATATTGTTTATGAAAGGTTGTCACATTGAATTGGTAAGTTTTTGAATGGTTTAAACTTAGAAATGCTTGTGATGAGAATGAGATAAAAGTTGCATAAGTTGGTATGTTTGATATGTTCTTGAATGGTTAGAAAAGATGGTCATTTTGATATGATTTGAATTGGGATAATTCTTGTAGGTATAACCCAATGTGTGGGTGGCAATTTGGCCTTGTAAATGGCCTATAATTGCCCACACGGTTGAACACACGGGCGTGTGGCTCGATCGTGTCCTTCGTGGTTGTAATTCAAAACAAGTCAGACTCGGCCACGGGCTGGACACACGGGCGTCTGACTGGCCGTGTGGTGCAAGTCAGTGTCAACCACGGGTGAGGCACACGGGCGTGTCTCAGGCCGTGTGGACAAGTCAGTATGTATGCCTTGTTTTGCCACGGCTTAGACACACGGGCGTGTCTGAGGCCGTGTGCCCTGTGACCTCTGTAGCTTTGAAAAATATTTGATTTTTTGAAAAATTTTGTATGATCCCGGTTTAGTCCCGACCCCTTTCTAATGCATGATTAAGGTCTCGTAGACCTCATTAAGGGACTATATGTTTGTATTCTGCTATGATTTGACGATGGTATATATATTATGATGTGAAATGTTTGTAAAAGTTTTCGATTGTCTGGTAATGCCTCTTAACCCTAAACCGTCGATGGTTACGGGTTAGGGATGTTACAGGAAGACAAGGGATTATAATGTCCCCATAAATCACAATGTATTAATTTAAAAATTCCCAATGCTTTATTATTACTTAATGGAAAAGACTTTCTAGGTTGCCTAGCACGATGACACACTTCACATGCTTTATTTAAATGTTCCTTACACTTACTAACAAAAGAAAATAATTTGACTTCTCTTTCGAAAGGATGTGCCAAATGCTTATGCCATAGCTCCACTGAAGATGAACCCACAACCGAAACCGCTTTAACACTTGGCATGTGCCAGAAGTTTTTAATTTACTACATGCCCTCTACTTCCTATAATATAAACTACTTCTATTCGCCCTCTACTCCCTATAACATAGAAAACTATTTTTAAAATAAATTATCTCATAATATTTATATCTTTTCGTAATAAAAACATAAACAATTTAAAGCAAATTAAAGTGTTGTATTTTTGCCCAAAAAACGGTGTTATATTAAAAACTGTAAGTAATGATCGTAAAAGTATATGTATGTACAATGTTTTTTATTAAAAAATTATTCTTTACTTAAAAAACTTAGTTATAGTTATTCTTTTCCGTAAGATATAAACATTGTGGATATGAATTAAATGGAAAAAAGAATTAGACTAAATTAAAATTGTGGATGTATTTTCTATATGAAAATTAAGGTATTTTCAGAATAAAGTGTAATATTAATTATTCAAAATTTGTTAATATTAAGTTTAGCACTTGAATTGGTATGGTTAGATACTAAACAATCGGAATTGTAGATAGTAATAAGATGTATTAACAAACATTATATAGAATGTTAAATTGTTTATAAAATTGAGCCATATTAAAGTAAAATCAAAAGTACCTTTATAATATTTTCATAAATCTGTTTTACAATAAATTTAATAAATTATTATGTTACTATCGAATCTAAACTTTAGTATTCTTTTAAATGTTTGTTACTTTATTAACCTGTGATTAAATTTAAGAAAAAATTAATAATGAATAAGTAAATGTTTGAAATCTTTTTCTAATTCATTGATAGGAAACTGACAGAAACTAAAACAAGTAAATCAAAAGTATTAGAGCGAACTAAGACAAAATTAAAAAAAGCAATTAAAATTATTGTAAAGAAGTGACATAGTTGAAAGAAAAAATTAAATATAAAAAATACGTTGGAGGACTTATGATAAAAAAAATTTAAAAAGATAGTCATATTTGTAAGTTGAATTATTAACATCATTAAAAATTATATAAAAAAGCAGGAGAGGTTTATTGTAATTTTCCCCTCCACAAATGTTTTTCTTCTTTCCTTGCCACCTATCAAAATTTTATAATGTAAACACATTAACTATATATATACACATATACTATAGCAATTTAAAATTAGAGCTATAAAATGTAATTCAATGTGGCACAATTAAATTTTAGCCATTTGTCACATAAGTTATTAACATGTGGCAAGTTATCATGTTATAGAAAACACAATTTTACTCTTAAATTATACTCTTCTAATTTAATTACCTAATATAATATGAACAGAATCATAAATTATTGCCCTTCCAATTTTACTCAGCAATTTCTGTAACGCCCCAAAATTTTAATTTTTAATTTTGTGTATGTGTGATACACAATGTCTATCTGCTTTAGTGGTTATGTGTTCTGAGTGTGTGTGTGAGGTTCCAAGTTCAAGCCTTATTTGGGCAAATTTTGGTATTTTTATAAATAAAACCTTAACCTTGTGCAAAGGGCTTAAGTTTAAATGTTGGGAAAATTACATAAGAATGGGTCTGCTGGTATGGTGGTTAAGTGGTGTGTTATTATGGTTTAGGTCTTGTGTTCGAATCCCTACGTAGGCAAAGGTATTATTTCTTTTGCTCAGATTTCGGGATAGAGTTGTGTAATAGGGGGATTCTGAGTAGTGGATGTGAAGTGGGAATTAGGGGAGAAGATTAAGGGATTTTGGGGGTTATCGGGATTTTATTTTATTTTTTCCCATAACCAAATTTTGGCTCCCTTTTCCAAAAACAATTTCTGTCGTCTATTATTCTCCCTCTCCTCTTGCCGAAATTCTCTAAGTTTTTCCATCTTTCTATTCATTTTCTTCTTCTTGATTTTTCCCTAATCCATTTATTTTCCTTCGTTTTTGCACGCGGTTAGTGCTCGCTTAGTTTCGGTAAGTGTTTCTCTTCGTTTCTATCATGAATCTCTTAGCGCCTGAAGTGGTAATATTTTTTTCTCTACGATTTGGGCGTAGGGGGAGGCTCGGACTGGTGAATTCAGTGTTCTCGTCTTAACAATAGTTAAACGGAGGGTTATCGTTGGCGGTAAGTTGGGTTTCTGTTCGTTCTTGGTTGTCAATTCGCTTGTAAATCCGTTAAATTGATGTTGAGTATCTTGATTTTAGGCCTTGAAGTGCTCGGGAGTGATTAGGCATCAAAACGATACCAGGTGTGTACCCGAAACGCAGAAAACGGGGTTCGACGAAAAGCCAAAATTGCTTGCTGTCGAGAATTAAGAGAAATAAGAGAAAATTATGCGAAAAATTGTAGAGAAAGGAAATAAGGGTGTTACAAACTAGGAAATCAACATTTTGCACTAAAACGGTTTTGGACAGCAGTAGTAGTCTAACTTTAAAAAATCATCAAAAATAGTGTAAATTGAGTTAGAGGTTGAATAAAATATGAAATCAAATTTTGTTGAGTCTAGTCTTTCATGGAAGAAACAGGGTAAGAAATGGAATTGTAAATAATGAGTTATAATTAATTTTGTGAGACAAGGTCAGAATGATTTTGGGTCCCCCTGTTCTGACTTTGGAAAATCATCAAAAATTGTAAAAAAAATTATTAGAGGCTTAAATTTATATGTTTAAATCCTTAATGAGTCTATTTTCAAGATATATAAAAAGAAACATCATCTAACTTTCGTACTAAGAGATAATTAATTTTTAGTAACGAAAGGTCGAAGCTGTCAAACAGCAGAATAGGGATAACTTTAAAGATTTTACTGTACTTATTTGATAAACTATAAAATCTAAAATTTTTATGGTAGAAAGTTATTTGAGTGTAGTTTCAAAAACATTAAGCGGATCTTAATTTAGAATTTTGTAGCTCAAGATATAAATAATTTAGTGATAATGACTCAAGTAAACAGCTTTGAATGAACATATAAGTAAATAGTGAAAACATATATGAGTATTGAGCTAGCATGGGTTACTTTAAAAATAGATCACACGGCCAAGGCCAATTTGGGCCGAGTGGGCCACACGGGCGTGTGGGCTCACACAGGCAAATCACATGGGCATGTGGGCCCATTTTTACCGAAATGTTTTTAAGGTTGCACGGGTCGCTCAAGTCGACTGTGAACCTACTGTAGGGTCGGTAAGCACTACTTAGACCCCTAAATGTGTGAAATTGACTGAATGATATCTGTACTGGGCATGTTAATATCTGAACTGAATATATGTACTGAAATTACATAATAGCATGTCATGCATTGTGTGTTGCATTGCATTGGGTTGGGGGTTGTTATTCGGAGGAAGTGTACTAAAAGGCTTTAAGCCTAATTTACTGGCAGCTCAGCTACAAACTACTGTATTGTGCTGCATTCGGTACTACTTGGAGTGTAGGGATGGGCGGGTTGATTATATCCCCACATGGAGTGTAGGGTTGGATAGAGATGGTGTGTAGAGGTTGGTTGGGTAGGTTTTGCTCTTTGCATAATTGTTATCAGCATCGACATCGTGATGGGCTAAGGCCCCATCGCATTTTGACACTTTATTGAGATGGGCTAAGGCCCAAATCATCATCGATCTTGAAAAGGACTTAGGCCCAAGATCGTTTCAAGCGTGCTCGTGAATACCGATTGTTTGTTTGTTTCTGCGGGATTACACACCGAGTTTACGTAAACTCACCCTTTTTGTTTAATGTGCACAGGTAATCCCCAGACTTGACGGATCGGTGCAGCGGAGGACTCAACGGTGGCCACACGTATTTTAAAGCTGTTTTAATTTCAGTTTTGGTATTTATTTCTTAATTATATTCTAGGTTATTTTTTATGTAAATTGAACTTTTTGGACTGTTTACTTTTATTTCGGATTTTAGACTATTTTCGTGGATTTAAAAACTGCACAAACTCAACGAACAAACGGTTTTCTCTAAAACAAAGGGGTTTTTTAAGATGGACGGATTTACCTTATTAACTCAGTTTTTCATAAAATAAATGATTTCGAAAGCTTCCGCAACGAAATGTGTTTTAAAACAATCAATTACATAAGTAAGCGATTTTGGAGTCAACAAGAGTAAATAAATGAAAACGGTTTTATCGTAACAACTTAGTTTCAACACGCTATTATGTGACATCGTCAGATTCGGCCATAACGTCTAGGCCGAGTTTGGGGTGTTACAATTTCTAATAAAGAACAACATTTCAATTTGACTAACAATGAAATTTACTACAGTCAACTAACTAAATTTAAAAAGCAAATCTTTAAAATCATATCATGATAGTTAAGGTGATTTGCATCATTATTGCTCAAAAAATTAATTCCAAAAAAATTAATAACATATTACGTAAATTATTGGTATATATTAAAATATTAATAATATATATTTCAATGAATAATTATTTAGGAATTTTTTTGATATTTTTATTCCTAACAAATATTACTACTTTGAGTTTTGATTCTAATAATTTTTTACTTTGAATTTTTTTATACGAATTCTAACAAATTTTTTAATTCCTAGATTTGAGTTCTCCCTCAACTTATGTCTAAATTAGTGTTGATATTTTGATTGCTAACAAATTTTTTAAAATTACTTAATAAATATTTCTTAAATGTTAGTGTTGAATTTTAAGCACATATCTTTTTAATGAATATTTAATTTAGCTATTCTCATTAAATAATCATAGATTAATAATCAATATTAAACTAATTACTTAAATATAATAAACTTAAATATCCATAGATACAATTTTTATCATTACTTTATAAATAACACAATTAATATAAAAAATTAATTTACAGTACTTTACAAATAATACATATATGGTTTTGTATATTTATTAAATATTTTCAATTAAAAGAAAATGATAATTTGTAAATAAAATTATTATTATGCTTAATTAATTAATTAAAAGTTTATACCATAAACGTATCTACAAATAATCCTTTACCAAATATGCACAATGATTAAAAAATGGGTAAACTATCAAAATAATCATTTTTGTTTGTCGTAAGTTACATTTTAGTCATTTATGTTTGAAATATTACGTTTTAGTCACTTATGTTATCTTTTTGTTACGAAATGGTCACTCTTCCGTTAAGATTTGTTACCTCCCAAACAGCAGTTCGACGTGAAAATTAAAATGGGTTTTAAATGTCACCATCACAACCCGTTTTTCAGTGGTGTCGGTTTCGGAACCACTAAATCCGATGAGAAAGTTTGTAAATATTATTATTTAATATTTACGAGTCAAATATGGTTTTTAAAAAGTTTTTTGATTTGATAAATTATGATTTATAAGCGATTTATTAAATTTAAATGGTATGACCCTAAGTCAAGTGGTTTTAAAAAATGAGGTAACAGGACCTCATCTTTATAAACCGAGCCGTGAATATTTTTATAAATATTTATAGAGTGGCATTAAGGTGGTATTAAAGTTTGGTCAAAAAATTTTAACGTTACGATGGTTAATTAATTAAAAAGGACTAAATTGTAAAAGATAAATTTAATCACTATTTGATTTGAGTGATTTAATGGTTAATTGAATAAAGGAAAAGGGACTTAAATGGTAATTAGACCATTCAAGGGTTGGGGAACGTTAGTGGGCTTTTAAATTGTTAAAGTTTGATTATATTTATAAAGGTAAAATAGTAAATTATTAAATATGTATACTATAACAAAAACATGATAAAAATTCATTATCATCTTCTTCATTTTGAAAGCCACCACTAAAACCCTAAAGGAGAAGAAAACATTCCGCCAACTTTGGTTTGGTGATTTGGCAAGCAAACTTTGCCCACTTTTAATAATTTCTATGTTTTTGAGATCGTTGCAACTAGGTCCAGCTAGCCCGTACCTTCGATTTTGAAACTGTTAAAGATTTTGAATGTTACCATTGATGAACCTTGTGATTTTAGATGTTAAATGATGAATTTTAGATATTATTTGTTACTTAAAAGTATTTTATTAAGTGATTTTTGATTAATTTTCTGATTAGGGACTAAATTGTTAAAATGGTAAAAATGCAAGGATTTAATGTGAAATTTTTGCATGAAGGGATTTTTTAGATACCTTGAGTATTCGGTTGGACTCAATTTTGGGTAAAAATGGTTAATTTGCATGTTTTGGGCTCAAGGACTAAATTGAATAAAAGTAAAACTTTAGGGGCAATTTTGTAAAAATGTCAAAAATGACTAAATTGCATAAAATGAATTTTTTATTGTCTAAATTAATAGATTGAATGAAATTATTAATTGAGATCAAGATCGAGTGGAAAATCGAGGAAAATGAAAAATTACCAAAATGCCCCTAAACTTTGGTATTTCTGCAATTTAGTCAGGTAAATTCGTATGAACTGTATTCTGTATAATTTTGATTAAATTGAATGTTAATATGTGATTGTATTGTGATTAAATCAATATATATATGTTAGTATGCAATTTACCGTGTTATGAAACGACGTAAATCCAATTACGTACGACGAATACCGAGCCCCGTTTGAACCTTAGGAATTCGTAGGATACAAATGATATTTCATTAGGGTTTACATGATTCGGGTGCTAGTCTTGAACGTCCTATCGATGGCTGAGGTCCGGCATGTGTTGCGGATACTCCACAGCTCGTGTGAGCAGCATCGTGTAGCTACATTCTGACCCACAGCTTGTGTGAGCAGGCCCATTTTCACAGCTCGTGTGAGCATTCTGATTCACAGCTCGTGTGAGCATACATGTACAGGAATTGACGGATTACAGTTATATGAGTTAGTACACTGTGTGTGAGCTACCCCGGGTATCCAACGGCATTCTAAATGGTTCAACGGGCATTATTCAGAAAGGAAATGGTAAGAGTTCGACATGAACTAAAACATGAATACATGTGAATTACATTGAATTTGTGGTTCATGGTATAATGAAATTTGGAATGGATGATATATGCATATTATACATGTTTAAATGTTGTGATCATCCATGATTATATTGCTTATGTTATATGCTTATATGGCTAACATGTTTCGTGTAAATGCTTAGGCTTTGGACAAGTTGTGGTTGGATTATGTCATGTTAAACTTATAAGTTATGCATTGAAATGGTAAGTGCTCAAATGAAAATATGCTTATGTTCATGAAAGAGTGGTAAGGTTTAAATTATGTAATTCCTTATGAAATGGTTTATCATATGGTTAATTCCCAAAAGAGCTATGTTTAAATGCACTAGCTTGTGGCTATGGTTGATGATATGCTTATGTCATGTGTGTTATGCATATGAAACGGGTGTGGAAAGGTAAAGAAATAGTAAGTTCATACTTGAAGTGTAAAATGACGAAAAAGGGAATGATGAGTTGAATTGATGTTGTTATTTAGGTTAAAGAAAGCAAATGCAATGGAAAGTAATGAAATGCAAATGAAAATAAGAAAATTTGAAAGGGTTTAAAGTTTGATAAAATCCTACTATGCTAGGGATGATATGTATATGTGATGATGTGGATTTATTCACTTTGTGAGTTGTTGAATATGGTTTCATGAATCTTGCGGTATTGGTATAGGATTATTCTTGATATGTATAAATTTCATATTTGAAATAGATTAATTTGACTAAAGTTTATACGAGCTTACTAAGCATTCTTTGCTTACGTAGTTGTTTTTCCTTTACTTTTCAAATTATCGGAAGCTCAATCAGGTTGGAAGCTCGTTGGAGATCTATCACACTATCCAGCAATTATATCGGTAGATTTTAACGTCTTGGTTAAGGTTATAATGGCATGTATAGGTGAACTTATGATTGATGATTAGTTGAATGTTAATTGATGTGTTTGGCATGTATATGTCGTTTTGAGTGATGTAGCCTTGGTACATTTGGTGCCTTGTTGATATGTGTTAATTTGATAATGTGTTAAAGCATGTTTGAATGACCATAGTGATATATTATGTATTGACCTCAACATGGTCAAGGTATGGTATGCTTTGGAAAGGTTTTGAACTAGATATAGCATGAATCTAATATGGTATGGTAATTATGTATCAATTATGTTATGTTTTGGCATGGAAACAAGTTAATTGATAATTGGATAAATATGCACATGTATAAGTGTTTTTGGTTGATGTTTTAGCCATTGTGTATTGGCTTGTAAATTTGGTATTTTGAATGGTTGAAATGGTTGATATGTGGCTATATGTATGTAGACTTTTGATGGATGACTTTATAGTCTTTATAATGTTTAGATGATGGACATTGAACATGGTCATTTTAGTATTAAAAATGTAGTTGGTTTTTATAGCTTAGATGCTAAATGTTAAATTGTAAATTTGGTACATATGAGTGTGGATTTGATATATGTACAGAATGGTAAGTTTTGGGTAAACTAAGCATTTAGTTATACATGTTTAATTATTGTGATTGAGGTGCCTTTTGGGCAGATTATTTGTATGAATATGTACCTATTTGGATAGCTTGTTGTTGTATGGTTTGGTGTACTTTGGGATGCCTGATCACATGTGGTAAATTGGTTATAGGTGTGTGCATGAATGGGTGAGAAAAATGGCTTGGAAATGGACTATTTTTCGTCCACATGGTCAGAGACACGGGCGTGTGTCTTAGCCGTGTGTGACACACGGCCGTGTGTCCCCTGTAGGTTTTTAAAGGTTGCTTTTTGAGAGTTACACAGCCTGGCACACAAGCGTGTGGCTTGGCCGTGTGACCCAAGTCAAAGAGTTACACGGGCACGGACACGGGCTGAGACATGGCCATGTGTCCCTACTTCAAATGTCCACATAGCCTGAGGAGCATGCGTGTCTCTCAGCCGTATGGCTGGCCACATGGCTGTGTGACCCCTGCAGTTTTGAAAATTTTCACTTTATCCTGAAAAATTCTATATGTTTTCGATTTAGTCCCGACTTGTTTCTAATGTGTTTTTAGGGCCTCGAGGGCTCGTATAAGGGACAATATGTATGTTAATGATTGATTTTTCTATGATTGATGTAGTGAATTGAATGTTTAAATTTTTTTATAGTTTTGGAAAGTAAACTCCGGTAATACTCCGTAACCCTATTTCGGCGATGAATACGGGTTAAGGGTGTTACAATCTATGTCCAACCAAGTAAATTAAATGATTTTTTAATTAATAAATTTAATTAAAAATATTTTAAATTAATTAAAGGAAAATGTTAATTTAGTTTCCCGAAATAACCAAAATCAATGCATCCAATTAATCCTTGAACTGGAAAAAAAAACCTTTGCTCTCCTTTTTCTTTTAGCTTTCGTTTCCATTTTGAGTAAAAAACCATCCATTTTCACAGTCATATTTGTTGAATAGAAATGGTAGAAATCAAATTGAGTGTTCCATCAATCAGTTGGATTTTTTATTCAAAATGGAAGAACAAATGATCGATTCAATAGAGGGTCTAGGCATGGATTACAGTAAGTAATGCGTTTTTTTGTTTTGTTTTTTACTTGAGTTTTGTTTTCAAATATTATGGTTTTTTTTTTTTTTTTGCCAAAAGGTGGTTCATCTTTTCATATTTTTTTGTATATGTGATAGAAAAAAAAATGATATGTTTCATCTTTGTTTATTCATGTATTATGGGCAACCACAATAGCAAGAAAGTATAGAGGTGGTTCATCTTTGTTTATGTTGTATTATATTTTCATAAAAAAATTAATTTTTCTCCTCCTAAGTAGACATCCACGTTGACATTTAAAACTCATTTTAACTGCCACGTCAGACTGTCGTTTGGGAGGTAACGGATTTTAACGACAAAGTGATCAATTTGTAACAAAACAATAACGTAAGTGACCAAAACATAATATTTCAAACATAAATGACTAAAATGTAACTTAAGGCAAACATTAATGACTATTTTAGTTGTTTACGATTAAAAAATTAATATAAGTATATCAAATCTGATTATTTTTTTCTCAAAGAAATATACACACCTCAACATGTTTTTAAATCTCATAACAATAATAAAAAAGAAAACAAAAAAATTTATGGACAAGCTTTGGACAAATTTGATGTTTCATTGAGATTCAAATCTCTTACAATAAAAAAGATAATAACTTTCTAATTTTTTAAAAATCCATCTATATACACTCTCATATAAACAACATGAAGAATTTTTTTTTTTATATGTTTTGAATTATCATAAATTTTTTAAGAGATTTCAGATTCATGTTTTTATTTCATGGAAGATTTTGATCCCTTTCACACACTTGCTTCTTTGATAAATTAATGTTGTGAAATAAGTGACAAGATTTAGTGAAGTAGTTGTATCAACTTATGCTTTTAGGTATCAACATCCAACTATGAAGCAATTGATTGTATTTGATGCTTTTACAAAAATCTCAACATCTGCGTGTATAAATTTATGCATTAAACGATGTAAATATATGTGCACTCAATAAAGATAATGCTTATAGATAACGTCATCAATTTCACTGATAATAAGTAAATATACACTAAATTACACTATTTTACTTTGAATACCAAAATCTGTTATAAATTTGATTTTCAAACTTTTGTTTGAATATTTTTAAAATAAAGTGAAACAATGAAAGATTAATAATTAATCAATTTAAGCGAAACTAGTATATAAGAAGCAATCCAATAATTTTCAAAAGATTCAAATTCCATAAGTTTTAGAATGAAAAATTTTAACTGATTTGTCTTTAACAGTTTTGACAAATTAATCAAAACAATTGGATCTATAGCTCAAAAGTGACTTTTGAATAAAGATATAAGAAAAATATGATTTTGCAATGTGTTGGGTTCAAAGGTGGATGAAACTGGGGTGAGGCATTTGTTGTTATGCCGCGTTATTTTGGGAAAGCAAGAACTAGTGACCGGTAATTGTAATGATCGGTTTCATCCGAGTTCGCCGGAGTTTGATTCCGGCGTCGACGATCTGTCAGCTCCCAGAAAATATATCATTTGGAGTACATACATGAATTCCCACATCCTCCCTTGTTACATCATCAGTTTTGGGGCCCCTTATTATGTATGTATAGCTTAGTTAAGATGTCACTTTGTTTAGTGTGTACGTCTGGATTTAGGTATGAGATTCCAACTTTACAAAAAAATAATTTCATTTTAGTTTTTTATTTATTCTTTATTTTTTTTAGTTATTAAATTTGTGCTATTTGTCCAATTACCTTACAATAGATAAAAAAAAAAGTTTAATGATAAATTTGGCCACTAATATTTGCATATTTTGTCAAAATGATCTTAATTGTATTATTGAGCCTTTTTTCGCCATCAATCTTTGTTATTGTTTTCAATATGATTTTTCTAATAGATTTAATGAATAAATTCAAGGTTTCAAATTTTCTTTTCTTTCAAAAGGTTTCAATTTTTCATACGTTTGTTTATTGAGAAGTGTTAAATTTGCTGATATGGTATACACATAAATTGTCATATTAATGCATCTCGGCAATTAATTAATTTTTTAAAAATTTTAAAAATTTAGAAGAAAATTATAAAAATTATTTTAAAATTTTAAAAATTATTAAAAATATAAAAATTATAATATATATTTATATATTTTTAATATTTTTAAAATTTTAAAAAATTAATTAATTGTTAACGTGTTATAAATATCGATTGTCATATGTATGTCAGCAAAGTTAACAAACGTTACATTTTCCATTTATAAATAAATTCTTTACCACTGCACTATTAATAAAACATTTTCTTCCCGTTTTTTATTTCCTTATATTTAGACCTGCTCATGGGTTGGGCCACTTGGCCTGACCGGAAGGCCTGCCCGAAAAGTGGGAGGGTTTGGGCAAAAATATAGGCCTGAAAAATGGGCTTAGGCAAAAAATAAGGCACATTTTAAAAACGGGCTGGGCCTCGGGTAATCTATTTTTGACCCGAGCCCGGTCCAGCCCTAATTCACTAAATGCCAAAAAAATTGCTTTTTTTGTTATTTTAATGATATTTTCTTATTGTTTTCTCCCTATTTTGCTATCATTTTACTATTATATTGCTACTATTTTGTTGTTATTGTTTGGATATTGTATAACACTTGTTTTATTGTTAATTTTGTTATTGTTTTAGAGACATTTTCTTATTAAATTGTATCTATTTTAGTATTATTTAAGTATACATATTTTTAAAATTTTATTTTTAATTTATTCGGAAATATTTATTTTAATATTTTTAGTATTTTTGATGTATTATATATATTTAAAAATTATGTAAAAATAATATAATATAAAAAATTTAACATGGACTGGCCGGGTCGGACCCGGGTTTTAACATTTTTATTCAGATTAGGTTTGGACAAATTTTTAGACCCATTTTTCAAGCCAGGCCAGAATTGAACCTAACAAACGGGCCTAAATTTTTTCTTGGGTCCAGCCCATGATCACCTCTACTTATATTTATGTTTAATTTATATATTATAAATATCTGTATATTGTACTTTGGCGTTCAACAACTTGCTGTGCAAGATTGAATTGTTGCAGACTAATGGTATTTTAGCAAGTGGGATATTATCTAGAAATCTTACCGCACGCATACATAATAATAATAATTAGAAATTCTATTATATATACTGTGAAAATTATAAATTTTGAATATATATGTTTAAAAATAACATACAATAAATAATGAAATATTTAGTTTAAAACTAATTAATAATACATGGAATTTGGTGAGAAAACAGTTTATGTAGAAAGTAATTTTTTTTTAAAGTTTACTCAAGAATATTATTGGTGTAGTGGTAAAATATTATATATAAATCCATTAAACACAAATTCAAAATCTAGATATATTAATTTTAGTTCTTTTATTTAGAAATTATATAAATTAAATCTTTTATTTAAAAACTATATAAAAATATATAAAAAGATAAAAAAAGTAATTAAAATAGTAATAGTAGTTATTTAATCATTTCCTAACTAAATTAATAATTAATTAATCATAATACCAACTCAATAATAATAATAATCCAATTTAGAAGAAGCATACATTTTTCTTCCAAGGGCTAGTTTTTGTCCTTTTGTAAACATTGATGTCAGACGGTCCATCGAAGTCATACAATTCTCACTCTTTTTAATTGTTTATTAGTAGATTTTGGATTTACTTGTTTCCCAAGAATATAATGATATGACTATTAGGTGTTTTTTCAAAGTCAAACTAATAAGTTTTTGGAATATATGTACATCAGATTGTGGTTGGCTTGCTTTTGGCACAAATTTCCTTAATTTATTGAATGTAAATGACTCGCTAATTATCATGATTCTTCCTACAACAAATCTATTAGTGTGCAGGAACTTCCAGTTTGCAGCGGTAGGAAGTAAAAACAACAAACGGCCGACTATGCAGTTTGTTGGATGTCATATATACATATACATGTATACATTTATGATTGTATGTAGATAGAACTTTTGGAGGCTAACCGACTGTTTGTTGTTGATTCTTCAGTTTTAGAATTGAAATAGAAATAAATATGCATTGAGTTTTGTTTCTATTTTGTCAAATGAAAAATTGGTCAATTAACCATCAACATTTTTACTATCTAACATTATATGGTATATTGTTGATGATGATTGTTAGTAAATTAGCGATCAAAATTTTTGGTAGCTGATATCGCGTGACATTCATTGATGATTTTGTTGATGTAATAGTGATGTCTTTGATGAAAATATTTTTTTTAAATATGTAGAAATTATATTTTTAAAAATTAATATTGTTAGTCCATACATTTTTCAAAAAATTAACACGAACATAAATCACAAGTTTAGAATATGTTGAAATAGAATAATAAATGAATATGTATTGATAGATTAAAATGATAGTTTTATATTTGCATTAAAAGTAATATTTTATTTATATTATTAATATCTTATTAAAATACTTTTCATAATTGTAGTTGATTTATTACAAGTATATTTATTTATATATATTATAATTTTTGTAATATTTAGTAAATTATTTAAATTTCATTTGGTACACAAACAAGGGTTCTATTAGATTGGGAATTGGAAACATAATTTTTATTTGGATGAGCCAGAGTCCATGTCCTTACCTGATTCTTCCAATGTGGAGTTATTCTGGAATAAACTTGTATTAAAACATCATTTTGGAGCAACTTAATGTCTTCGATCAGTCCAATTGAAAGCTTTTGCACTCTCTCGTGAACACATGCAGCAGTGCGAGTTCCATTCCAGACCCTTGAATTATGATTCCTTGACTCAACATTTGCACTCCCTTTTGTTCACGTATCCTTTAATCAAAATTCGATTTGATTCAAAAAGATAAAAAAAATTCAAACTTCGAATTAATCGAATTGAATTATTCAATTTTTTCGAGTTAACTCTAATAAATAATTCAAGTTTATTGGTGTAAATACCACTTTGGTCCCTGCTAGTTTTGAAAATTAGCAAATTAGTCTCTCTAAACAAAAATTACAAAATAATTCAAAATAATTTTTAAAATTAGAAATATTTATAAAAATTTCAAAATTTATAATTTTTAAAAATTATAAAGTTTTTTAAAAAAAAATCTAAAGAATATATAGATAAATTTAAAATTTTAAAATTTTTAAAATAATAATTCTGGGGACTTAAATAAGTTAGTTAACATTTAAGTTTATGATATTTAAGTTTTTTTTTTTTATTATTTTGCTTTGAAAAAGTTTTCAAATATATACACGGTGTCAAATTTATGTGCTCTAATATAAAAATAGTTATATCATAATAAGATTTTAATTTAATATGTTTACTTTTTTTAATTTACTCGAACAACTTCACTCGATTTGACACGATCTGAATTTCATTTCAGTTGACTCGATTCGAAATTTTTTCAAATCAAATTAGAATAATAAAATAATACTACCATCTCGATTAACTCAAAATTCTTTTACTCGATTGGATCGAACACTCAACAGGGGCGAAGCCAGAACAATTTTTTAGGGGGCCGAATAAAATTTTAATTTTTTATAGTCTATATCTTTATAATTTTTAAATGATTAAATCAAATTTTTATAATTTTATAAGAGGCCAAAATATAATTTTACGTTTACTAATTTAAATTTTAAAAGAATCTAAAAGTCTTAAATAACAATTTTTCAGGTGCATTCGCCTCTGACCCTCAACCCTACTTTCTTTCACTGTACCATCACAAATAACTAAGCGATCTTCGCTCCACATTTGCCAATCAATCCCCCTGTTGCTTAACTCTCTACCATAAAAAAATACTTTTCCATATCCGTGAATCTATAGGTTTTGGCGTAAGAGCTCTTCGTTTTGCATTATTTCTTCACAGTCGTGTTACTTAGCAGCAAGCTAGATTCTTTGAAGATGCACCATGCTTGTCTGGCTAACAAAGCTTGGTTCATCATTTTGGGTTATTTTGGATCGCAAGCCCTCCTTGCTCCTTTAACCTCCCTAACCCACTCCCAACTTTTACTATTCCAATAGAAGTCTAATGATCTTATCAATGGTATTGCAGACCTTGTTCGAGGCTTTAAAGCAAGAAAGATGATACACCGGCAAATTGTTAAGAGCAAAATTTATTAACGTGAGCTTGCCTCCTGCCAATAACAAATCAGCTTTCCATCTTTGAAGTTTCTTATGAGTTCCCTCTATTACCGGTTGTAGAAACTCTGGTTTATACCTCATTTTCTCAAAAATTAACCCTAGATATTTCCCAGGAGACATTCCTACTTTGACCCCAAGACTTTGCTTTAAAAGTTTTATGAACCTATGCTGTCAATTTCGACTCACCATTAATTCTGGCTGTTCCAAATTAATGTTCGGGCCAGAAATATGGCACTATTGGTCACCTTTAGAAAAAAACGAAAAGAAAGTGTGATGTAAGAATATTATTTCTGTTGACCTGTATCGTATTAATCTGCTTCGATTCTTCTGTTCAAGCAGTTTTTACAGCTCACCTTTAAGGAGTTTTTGTTTTTGAAGCATACTAGATTGATTTGTGTCTCTCTTACCTCTTGTAAGAGTAATCTCTCCCTTTCATGTAAGTTCCCAAACGAATTTTTATTCCATATTCTAAGCGCCTGTCTAGTCAACCTCAGTTTAGTTGGTAGCCGATATGAAGGAGTACCATCAACTTTGCTTTGCCACACCTGTTTTACAACATCCTTGAATTCTGGGTGTAGTCTACTCAAATCAGTATGGCCTTCGGGTAAGTGGGCGTCTATTTTCAGTATCCAAAATTGCACTGTGATCCGAAACAATGATAGGCAAGTTATGAATGTAAGCATTAGGAAACATCTCAAGCCAAAATGATCCAATCTCTCCCAAAAGCGACTTCAAACAATCTCTAAAGGCTGCGCTCCCATTGCGATTTGTGTGAGTTAAAAAGAGAATTTTGACCGCTTATTATTGCAATTGGGGTTTTAACGGTGCTTTTCCAACGCGGAAGTAATGAAAAACTGTACAAGACCATTTTTGCCTGGGGCCCATCAATGCCCCAAACCCAATTAACCCAAACAAAAAGCCCAACACCAAATAAACAGAAACAAACAAAAAACCCTAGCCCCTAGGTCTGCCCCACTTGCGCTGACCATACCAGCCTTCTGACGCCACCGGCCACCGTCCCATCGCCACCGACCCCTCCACTTGCGCCGAATACCTGCAAATAATAAATAGGAAAAGACATAGCATTTATCAAGTTATAAACGATGGCTATAAAAACCATCGAAGAACCGATTGTAGGGATGGCCTTTTTTTTTTCAATAGAAACAGAATCGAGAAATTTCAAACACAAATACAGAGATCCAAACACGAAAGTGCAGAGAAAATATTAAAAACTACAAAAAAAAAAAAAAAAGAAACAGAGTCCCAAAGAAAAGGTGATCTTTTTTTCTTTGTATTTTCGAAACTTTCCATTTTTCTTTTTGATATACATATACATATATATATACATATATATTGTTATTATTTCTCTAAAAAATATAAAAATATATAATTTTTACCTTTTTCCGCCATCATGTGATGGTACATTTAGCACAAGCGCTTCGGCGACGGATAATGGCGGTCCGGCGGCCGGAAATCGTACCAGCCCCCTACCCCTGCAGAGAAAACAAAAAAGGGTTAAGAGTTTTTTTTAGAAAGCTGCTGAAAATGAAATTTTAGTTTAATTTTTTTACTTATATACACATTACAAAACGACGTCGTTTTGGTCATTGCCCTTAAACACCAAAACGACGTCGTTTGGCCTAGGATCCGCGCGCACGACCCGACCCGACCAGAGGATCCGCGCGTTTTCGTTGATTGGGCTAATTCTCCTTTTGGTCCTCCCGCGTTTTCAGTTTATTTAAATAAGACTTTCTTTTATTTTAATTTCGCCTGAAACTTTCACGCAATTTTTAATTTAATCCATTTAAACGCTGCGTTTAAAGGACTCGGGTAAAATTGCGCCTCGTCCCCTCACCATTTCAAGGTATGCGTTTCGATTCGATCCCCATATTATTTATTTCATATAATTTGACCCGAAACTTCCATTTTTAATGCAATTTAGCCTATTTTTCAATTATTTTGCAATTTTTATTATTATTACCATTATTTAATATTTTCATTTTTATTACTATTGATTATTTGTTATTATTGTTATTTTATTATTACTATACTATGCTACTATTATTAGTATTACTATTTTTGTTTTTATTATTATTATTATTACCATTTTTATTATCATCACTACTATTATTTTATTTATATTATTATTATTACTATTATTATATTATTTATATATTTTTATTATTTATTTACTAATTACCATTACTATTATTATTTTATTCTTTCTTTCCAATAGCATTATTATTTTGTTATCATCATTTCCTATTTTCACCATTTTTATTATTATTATTATTATTATTATTATTATTATCTTTCCTTCTATTACTATTATTATTATAAATGTATTGTTGTCATTATTCTTTATTTTACTATTATCATTATTTTTATCATCATTCTATTATTAAATTAGTTAACTTAGTATTATTACGTATATCATTCTTGTTTTTTTACGCAACCTAGCTTCGTCATTTATCTTTTATCAAATCGTATTACATTAACCTTTACTCGATTCATCGAGTTTTCAAATAACCGATATTTCGTATCAAAGATTCGAGGGAATCGAGCCCTAACTTACTGGGTTCCAGTTTTACACATTTAATCTGAATAACGGAATATCCTTTTCAAAATCGCAATACAAGTTTTAAATGAAATACTAGTTCTCGGAAATTCGAAATGTTGTGCCCTAACTTACTAGACACGATATCTAGATACCCCGAGATAAGTTTTAAAATAAAGGCAATATTCCAAATTTGGAATTTCGAGAAATCGAGCCCTAACTTACTGGGTTCCGGTTTCTCATTTGACAAATAACGGAATATCCTCTTTAAATTTAAAACCGAGTTTTAAAATCAAAAGGCAAGCTCAGTTTCGGGAGCCCAAAGTGTCGCATCCTAACTTACTGGGTATGATACTTTATCTCTTCGAAATGAGAGGGTCTTATCATTCATCTCGATTCATTCAAGTTTTAAAAAATAAAAGAAGATCGTATTTTCGAATCTTTTCAAATTTTCAACATTAGGACATTAATTAATTAATTTGGTACCAATTTTGGGCGTGACGAGGGTGCTAATCCTTCCTCGCACGTAACCGACTCCCGAACCCATTTTCTCAAATTTCGTAGACCAAAAGCACTATTTTAGTAAACCAAAACGTTTTATTAAAACAAAGGTGATCCGATCACACCTAATAAAGATCGGTGGCGACTCCCATTTTTATTTTCGTTTTCAAAAACCAAAGTCGATCCCCGTTGTTTCCAAAAAAAAATGGTTACGACAGCTTGGCGACTCCACTGGGGACTATAAAGAGAGTCAGGCCATAAATTGATTATTTTCTTTCTTTTGTCGGAAATTTTAAAATTCGATTTGAAATTTTGATTTGAAAATTACGATCCTTTTGTTGCATTTGTTTGTGTCATTGCATATGATTGTTACTTTCCTGCGCGCATTGCATTGCATGACCGTTGTGGTTGCACCCTTAAGTGGGAGTAAGAAATTATGCCTTCGTGAGGTTTTGACCTCCGCATGGGCTAGTGGACAGCTTCCGGGATACATCCGTACTTATGTGCTTCGTGAGATTTTCATCTCCGCATGGCCATAGGGAAATGTATTCCCCTGAACCGAACTCGGTCCGTATGAGCCTATAATGGGTGAGGATTGAGGAATCTGCTGGTTCAGGTACCCTTCTTTAGAACCAAACCACATATAGAGAGACCTATGAGCCTACCCTAGATAGAGCCACACCAAACCCTAGTGGTTACCCGGACAGTTATTATGTGTTGTTTATTTCTCTTGTACTAACGTGTTTTCTTCTGTTTTGATTACATTATCATAGAAAGGAGGTGTTGATTAATATTCGATTTCTAAATAGAGGAGTTTGTCATAAGGAAATAAATTTCTTGATAAAGTGGATTATAATACGATTAAATGCAATATAGTCCAAGTAAACAACGAGAAGGTGATAGTCCGCAGAAGAATACAAGACTTTGCCCTAGGATTCAAGCCAGCAAGGATTATTCAAGAGTCGTCACGTCTCGACTTTCTTAAAGAAGCTTATGAACATTGCGGAGGATAAGAAGAGGTAAGGCCTGAACTAAGCAACTAGGAGCTAGAAGAGGCATCTATGGAGAAAGCTCACGGGACACGACCATAACATCCGGATACGAAGAAAATGATTAGTTTTCACTTGGACTATGAGGACAAAATCGTATATGCAATCCGTTTTATGTAAATAGCTTTATTTTTTAAAAAAGTTCTTCTAGTGGAATTGAATTCATAATCAACGGTTCTCTTTCTTTTTGCATTCATTCCATGCACTTGTATTGCATTACACCGCATCATCCTAGAAAGGAGGTGTTGATTCATATTCGATTGCTAAATAGAAGAGTTTGTCATAAGGAAATGTGTTACTTGATAAAGTGGATTATAATACGGTCATAGTCGGGTAAACAACGAGAGAGGGCTGATAGCATGAGAAGAATACAAGACTTTGCCCGAGGGTTCAAGCCGACAAGGATTATTCGAGAGTCATCGTGTCTCAATCTCCTTATGAACATCGCGGAGGATAAGTGAGTGAAGAGGTATGGCCTGGACCAAGCAACAAGGAGTTAGAAGAGGCATCTATTGAGAAAGTTCACGGGACACGACCATAACATCCGTATACGAAGAAGGTAGAAGAATACAAGACTTTGCCCGAGGATTCAAGCCGACAAGGATTATTCGAGAGCCATCATGTCTCCATTTTCTAAAAGAAGCCTATGAACATCGTGGAGGATAAGCGAGTGAGGATGTACGGCTTGGACCAAGGAACAAGAAGCTAGAAGAGGCATCTATTGAGAAAGTTCACGGGGCACGACCATGGCGTCCGAATATGAAGAAAAGTATCGGTATCTTCACCTGGACTATGAGGACAAAGCCGTATATGCAATCCGTTTTATGTAAAGAAACGTATTTTCTAGAAAATTTCTTCTAATGGAATTGAATTCATAATCAACGCCTCTCTTTCTTTGTGCATTCGTTCCATGCATTGGCATTGTATTTCATGCATTTGCATCACATCATGTCACATGCATTAAAATTTGAAGAAAGACCCTAATTAGGTAAAATTATTTCAGTTAACCTGGAAAACATGGAACAAAGGTTGGAAAAAATAGAGAAAATACAAATACAGATGCAAGAGCAATTGACCAAAATTCAACAAGAAATGCGGGAACAAATGCTTGATTTCCAAAAAAAAATATGATGGGCCAGTTCACCCAGTTACTAGCTGGAAGACTTGAAAAAAGGAGTGGCCCAGTGGTCAACAGTGTGGATGATGATGAAGACATCGTTTATTCCCCAATAAGTGTCCCAACTCAACCAGACACGCATTCGCATGCGGTACCTGTCATTATCGGATCCCAATATCAGACTAATGCCTCGGTACTGCTAAACTTACCGATGAGTCCTAGTGATGATCGAGTCAATCCTGTTGTTCTAGGCCTAGCAGAGACAAAGGAAAAGAGAGAGTGGGCTTCAAAGGCCTCGAAGAGGAAAGACAAGGATGTGAATAATACGAGTGGGTATAACAAGGGCCGTTCGAAGCCGTTTATAGTAAACCAACCAAAGAAGGCAGTTACCAGTTATCTGGTCTCCCCAAGAGAAGAACTCAATCCAAAATCGAACTCAGAAAAACCCCGGTTCGTGCCCATCGCAATCTCGTATAGGGAGATGTACCAAATGTTATTTGACGCACATGTTGTAGCTCCTCATTACCCAAAACTGATGCAACATCCATACCCAAAATGGTATGACCCAAATGCCCGAGGCGTAGTACCACGCTGGGGTCTGGGGCATTCGATAGAAAATTGCCTTGCTTTCAAGAAATTGGTGGAAAAATTCATCAACATGGGTATTGTGAAGTTAGATGACGCGCCAAATGCAGAAACATGAACCTGGGAGCGTTTTGGACAATAAGACTGCGAAAGAAATTCCTGTAGTATTTAGAGCTTACTTAGAGTAATATACAAAACGCACTTGTTGCTTTAAGCCTAGAAGCAATAAGATTTCTTTTGTGAAATAGGCTTGTGTCCAGAATTACTATTTCAGTAAAATGCATCTTTTTTTAACACATATTTTTTTCCTTTTCATACTATGCATTTTTTTGAATATTCTTTTATTCTTCATTCATAAATAATTATTCTTGGAATTATTTATTCTCTGGAATTTACCTTCATGCCCACAAAGGGTCCCCAGATATCAATAACATGAGCGACGCTGTTACTGACTCCCTTTTTAGTCAGATATGTGTCTAGAGGGATCTAAGGACTTGGAAGATGACAGAGATTGCAACTTATTTCCTAACTTGTTAAGAATGGTAGATCCTACCTCACGAAGTGTCAGCAGACACTACGAGCTAACGAAGGAAATGAAGATGGAAGCTTAGCTCACCATAGGAATAAGGTAAGGCATCATTGAGTTATCTCCAAGAATTCAAAGATGTTATCACATGATCACATCAAGACAGGCCTAGGCTACTGAAACGTGGGTATGCTGTTAAGATTGGTGTTTAAATAACCCATGTTAATGGTTCTACAACGGCCAGGAGGTTCGAGCTACTGGTTTACCAAGAAAGAGAAATTGAATACAGGACTTATGCCCCTTCTCTATTTCTTCACAGATTCCCTATATGTGGGGCACAGACGTTATCAAGCCAGTATCTTTGAGAGCTTTTAGCCAACATCGATTCATTTTCGCAGATGTCGAATATTTCACTAAGATGGTGAAAGTCGTTTTATATGCCAAACTTACAATGTCGACAGTCATCAAATCTCATTCTCAATGCAAAAAAAAAATGATCGCCGGAAAAAGATTGAGACTCGTGAAGACTAGCATCTGTGCTTGTCAAACGTCTGGTAGGACCCTCACCAGGGCAACACATTTCCCATTGATTTATGGAATAGAGACAATTTTTCCCGTGGAAGTCAAGATTCCTCCTAACTGAGTTTTATCAGAATTAAAGCTGGATGAAGCAGAATGGATCAAATCCCAATGTGATTAGTTGAACTTGATCAAAGAAGAGAGGTTAAAGGCCGTCCTTATGGTCAAGTGTACCAAAGGCAAATGACACGGGCCTATAACAAGAAGGTTCGCCCTAGAAAATTCCATGAAGGAGTCCTAGTTTTTGAAAGAATCCTTCCCACACAAAATGACTTTAAAGGAAAGCGGATGCCAAACCGGGAAGGACCTTATGCAACAGAGAAGGCCTATTCTGGGAAAGCATGGATATTGACCGAGAGGGACAGCAAGAACTTGCCCAATCAGGAGAATTCAGATTCAATAAAAAGTTTTCCAAAAAAAAAAACAAAACAAAACGAAAAAACAAAAACAAAAACAAAAACAAAAACAAAAAACAAAAACAAAAACAAAAAAAAAAGAAAAAAGAAGAAAGAAGAAAAAGGAGAGGCCAATGCGAAAACTCGCAAAAGGCGCTTTGAAACCAAAGGGGATTTGAGTTGAAAACCCGAAAAGGGCAGCTCAAATTTTGATCGAAAGTGGGGCATACAGTAGTCTTGCTACGCTTGAAGTAACAATGAAGAAGTATGTTACGTCTTGGGGCATCGACAAAGTACTCCGGATCCCCTAAACGCATATTGAGCTTAAAATGGTCCTCAAGAAGTTTGAACAGAGAAGCTCAGGATGTGATATCTGGGGCACCTAATTTCCGTCTTACCCATTTTGAATTTTCTATCTTTGATTACTTTATTCGTTTCAAAATACATTCCCAATAAATTTTCTTCTTGATCGCACTTGCTATCTTCGCTTAACTTATTTGTTTCGAGCTATGCTCCTAATTAATTTCTTTCTTGTCCATTGTTATGATCTTTTTCAAGCATTCTGCATTGAAATAACGATTAGTGGACTAATAATACTTTCATAAAAGGAGTTTCGCATAATACTCTGAAAGCTTTTAAATAATATAGGAACCCGAAACAGGACTATTGTTTAAAACTCACCAAGCCTGAGGGTTTGAAAGATGATTATCTCTTTCGGTTTTTTAGAAATACAAGACATTTCGTTGGTGATACCATCTTGACAAATGACAAGCAATGTCAACCCAGGTGTAGAAGGGGATCATTCTCGGAAAAAAAGATACCCTGCATTCATCTGGTCATTACACCTAGGGAATGGCGTAACAAATCAAGTCGATAATACAAAATTCCATACCTCTGAGTGGTAACTAGATGGATGGAAGAAACCAAATGTCATTCCCCTGAAGTTGCAGTGGGAGGTACAAATTTTATGTCCTAAGGTTCAAGGGAATGGACTTTGAAATTACAATGAGGGCAAGCTTCTTTGAGCGAGCGAATATGGTTGTTTCTTTGGGTTTTCTGTCAAAGATACCAGCTGAATGAGAAAATATGGTAACGCATCAATGATAGAACCTTGATGAACAACGAGCGATGACGCCTTAAACATTAAAAAGGGATCATTCTCATGCATTCATGTAAATATCATTCATACACATCCAACTAGGAGCATTTCGATCATTACATCTTAATCATTGTAAATCTTAAAAAAAAAAAAGAGAAAAAGAAAAAGGGATCATTCTCATGACATTCTGCATTCATGCAAATGTCGTCCATAATACAGTTAATTAGGAGCATTAGATGCATTCCGATCATAGCATCCTAATCATTTTGGCATAAACATAGGTATATAAAACCCATTCTACAAAACATCAGTCTGGCAATCCCTGAGCTTGCAGGGAGCAGATTGGAGATAGCAGGTCTGGCAATTTCTGAGTTTGCAGGAAGCAGATCGAAGACATCAGTCTGACAATCCCTGAGTTTGCAGGGAGCAGATTGGAGATAGCAGATTTGGCAATCCCTGAGTTTGTAGGGAGCAGATCTAAGACATCAGGTCTGGCAATTCCTGAAATTGCAGGAACAGATCGAAGATATCGATCCGCAATCCCACGAGTTTGCGGTGAAGCGATTGGAGATAACATATTTGGCAATCCCTGAGTTTGTAGGGAGCAGATCGAAGACATCAGGTCTGACAATTCCTGAGTTTGCAGGAAGCAGATTGAAGACAGCAAATCTGGCATTCCTGAGCTTTACAGGAAGCAGATTAAAGATAGCCAATCTGGCATTCCTGAGCTTTGCAGGAAGCAGATTGAAGACAGCAAATCTGACATTCCTAAGCTTTGCAGGAAGCAGATTGAAGATAGCCATTCTGGCATTCCTGAGCTTTACAGGAAGCAGATTGAAGACAGTAAATCTGGCATTCTTGAGCTTTGTAGGAAGCAGATTGAAGATAGTCAATCTGACATTCCTGAGCTTTGCAGGAAGCAGATTGAAGACAGCAAATCTGGCATTCCTGAGCTTTGCAGGAAGCAGATTGAAGGTAGACAATCTGGCATTCCTGAGCTTTGCAGAAAGCAGATTGAAGACAACAAATTTGACATTCCTGAGCTTTGCAAGAAGCAGATTGAAGATAGCCAATCTGACATTCCTGAGCTTTGCAGGAAGTGGATTGAAGATAGCAAATCTGGCATTCCTGAGCTTTGCAGGAAGCAGATTGAAGACAACAAATCTGGCATTCCTGAGCTTTGCAGGAAGCAGATTGAAGATAGCCAATCTGGCATCCCTGAGTTTGCAGGGAGCAGATTGAAGATAGCAGATTTGGCAATCCCTGAGTTTGCAGGGAGCAGATTGGAGATAGCAGATTTGACAATCCCTGAGTTTGTAGGGAGCAGATCGAAGACAGCAGGTGCGGCAATTCCCGAGTTTGTAGGAAGCGGATCGAAGACATCGATCGGCAATCCACGAGTTTGCGAGGAGCAGATTGGAGATAATGATTTGGCAATCCCCGAGTTTGTAGGGAGCGGATCGAAGACATCAGTCCGGGAAATTCACGAGTTTGCAGGAAGCAGATCGAAGACATTAGTCTGGCAATCCCTGAGTTTGCAGGGAGCAGATTTGAGATAGCAAATTTGGCAATCCCTGAGTTTGTAGGGAGCAGATCGAAGACTTCAGGTCTCGCAAGTCCTGAGTTTGCAGAAAGCATATCGAAGACATCAGTCTGGCAATCCTTGAGTTTGCAGGGAGCAGATTGGAGATAGCAAATTTGGCAATCCCTGAGTTTGTACGGAGCAGATCGAAGACATCAGGTCTGGCAATTCCTGAGTTTGCAGGAAGCAGATCGAAGACATCAGTCTGGCAATCCCTGAGTTTGCAGGGAGCAGATTGGAGATAACAGATTTGGCAATCCCTGAGTTTGTAGGGAGCAGATCGAAGATATCAGATTTGGCATTCCTGATGTTGCAGGAGCAGATCGAAGTTAGCAGATCTGACATTCCTGATATTGCAGAAGCAGATCGAAGATAGCAGGTCTAGCATTCCTGAAGATTAAGGAGCAGATCGAAGGCATCAAATCTTATCTCCCTGAGTTTGCAGTGGAGCAGATTGAAACTACAGGTCCCATCCCTCTGAAGTGGCGGTGGTGCTAGTCAAAGCAACAAGATGCGGTGGACTGGAATAAGACTACCTGAGGAAAAGGAGCACCGAAGAAGTCAAGACTCAGCAAGACCGGGCAAAATTGGTATTTCTTGAAAGTCTTTACTCCATTCTCGTTACACGACAATGAGCAAAGGGGGGCAGCTGTACAAGCCCATTTTTGCCCGGGGCCCATCAATGCCCCAAACCCAACTAACCCAAACAAAAAGCCCAACACCAAATAAACAGAAACAAACAAAAAACCCTAGCCCCTAGGTCTGCCCCACTTGCGCTGACCATACCAGCCTTTTGACGCCACCGGCCACCGTCCCATCGCCACCGACCCCTCCACTTGCGCCGAATACCTGCAAACAATAAATAGGAAAAGACATAGCATTTATCAAGTTGTAAACGATGGCTATAAAAACCATCGAAGAACCGATTGTAGGGACGGTCTTTTTTTTTTCAATTGAAACAGATTCGAGAAATTTCAAACACAACTACAGAGATCCAAACACGAAAGTGCAGAGAAAATATTAAAAACTACAAAAAAAAAAGAAACAGAGTCCCAAAGAAAAGGTGATCTTTTTTTCTTTGAATTTTCGAAACTTTCCATTTTTCTTTTTGATATACATATACATATATATATACATATATATTGTTATTATTTCTCTAAAAAATATAAAAATATATAATTTTTATCTTTTCGCCACCCACCGTCTTGTGATGGCGCGCAGCGACGGCGACGACGGCGACGGATAACGATTTGATCCAGCGGCGGAAATCGCACCAACCCCTTACCCCTGCAGAGAAAACAAAAAAGGGTTAAGAGTTTTTTTTAGAAAGCTGCTGAAAATGAAATTTTAGTTTAATTTTTTTACTTATATACACATTACAAAACGACGTCGTTTTGGTCATTACCCTTAAACACCAAAACGACGTCGTTTGGCCTAGGATCCGCGCGCGCGACCCGACCTGACTAGAGGATCCGCGCGTTTTCGTTGATTGGGCTAATTCTCCTTTTGGTCCTCCCGCGTTTTCAGTTTATTTAAATAAGACTTTCTTTTATTTTAATTTCGCCCAAAACTTTCACGCAATTTTTAATTTAATCCATTTAAATGCTGCGTTTAAAGGACTTGGGTAAAATTGTGCCCCTCGTCCCTCACCATTTCGCGCGCGTTTCAGTTCAGTCCCCATATTATTTATTTCATATAATTTGACCCGAAACTTCCATTTTTAATGCAATTTAGCCAATTTTTCAATTATTTTGCAATTTTTATTATTATTACCATTATTTAATATTTTCATTTTTATTACTATTGATTATTTGTTATTATTGTTATTTTATTATTACTATACTATGCTACTATTATTAGTATTACTATTTTTGTTTTTATTATTATTATTATTACCATTTTTTATTATCATCACTACTATTATTTTATTTATATTATTATTATTACTATTATTATATTATTTATATATATTTTATTATTTATTTACTAATTACCATTACTATTATTATCTTATTCTTTCTTTCCAATAGCATTATTATTTTGTTATCATTATTTCCTATTTTCACCATTTTTATTATTATTATCATTATTATTATTATTATTATCTTTCCTTCTATTACTATTATTATTATAAATGTATTGTTGTCATTATTCTTTATTTTACTATTATCATTATTATTATCATCATTCTATTATTAAATTAGTTAACTTAGTATTATTACGTATATCATTCTTGTTTTTTTACGCAACCTAGCTTCGTAATTTATCTTTTATCAAATCGTATTACATTAACCTTTACCCGATTCATCGAGTTTTCAAATAACCGATATTTCGTATCAAAGATTCGAGGGAATCGAGCCCTAACTTACTGGGTTCCGATTTTACTCATTTAATCTGAATAACGGAATATCCTTTTCAAAATCGCAATACAAGTTTTAAATGAAATACTAGTTCTCGGAAATTCGAAATGTTGTGCCCTAACTTACTGGACACGATATCTAGATACCCCGAGATAAGTTTTAAAATAAAGGCAATATTTCGAATTTGGAATTTCGAGAAATCGAGCCCTAACTTACTGGGTTCCGGTTTCTCATTTGACAAATAACGGAATATCCTCTTTAAATTTAAAACCGAGTTTTAAAATCAAAAGGCAAGCTCAGTTTCGGGAGCCCAAAGTGTCGCATCCTAACTTACTAGGTATGATACTTTATCTCTTCGAAATGAGAGAGTCTTATCATTCATCTCGATTCATTCAAGTTTTAAAAAATAAAAGAGGATCGTATTTTCGAATCTTTTCAAATTTTTAACATTAGGACATTAAATAATTAATTTGGTACCAATTTTGGGCGTGACGAGGGTGTTAATCCTTCCTCGCACGTAACCGACTCCCGAACCCATTTTCTCAAATTTCGTAGACCAAAAGCACTGTTTTAGTAAATCAAAACGTTTTATTAAAACAAAGGTGATCCGATCACACCTAATAAAGATCGGTGGCGACTCCCATTTTTATTTTCGTTTTCAAAAACCAAAGTCGATCCCCGTTGTTTCAAAAAAAAATGGTTACGACAAAAACAACTAATTTTTGGGATCAAAATTGCGGCTTCAAGTAGTAGAAAAGAACTAAGGTAGAGCCGATTTAGTCTCCAGAGACGTTTCAAAGCTTATTCCCTGGGGAGATAGAACGGCGAAACAGGCTGTTGGAGAGGAAGAGGTTCGAGAATGCTCTGAAGAGAAGAAATGGTTTGGTATGGAGTTTGGTTGTCACGAATAAAGAGGGGGATAGGGTTAGTTTTTCTTTTAATTATTTTATATATTTAATTGCTTTAATTTCTTTGTCTACCTCGATATAGTTTCCAAAACTGTGGATGGAAAATATTGTTTAATGATTTCTCTCTAAAATAAAAGAACCAGGATAATGAAAAAGTGTTTTTTTTTCCACCTAACCAAAACTTTTGACGTTTGTGTTTGAAATGAATAATTATCGAAATATTTTATTTATATTAATTGGTTAAAAAATATATAAAAAAATTAATTTATATTTTTAATGAATTATTATATTAAATTCTTTAAATATTTATATAAAAAATCTACTTAAATATAATTTATGCATTATTATTTTTAAGTTTTTAAAAATATTTTATGCATTATTATTTTTATAGAAAATTTATATTTGATAAGAATAGAAAATACTAAAAATTTACAAATCTGTTATAAAATAAAAGACAGAGAATAAAGAATAAAGAGAATGAGAGAGTAAAGAGAGAGCGTATTTTTATTGATCAATCGGGATGATTACAATGCTTCATCAGAGTCTTTATTTATAGGTATAAGAAGTATAAAAGAAGTAGAGATCTAATTCTAATAACTATTAGAATTAAAGTACATCAAAACTTTATTTTAATCATGATGGATATCTACTTAATAATATATTCGTAACACTCCCCCTAGGATGTCCATTGGTAAATAATATGTCTCGTTAAAACCTTATAAGAAAAACTCTGTGGGATAAAAACCTAATAAAGGAAAAAAAATACACATTCTTCTATTACAAGTTCCACATTAAAAAATTTTTACTAAAAAAACCAAATGGGATAAAACCTTGGTTAAAGGAAAATAGTACAACTTGTTTAGACTCCCTCTAATGGCAACATTACATTACATTTTTGAGTTGGCGTATTCAATCTTGTCTAGTAGTCTTTCAAATGTTGAAGTTGGCAATGCCTTCGTAAAAAGATCTGCTAAATTATCACTAGAACGAATTTGTTGAACATTTATATCACCTCTTTTCTCACGATCATGGGTGAAGAATAATTTTGGTGAAATATATTTCGTTCTATCACCTTTGATGTAACCACCCTTCAATTGAGCTGTACTGTAACACCCCTAACCCGTATTCGTTGTCGAAACAAGGTTATGAAGCATTACCGAAACATCAAAAACATTTACAGATAATTCATGCAAGTTACTATTCAGATTCCTAAATCATTCGTAACGTTCCTTAAATGGACCCTCGATGTAACAGCCTGATTTTGGGGCTAATCGGAACAGTGGTTTCGGAACCACTAATCCAAGGTTAGAGAAAATTATTTTCATGTTATTTTATGAGTTAGAGCATGATTATATAAGTGTATGGAAATTTTGGTGCTTTAATTTTAGCGATTTCATGTTTAATCGCGAAAAAAGGACTAAATCGCATAAAGTGCGAAAGTTCAATTTTACAAGCTAAGGGTGCCAAATAGATATGGAATATTATTTGGAGGTCTTTAAAGGGCAATTATCCCCTTGAATAACAGTTGGCCGGCCATAGGAGACAAACATTGACAAAATTGGTCAAAGTAGTTGATATTAGGTGGACTAAATTGATATTTTATATTAAAATAAAGAAAGAAAAGATATCATCTTTTCTCCTTCATTCTTCCACTGAAAATTAGCAGCAAATAGGGGTTTGAAAGCTTCAAAAATTTCAGCACACTCTCCTCCATACAGGTAAGTGTTCTAGTGATCCTTTCTTGATAAAAATTGTACTTTTGGAACCCCTAAAGCTTAAGCTTTCAAAAGAGGGGACTATTTTGTAAGATGGTGAAGAGTTTAGAGTTTTTCCATGAGAGCTTTTAAGTTTTTTGCTGCATTTTTATGGAAGAAAATGAGCCTTAGTTGTTAGATGAACAACTTTTGTGAAAGGTGTTACCATGAAAACACCTAAAATGACCTTTTTGTAAAGGTTGTAAAGTATGTAGTAAATGTGTGAAATGTTGAGTTTTGATGGTAGCCATAAGAGAAATAAATGTTCACCTAGGCTCGACAAAGGTAGAAATTTGATTAGAATTGATTTCCGAGCCTATGGGTAAAATGGTCATTTTGCAAAAGTCTAAGGGCAAATTAGTAATTTTGCCAAAGCATGGTTATTGAAATGCATTTATTAACGTTACTGTTAAATGAGCTAATTTGCTATTATAGATCAAGAAGAACCAAGAATTTACCTCGACCGGGGAAATAACAAAGTATCAAACTAGATCAACGATCTAGCTTATTCTGAAATCGAGGTAAGTTTGTATGTGATAAATTCAACATTTATGCTAGTATGTTTGAGAATGTTTGATATTATAATGTTACATGACATTCTATGAAATTGAGTATTGGTGTTGAATGAGGAGGATGATAAAAGTTGATATGTTGAAGTCCCGGCTGGACTATAATAAATGTGAAAATGCTATCATCAAGACATGAGATGAATAAGGTCCCGTGTAAGACCATGTCGGGGACATGGCCTGTAACATCCTAGATTAGGGGTTATGCGTTTGGAGCATAACCCAAGTGCTAGTGGGTTTTAAGGGTATTTGGAGATGTTTTAAGAGTTTTTAGAACTTTAGAATGAGGGTGAAAGCTTTGGAAAATTTTTGGATTTAAGTGTAAAAAGAGGAAATTAGGCTGAGGAGGCCTTAAGAATAATTTGTGGGCGTTTTGGGTCACGAAATGGGGCTTGGTAAAGTGGCTTAAGGACGCCACTTAAGGCCTGGGAATGACGCCAACAAGGGTCTGGAGTTCGAGTCTTGAGGATGGCATGGGAGTATTTTATTTTTCCTTTTTGCGTTAGGAAGAAGGAAGTGGGCAGGGAGGTCTTAAGGGAAGTTATAGGCGCTTTTGGACATAACACAAGCCTTGGTAAAGTGGCTTCCATGCGCCACTTAAGGGCCTAGAAGTGGCGCTTGGCAGCTTGTCTTGGGTTCGGCGGCCGCGCAGCGAGAGGCGTGTTTTTATTTTTGGCTTTTGGCGTTGGGCAAGGGGAAGCTAACGAAGGAGCTCTTAAAAGAATTTGTGCCGAATTTAAGTCACAAAAGACACCTTGGTCGAGTGGCTAAGGGCGCTATAGAGAGGGCTACGGCAGTGAGGTTCTAGGTTCGAACCAAGGGAGCTGCAATTAGGGTTTTTATTTTTCAATGCTGGCGTGAAAAGGGAGAGAAGGAATTGGCCTGCACATGGTATCTTTAATTGGGACGGCATAGGGGGGAGAGATTTTCTCTCTTTAAACTCTTTTAGATAATAAGATAATAAGGATAATATTAGCATTTTTTTTATGGATTTTATTTGATTAATTCCAAGGAGAAAATATAGGCATTTGAGTATTCAAATTATTTTGAATAATTTTAAATTAGTGGCCAAGAGAGAGTTAAGGAGTTGGCGAATTTTAAACTCCTTGGAGAGGAGTGGGACGGCAAGCATAGGGGAGAAGCCGAGAATTTTCTTAGTAATTTTTCTTCATAATTTGGCTAGTCTCCATCTTTTCCTTTTTCATTCTCTCAAAACCGAAACCCTTCTCTTCTTCTAAAACCTTGGCCGAATCTCCTATACCTTAATCTCCCATCTATTTCTTTCTTTTCTCTTCTCAAACCCTTAGCCGAAACTCTTATTTCACTTTCTTACTTCCTCTTTTTCCATACAAAGCCGAACCTTGATTGATTGTGTTGAACAATCATAGCCAGAATCTACTCCCTTGGTGTGCCGAATTTTCCTTCTTCTATTTGGTGTAGCCTTGGCCGAATGTCAAAGCAAGGGTGATCCCTTTCGGTGTTTTCCAATCGGTTTGGGTAGGTAAGTGTGTTAGCCGAATGGCTATTTCTTTTCTCTCTTGTGTTCTGGCCGTTTTGGATGGTGGGAAAAGCCGAAATCCAGGCATATACTAATGGTTGGCTAATCTTTCTGTTGAAACCGATTTCACCTAGGACTCAGGGATCTCAAAGCGATGAGATCCGAACTATCATTCTCTGTCAATCAAATTCGATTCGTGTATCGTGTGCTGTGGCTAGTATTCAAAAGCGTGTAGGTAAAGGATTCGGGTTTAAGAGATGCCCTTTAGATTTATTGGGTTTGGCGAATAGGCCATGTCACTAACTTCCATGTTTGGCGAATATAGGGGCAAGGAAAGCTTGTGTGGCCGATTTGTCTTTTCGGGATTTAGGACTATCATTGGTGATAGGTGTGTACATACACACTTTATGATTAATTAACTATGCTAAATGTTTGTGTATGCTAAATCTGGTTTATGTAGCTTTGGATTTAATACCATAACGATATAAGCGATGATTCAGGTAAGACTCTGTTCGTATGAGTTTACTATTTGATGCTTTTGGAAAGCATGGCATATTTGGTATATGCGATTTAAATACATGTTGGCATGAATTACGTTATATATATATCATGGACTAATGTGGGTTGATGAGAGGAGGGGCGGTGATATTCGTGTCGGCGGACACCGGTGGTTTGGTACCACATTGTGACTACGGTCACCAGAGGTTTGGCACCTCGGAGGTTTGGCACCTCATAGCGCCTCGTCGTCGGTGGCTTAGCACCACAGTGGGTTGGCCCCACGGTTTACATTATGGGATTGGCGTCGGTGATTTGGTATGACACGATGGGTTGGCCCCATCATTTGATTTGTGACTTGGGTCACGGTGGGTTTGGCACCCCCAAAGTGGTTTGGCACCACAATATGACGGATTTCGTGACTTTAAGTCACGGTGGTTTGGCACCACCGGTGGTTTTGGTACACACGGGGTAGAGAAAGGTGTTTGGATGGCTAGGTTGGGTGCATGATTTAGTGCATGTTAATTTGTTATAAATTGTGTATGTTGTTGCACTAATTTGGGGAAGGGTTACACATTGAGTCTTGGTGACTCACCTTCTCCTTAACATTTTTCAGGTGACACGTAGATTGCAGATGAGGAGCCGGATGGACTCGAGGTGGCCATGCAGTGGGATTTGAATTTAATGAACTTGAATTTTAGTTAATTTTATATTTATTGTTGGTTTTATTTTAATCAAGTTGTAATAAGGCCTCCTAGAATTATTTTTATTATTTTACATGTTTGAATGATTTGTTTCAAACTATTTAATGATATTGAAATAAGTTCACATGTTTTCTCAAAATTCCTACGCAAAGTGTTTTATCGTGCCATCAGGTACATTTAAAATCTATAATAACCCGACTTAATAAATATTTTTAAAACAAACTAAGTGTGGTTTTAGCAAGATAATTGAAAATGAAGATGTTTTCATCAAAACTCAAATCGGCTAAAGGGATTTTCAAAATGGTTTTCTCTGTGACATACCAAATTCGGTCGTAATGTTTGGGCCGGGTTTGGGGTGTTACATGGCCTCGGCACCGAATTGAGACTTCGTATAAGACCATATCTGAGATATGGCTTCGGTATTGAATATGAGAATCGTATAAGACCATATCCGGGATATGGCATTGATACTTGAAGTGAGATTCCGTATAAGACCATATCTGGGATATGATACCGACACTCAGAGGTGACCCCATATAAGACCACGTTTGGGGTGTGGCATTGGCTTCGTGTTTATATTAATGATGATGAATACTCGTCCTTGAGTATCCCTAGTGAATTAGTGGGATAAATAGATAAGCTTGGAAATAGAAATGAGATTAGTACTAAAATCATGTGATTGAGTGAATACAGGTACCTGTGAATAATTCACGAGGAATGTTTACGATATGTGGCATGGTATATGCTAAATAAGAACAAGTACGAGTAAGTTATGGCAAATGTTTATGACTTTGTGTGGTTATCCAATGCCATAAATTGATGTCATTATGAACTTATTGTTGCTATTTATTTTCATGCAAGCTTACTAAGCTTTATGCTTACCCCTCTCATTTCCCTATTCCTTGTAGCATTGCCAAGTTAGTTCGAGGTGTAACACCTCTTACCCAGGTTCTACGCCGGGAACCGGGCCTGAGGCGTTACCAAACTCAAACCACTTAATCGCCACTTAGGCTCTACATCATTACTCTCTAAATCCACCTTCTCGACTTACGAGGCCTAACTCATGCACCCGAGGACCCTCAAGACTAATCCGGAACTTTTTCCATTCTTAAAATTTTGCCTCTTAAGACAGGTCTCACACGCCCGTGCAAGATGAGACACGCCCGTGCATAGGCGCACACGCCCATGTCCCCAGATCGTGCCTAAAAACCCAGTATTCTGCCAATTTGCCCACGGTTAAGGCACACGCCCATGCATTTTGGGAACACGCCCGTGTACCCTATCACACATCCGTGCCTTCCACCCGTGGTCAACACTGACTAATCACACACGATTTTAACACGCCCGTGGGCCAAACCGTGTGCCATACCTTAGTATTCTGACTTATTCAACACGGCATCGGCACGCCCGTGTGCTTTAACCGTGTGACCATTCCAATTCTAATTTCAAAGCGCAGACTTCACACGGCTAGGGCACCCGCCCATGGCTTGATCGTGTGTCTCACACGGCCTAGACACACGCCCGTGTGCCTACTCGTGTGGACCAGAACAAGGTTGTTTGCCAAGCTCTTAGCACTCCTATAGCTTACACTACAAGAACCCATTCAACATACCAATAAACACTCATAACTTCAACATGGACTTCCATAGGTAACCTTATAATTTCATAAAAGGTAGAATGAGCCATCATGCATGGCAATTTACAAATTTCAATGTCTTACAAGATGCCAATACACCTTTGGCCAAAATAACAAAATAACTTAACTAGCCTAGCACCTATACATGCCATTTACAAAAATCATTAAGTCTAGGTATACCGAGAGGAGCTGATAGTGTGGGCGGTCTTCTGGTTAGCTGCGTATTCTGGCTCGGCTCTAAAACTCTATAAAACAAGGGAAAAGAGAAGGGGAGTAAGCTTTAAGCTTAGTAAGTTTACATGTAAACAATATAACCTTTTAACATATACCAAACAATTTCATAGCATTATGTACTAACCAAGAAACAATTTACATTCATGATCATACTTACTCATTTCCTCCATTCACACACTCTAATCCCATCATAAGGATAATGTATACATTCATTATCGGTTCCCCTGCACTTAGCATCACAAATTCACATAATACAACACCTCTAATCTATTTCTCATAGCCGGATTTCTCAGTGGTTTCGCACTTAGCCCACCATCAGTCATTAATAGGGTGGTATCGCACACAGCCCACCAAAAGATTAATTACGGTGGTATCGCACACAGCCCACCAAAAGATTAATAGACGATGGTATCGCACATAGCCCATCGTAATTGAACAACAAGGTGGTATCGCACTTAGCCCACCATTAAGAGTTGTCATTGCACAATCACAAGATTATTTCATCAATTTTACGATAATTTTTCAATAATTACCTCATTCCATCTATTAGTACCACATATGTTCTCAATCATACCATACTCTAATTAGCAACATAAGGTTTACAAAAATATACATTGCTTACACATAAACTTACCTCGGTGCAAAACGTGATAACCAACTATTTAGTCTATCACCTTGCCTTTTCCACGGTCAAGGTTGATTCCGCGCTCTTCTTAATTTGCAAGGATGAGATGTAGCTAAAAATTTTGAACTCCAAGAACCCTTATTTCCTCTAAAATTTCGGTGGTAGAAGAAGAAGGAATAGTAAAAGATGATTTCTCATCTTTTTATCTTATTTTATTCATTTTTTTATTCACCTAATGTCACCAAATTTTGACTAAAATTAATGCTCTTGTCTCCCCTAGCTTGTATGGCCGACCAACACACATTAAATGGCCTAATTGCACTTTAAAATCCTCTAAATTTACTTTCTATAGCTATTAGGCACCTCCACCATGAAAAATAGAACTTTTGCACTTTATGCGATTTAGTCCTTTTTCGCAATTAAACATGTTGTCACTTAAATTAAAACTCCAAAATTTTCATGCATCCATATAATCATGCTACAAAACATAAATTAACGTCAAAATAAATTTTCTCAACCTCGGATTAGTGGTCTCGAAACCACTGTTCCGACTAACCCCAAAACCGGGCTGTTACAACTCTCCCCCCTTTAGGGATTTTCGCCCTCGAAAATCTTACCGGTAAAGAGGTTTGGATATTGTTCCCTCATAGTTTCTTCCGGTTCCCAAGTAGCCTCTTCTACACCGTGCTTTTGCCATAATACTTTTACTAAGGCTATGTCCTTGTTTCTCAATTGTTTCACCTCTCGAGCCAAAATTTTAATTGGCTCTTCCTCATTTGTCATATCCGGTCGTATTTCGATTTCTGTTGGAGGAATCACATGCGAAGGATCGGAGCGATAACGCCTTAACATTGATACATGGAACACATTATGAATTTTCTCTAACTCTACCGGTAAAGCCAACTGGTATGCCACTGGCCCAACCCTCTCGGTAATCTCATACAGCCCTATAAATCTCGGGCTCAATTTACCTTTTCGACCAAATCTCAATATTTTCTTCTACGGTGACACTTTCAGAAATACCTTGTCGCCTACTTGAAATTCAATTTCTTTTCTTTTCAAATCCGCATACGACTTTTGTCGGTCCGAAGCAGCCTTCAGACTATCCCGGATAACTTTCACTTTCTCCTCGGTCTCTTTAACCAAATCAACCCCATGAACTTGCTTCTCACTCAGCTCGGTCCAATACAAAGGGGTCCGACATTTACGACCATACAAGGCTTCATACGGTGCCATCCGTATGCTCGACTGAGAACTATTGTTGTAAGAAAATTCGACCAAGGGTAGGTACTTTTCCCAACTACCTTCGAACTCTAACACACAACATCGAAGCATATCCTCAAGAACTTGGATTACTCTCTCGGATCGACCATCGGTTTGAGGATGAAATGCGAGACTAAAATTCAACTGCACTCCAAGGCCTCTGTAACTTCTTCCATAACCTCGAAGTAAATCTCGGTCTGCATGCGAGATAATGGATTCGAGCACACCATGCAATCTCACTATCTCTCGCCACATACAACTCGGCTAATTTATCCGTTGAATAATCAACACGTCTTTGGAATAAAGTGAGCCGACTTTGTTAACTGTCAAAAACAACCCACACAAAGATCTTGCTTTTTGAGTCAAAGGCAACCCCGTCCACGAAGTCCATGGTGATCCGATCCCACTTCCCACTCGGGAACCATCATTTGGTTGAAGTAATCTGAAGGTACTTGGTGCTCTGCTTTCACTTGTTGACAAATCAAACATCTTGTTACATACTCCGAGATGTCTCTTTTCATTCCCGACCACCAATAGAATTTCTTTAGATCATTATACATTTTTCGTCTTTGCGGGTGTCGCGACAAATAACTACTATGTGCTTCCCGTAAAATTTCTCGGATCAACTCGTCATCTTTAGGCACACAAATTCTATCATGGAACATTAAGCAACCATCCGAACTCACTCGGAATTCAGAACTTGTCCCTGATTCACACTCAGCTCTTTTAGCTAGTATCCCATTATCGTTCCTTTGAGCCTCACATATTCGTTGAACAAATAGTGGTCTAGCTCTCAACTCGGCCAGTATAGCACCATCATCGGACAATGACAATTTCGTGCTCATAGTTCTCAAAGCATACAAGGATTTTCTACTTAAAGCATCCGCAACTACATTCGCTTTCCCCCGGGTGGTAATCAATCACTAGCTCGTAGTCCTTCAATAATTCAAGCCACCGTCGTTGCCATAGATTTAATTCTTTTTGATCCATTAAGTACCTCAAACTCTTATGATCAGTGAAGATTCGGCAATTCTCACCATATAGGTAATGGCGCCAAATCTTTAACGCGAAAACAATCGCGGCCAACTCCAGGTCATGAGTCGGATAATTCTTCTCATGCGGTTTTAGTTGTCTCGAGGCGTAAGCGATTACCTTACCCTCTTCCATCAACATACAATCGAGACCATTTAATGATGCGTCACTGTAGACTACAAACTCCTTTCCCGACTCAGGTGTACTAAAACCGGTGCCTCTGTCAACAACATTTTCAATCTCTCGAAACTCTGTTGGCATTCTTCAGTCCATTCAAATTTAACATCCTTGTATAATAATTTCGTCATTGGAGTAGCAATCATGGAGAATCCCTTCACAAACCGCCTATAGTACCCTGCTAAACCCAGAAAGCTTCTAACTTCTGACACATTATTCGGTGGTTTCCACTCCACAATAGCCGAGACCTTTCCCGAATCTACTCTAATACCTTCACCAGACACAATATGTCCTAGGAACCCTACTTCTCGAAGCCAAAACTCGCTCTTACTAAGTTTAGCATACAACTGCTTGTCTCTTAAGGTCTGTAAGATAATTCTCAAATGTTCCGCATGATCACTCTCATCTCGAGAATAAACCAATATGTCGTCAATAAAGACAACCAAAAACTTGTCCAAATACGGTCGGAAGACACGGTTCATTAAATCCATAAAAACTGCAGGAGCATTCGTTAAACCGAATGACATGACTAGAAACTCATAATGACCATACCTCGTCCGAAATGCCGTTTTCTGTACATCTTGCTCCTTAACCCTCAACTGATAATAGCCGGACCTCAGGTCGATCTTGGAGAACACCGTAGCTCCCTTCAGTTGATCAAATAAATCATCTATCCTCGGCAAAGGATACTTGTTCTTCACAGTTACTTTATTGAGCTGTCTATAGTTTATGCACAATCTCATCGACCCACTTTCTTTTTTACAAAGAGTACTGGGCACCCCACGGTGAATAGCTCGGTCTTGCAAAACCCTTATCCGTCAATTCTTGCAACTGAACTTTCAGTTCTTTCAACTCTAGCCAGGCCATCCTATACGGATCAACCAAAATGGGTGCTGTTCCCGGAATTAACTCAATTCCAAACTCGACCTCTCTAACTGGGGGTAATCTAGGCAACTCTTCCGGAAATACATCCGGATACTCACATACAACTGGTACTATTTCAATCCTTACTTCAGATTCTTGAGTGTTTAATACAAAAGCGAGATAAGATTCGTACCCTTTTCTCAAATATTTCTCAGCTATCATGGAAGAAATCATCACCGGTAAGCTATCCGACTCACCTGATTCAACCCGAATAACATCTCTATTTTCACAATTTAGTTCAATAAATTTACTACCACAATTCACTAAAACACTATGGGTAGTCAACCAATCCATACCAAGAATCAAATCAAATTCATCAAAAGGCAACAACATAAGGTTCGCCGGGAAACAATGACCTTTAATTATCAGAGGACAATTCCTACACACCTTGTCAACTAACACCTGTTTACCTAGAGGGTTTGACACTTTTACCACAAATTTAGTAGACTCAACAGTCATACTCAAACTAGATGCCAATCTCATACAAATATAAGAATGAGTTGATCCCGGGTCAATTAAAGCGATAACAGAGGTGTCATAGAGAAAAAATGTACCCGTTATTACATCCGGTGATGACGCCTCTTCTCGAGCGCGAATAGCATAGGTTCTTGCTGGCGCCCGACCCTATGGCCTCACAGTGGCGTCTCGTGATACACCTCTACCACTAGTTCTGCCCCCGGGTTCTTTTGTGGCCTACCTCTAAAGGATGCACTGCTTGATCTTATCTCTTGCTTCCTCTCATTGTCATCCTTTTCAAGACAATTTCGGATGAGATGGTCGGGGGATCCACACTTATAGCAATTTCGATTATTTCCCCAACACTCCCCAGTGTAATGTCTGCCACAACTTGGGAACTCTGGTTTGGGCCTTGGATTGCCCACACTTGCCATTGAGGTGGCTTGAGCTCTTGAACCCGAATACATGTTGCCTCGCTCTCTTTGCGAATACTCGACTGATGTAGTTGTCCGAGGGTTCACTTCTCTGGACCTCTTCGATTGAGCTTGGTATGATTTGTTCATCGGCCTCTTCTTCGCGTCTTGAGCCTCAATCAGGGATTTCCTCTTCTCATTACTCAATTCTTCGGCCTTACTAGCCCTATCCACCAACACCACAAATTCATTTAGCTCTAAAATTCCGACTAAGAGTCTGACATCCTCATTCAACCCATCTTCAAATCTCTTGCATAAGGTAGCTTTCGTGGATACACATTCTTGCGCATACTTGCTGAGCCTAACAAATTCACGCTCATATTCTGCCACAGTCATTTTTCCTTGCTTCAACTCAAGGAACTCTTTCCGTTTCTGGTCTACAAACCGTTGACTTATATACTTCTTTCGAAACTCTTCCAAAAAGAAGTCCCATGTTACACTCTCTTTAAGAACCACTGATGTCAATGTTTTCCACCAATGATATGCCGAGTCCCTCAGCAAAGACACAACACATTTCAAACTCTCCTCAGGTGTGCAGGAGAGTTCATCAAAAACCCTTATTGAGTTCTCAAGCCAGAACTCTACGCGCTCAGGGTCGTCATCTGTATTAGCTCGAAAATCCTCAGCCCTTTGCTTCCGAATTTTGTCTACCGGGGGCTTAGCCGTCCTCACCATTTCTATATCTTGGGGAGCCACAGGAATTGGCTGAGGTATAGGTGGGGGTGGATGTAACACCCCTAATCCAGAACCGTCGCCGGAATAGGGTTAAGAGGCATTACTTAACAATCAAATCATTTTACATCCAAATCACGACACAAAGTAAATCATCATCAAAGCACATCAAAACATAATCAATTAGTCCCTTATTGAGGCCCACGAGACCTTTAACACATACTAGAGTGGGGTCGGGACTCAACCGGAACACATACGGGAATTCTCAGAAATTTAAGACTTTTCTAAAATACAGGAGAGACACGCCCGTGGGAGGAGACCGTGTGTCCTCCACGGTTTCTAGACACTCCCGTGTTCCATCCGTGTCTATATACTGACTATATCAACACGGTCACTAAACACGCCCGTGTGTCATTACCATGTGCTACTAGGCCATAAACTGACTTTTCCAACACGGCCACCAAACACGCCCGTGTGCCATGGCCGTGTGCTCTTAGCTAGCTACTGACTTGTACACCACGGCCAGCTGACACGCCCATGTCGAGGACGTGTGCTATTTAGGCTACATTCTGCCAATTCACCCACGGTCTTAGGCACGCCCGTGTGCCATAACCGTGTGACATTATAAACCATTTACAAGGCCAAATTACCACCCACACCAAGGTCAAACCTACAAGCACTTTTAAGCATGTTCCCACACACAATTTAGCAACAAATTTCATGTCATCACATGCAATTCACATTACAAAATATGTCAACCTATAAACCATCTTGCTCAACCAAATCACATACACTATCAAGCATGACTCATCCACAAAATCATTATATTATTATGGCATCAATACTTTACTAATCTTACCATACTTAAAAACATATCACTATCACCAAGCCATACCAAAATGTACTTCACATCACATAAACATAACTCATTCATAAGTTAACATCATTTCACTTCCAAGACAACTCACATGGCAAGGATTAAACATTCCCAAAGCATACCATAACTTCTAGCCTATACATGCCATATTTCATCTCTTTACATCTTTCCAAAAGTACAAATTAGTTTACTGATAGTGCGATAAAGATGCTGACAATTCCCGAATCTGAGCTAGCTTTGCTGACACTATAAAACAGAGAAACAATCACACAGTAAGCTTTCAAAGCTTAGTAAGATCGAGGCATAATACAATTAACTCATTAAATTGAATCAATCTACAATTTAAAACATCACATAGATAATTTACTCATGATACACAAACTCAACCATGTCTAACCCTCACATAGCATTCCATTCATCTACATCCAAATTCACCAACCACATAGGTTTCATACATATCATCATTCATATCCAATAATCCAATTCAACCATTTATGAAATCATACATAATCTCGTCGACCACAAAGGTTAAATACGTACCTTTTTGTCAACACATAGTTACCAATATGCTTCTCAATCACTCGGTTTTATATTACGATCAATCTTTCCTAATCTCTTGATTTATTTGCACACTTAGTGCTAATTCAATAAACCGAACTTATGACGGTATCGCACACACAATGCCAATTCAATAAGCCAAACTTATATTGATATCGCACACACAGTGCCAATTCGGTAAGCCGAATTTATATCGGTATCGCACAAACAGTGATAATTTGATAAACCGAAGCTTCAATCTTTTCGACCACACAGTGCTATTCATTTCTATATCTTTTCTAATTTCGCACACTTAGTGCCTCTATTTCAAAATCCACACATAGCATTTCTAATATCATTATCATATACATTTATTCATTCAAATTTACATCACAAAGATATAGTTTACAACTAGTATTATATCCGAACTTATATCAATATCGCATACACAAGTGCTAACCACAAAGCCGATGTTTATATTACTTCGCACTTTTCTGATTGCTAATTATATTGGTCACATTTCCGAATACGCACATTTAGTGCCACATAACTCGAGCTCTCACGTAGCATTTACAATTTGATATATCATACCGTTCATTTCATAACATTAAGCATAGTTAATTACACGCATTATGTCCGGACTTACCTCAGACGTCGAATTATCGAAACGGTCGATTAATCGAGCACTTTTTCCTTGCCTCGATCTCGATCCGAACCTCTCCTTTCTTGGTCTATACACATTCAAATTCAATCCATTCAATCACCAAATCATTCATTTTAGTCCAAACACACACATTTAGGGCATTTTACAAAATAGCCCTCACATTTTCACATTTCGACACCTTAGTCCCTAACTCACAAAATCATCAAATTCACATAATTAGCTTGCACCCATGCCTAACCGAATTCTCACTATATTCTTACAAGCCCAAACATTTCTTTTATTTCACATTTTAATCCTTCAAAATGCTATTTTCTCAATTTAGCCCTAATTAGCTTAATTCATCAAATGTTCAAGAATAAAACATGTTCATTAAACACATATCTTTCATTTAACACCAACACTCATCACAAAGCTTACCATTTCATCAATGACACATTTTATAAAAATCATCACTTCACAAAATTTAAGCATGGGTTTTGTAGAGCACAAAGCAACGATTACAAAAACGTAGAAATTATCAAAAACCGAGCTCAAAACACTTACCAATTGAAGCTCACTATTGTCGAAATTCACAAAGCTTCAAACCCTCATCTTCTTTTCTTATTTTCGGTTGATAGAAACAAATATGAGCACCATTTAGTTTTTTATTTTTATTTTAATATCAACTTATTTCATGTTTTACCAATTTGCCCTTAATGAATCAACCATTTATCAAGCAAATATTAGGCCATTTATGTCCATCTACCATCCACTAATTTTAATAATGGGCTAAGTACCTCATAAGGCCTTCACATTAAAAAGACAACCACACTTAGGTACTTATAAATCAGCACATAGCTTTTACTCTTTACGCAATTAAGTCCTTTCTCTTAATTCGGCACACAATCGATAAAATTATCACACAGAATTTTCACACAGACTATGTCACATAGAATCAACACCAAAAATAACATTAAATTATTATTTCGACCTCAGATTTGTGGTCTCGAAACCACTATTCTGACTAGGGTCTAAACCGGGCTGTTAGAACTCTCCCCCCTTAGGGATTTTCATCCCCGAAAATCTTTCCAGTGAATAGGTGCGGATATTGCTCTCTCATAACGTTCTTAGGCCCCCACGTAGCCTCTTCAACTCCCTGTTTATGCCATAATACTTTCACTAAGGAAATTCTTTTGTTTCTCAACTGTTTAATCTCTAGTGCCAAAATTCAGATCGGTTCCTCACTATACGACATGTCTGACTGAATCTCAACCTCAGTAGGAGTAATCATATGAGACGGGTCAGATCTGTACTATCGAAGTATAGACACATGAAACACGTTATGAATCTTTTCCAACTCAGGTGGCAACATCAATCTATAAATAACCGGCCCAACTCGTTAAACGATCTCATACGACTCAATTCGAAGTATTTCCTTACACGGAGATAAAGGCACTCCCGACACAAAGTCTATCGTGATTCTTCTATTTCCACTCAGGATTCATAATTGGTTGTAACAAACCGGACGGAACCTGAGGTTAAGCCTTAACTTGCTGGCAACGAAACACTTCGACACAAAGTCAGAGATGTCCCGTTTCATGCCAGGCCACCAATTCAAAATCAACTGAATCAACTCTGAATTTTTCGGAACACAAATCTGATCTCTAAATCTCAGACAACCATCACTATCAACTCGAAGTTCTAAATCAGAATTCAAATCACATTGAGCTCATTTTTCTATCATCTCATCATCCATTTTCTGGGCATTACAAATCTGATGTACGAACATCGGTCTCATCTTCAACTCACCAAAGTCGAACCATCATCATAGATCTATCGAGAATTCATAACTCATAAAGCACATAAAGACTTCTGACTCAAGGCATCAACAACAACATTATCCTTGCCTAAATGATAATCAATCACAAATTCATAACATAATACGTTCAACTCACTGAATCAAATCAATATACAAAGTAAACCATCATATAGATAGTTTCACCAAAATGCTCAAACTTAACTATATCCGATACTCACTTAACCATCCATTCATCTATTTTTAAATTCATCAACCACGTAGGTTCCATATATACCTTTTCCAACACTTAGTTAACGACCATACATGCTATTCCATGCTCGATACTACACATCAATTGCTCTTTGTTATTTATTCAAATTAATCGCACACTTAGTGCCACCTTTCTCAATTCCACATATAGCATTTCTAGTCAATAATCACATATTCATTCATTTCATAACTTTTAGATATAAATTTAACAACTCGTATTTCCCGCAGCTGATATAATGTGCCCAGAAATCCAACCTCACGCAACCAAAATTCACATTTGCTAAACTTTGCATACAACTATTTTTCACGCAGAGTTTGTAGTACAATTCTCAAATGCTCAGCATGTTGCGTCTCATCTCGCGAATAGATCAAAATATCATCAATAAATACCACAACAAAGTGATCCAAATACGGTCTGAATATCTGATTCATCAGATCCATAAACACTGTTGGAGCAATGGTTAGTCCAAAAGGCATTACTAAGAATTCGTAATGTCCATACCTCGTTCTGAAATTAGTTTTCAGCATATCAGATTCTTTAACTCTCAATTGATAGTAGCCTGATCTCAAATCTATCTTAGAAAATACTGTGGCTCCTCTCAGCTGATCAAACCAATCATCAATACGAGGCAATGGATATTTATTCTTTATCGTCACTTTGTTCAACTGTCGATAATCGATACACATTCTCATAGTCCCATCTTTCTTTTTCACAAACAACATAGGAGCTCCCCAGGGTGAGAAACTCGGTCGTGAGAAACCTCTGTCAGTCAATTCTTGCAATTGAGATTTCAACTCTTTCAATTCGGTTGGGGCCATTCTGTATGGAGCTATCGAAATAGGAGCAGTTCCCGGCACTAACTCAATACCAAATCCCACCTCTCGAATTGGAGGTAATCCTGGTAACTCTTCAGGAAATACATCTGGAAACTCACAAACCACAGACACCGATTCAACTTTCCTTTCCGACACCTTTGTATCAATCACGTACGCCAAATAAGCTTCACAACCTTTTCTCACATAGTTCATAGCTTTCATCGCAGATACAACAGCTGGTAATCCCTTCATATCACTGGATTCAATTCGAACTAGCTCACCGTTCTGACTTCTCAATTCAATACTCTTTCTTTTACAATTCACAATGGCATTATGCAGAGTAAGCCAATCCATACCCAGAATTATGTCAAATTCATCAAAGGGAAGCAACATCAATTTAACCGGAAAACATATATCACGAAACATCAATGGGCAATTTTTGCACACCTCATCCACCAAAACACATTTGCCTAAGGGATTCGATACTCTAATCACAATTTCACTAGACTCAACAGGTAGAGTCTTATTCAATACTAAATTCATACACATATAGGAATGAGTAGATCCTGGATCTATCAATGCAATCACATCAGTATCAAATAGAGTAAATCTACCAGCGATGATGTCTAGAGATGAAGCTTTCTCTCGTGCACGTATTGCATAAGCTCGGGCAGGTGCTCTCGCCTCCGATCTTACAGCGGTATCAGTAATCCCTCTTTGGCTTCCACTTACATTTCCGGCATTTCTAGGTGATCTACCCCTAGCCGTCACATTACTCGGATTCACACTCTGAACATTTTCTTCCTCAGCTAACATTGGGCAATCTCGAATGAAATGTTCTCGTGATCCACATTTATAGCAAACTCTATTATTGTATTTGCCCCAGCATTCTCCCACATGTCTTCTTCCACACCGTCTACACTCAGGTTTGTTGCTTTTAGCACTTTCAACATTTGATTGAATTGGAACTTGAGTTCTCGAAGCAACACTTAGTCTTGCGTGGTCTTTATACGGATGTTCAAAGGAAGTATTTGATCGGTTGCTTGCATCTTTAAATCTCTTTGTCGAAGGTTGAGACAACTTACTCATCGATCTTTTTCTTTCATCTTGAGCTTCGGAATCGACTTTCTTCTTTTCTTTACTTAGCTCCTTGACTTTGCAAGCTCTTTCAACTAACACAACAAATTCGTTGATAGCAAGTATCCCAACCAACAGCTTAATGTCCTCATTCAGCCCTTCTATAAAGCATTTACACATCGTAGCTTCGGTCGAAACATATTCTCGTGCATACTGGCTCAATCTCACAAATTCTCGCTCGTACTCAGTAACTGACAAATGACCCTGTTTCAGCTCTAGAAACTCTTTACGTTTCTGATCAATGAATCATTGACTGATATACTTCTTTCTGAACTCAACTTGAAAGAAATCCCAGGTGATTCTCTCTCTTGGAACCACGGATGTCAACGTCTTCCACCAATTATAAGCCGTATCCTTCAACAGTGAAACAACACATTTTATACATTCTTCAGGTGTCAACGACATCTCATCGAATACTCGGATTGTATTCTCGAGCCAAAACTCGGCTCGCTCAAAGATAAATCATTAGTTTGTGGCCCTAAACTCTTCGGCCCCAAACTTACGAATCTTATCCACAGAAGGCTTATTCAGTCAGATCGGATCTACAGCTTGTGGCACAACATGTACTTGTGGGGGTGGAGGTTGTGGAGTACTCGGATTCGTTCGAACGAACTCCGAAAACTACTCACTCAACATTCGAAGGAAGACTTGTTTAGCCTCTCCTCCCTCACTATTATCATTCGGCCTAGATGTGGCTGGCGCTGTCCCTTGAGCGGGAGCAGGCGCATTACTCTCGTCGTCACAAGAATCGCTCGATCGGGATCCATTACTATATGAAAACACATTTATAACTGTCAGGATTCATCACACTATCGCAATTTCATATATGGCATGTATAGCTAGACTCACACATGCTACATTAGTCCGAGAATCGACTAAATCGTATCTCTGATACCAATTAAAATGTAACACCCCTAACCCAGAATCGTCGCCGAAATAGGGTTAAGAGGCATTACCAAACAATCAAATCATTTCACATCCAAATCACGACACAAAGTCAATCATCATCAAAGCACATCAAAACATAATCAATTAGTCCCTTATTGAGGCCCACGAGACCTTTAACACATACTAGAGTGGGGTCGGGACTCAACCGAAACGCATACAGAAATTCTCAGAAATTTAAAACTTTTCTAAAATACAGGAGAGACACGCCCGTGGGAGGAGACCGTGTGTCCTCCACGGTTTCTAGACACTCCCGTGTGTCCATCCGTGTCTATATACTGACTATATCAACACGGTCACTAGACACGCCTGTGTGTCATGACCGTGTGCTACTAGGCCATAAACTGACTTTTCCAACACGGCCACCAAACACGCCCGTGTGCCATGGCCATGTGCTCTTAGCTAGCTACTGACTTGTACACCACGGCCAGCTGACACGCCCATGTCGAGGCCGTATGCTATTTAGGCTACATTCTGCCAATTCACCCACGGTCTTAGGCACGCCCGTGTGCCATAACCGTGTGACATTATAGACCATTTACAAGGCCAAATTACCACCCACACCAAGGTCAAACCTACAAGCACTTTTAAGCATGTTCCCACACACAATTTAGCAACCAATTTCATGTCATCACATACAATTCGCATTACAAAATATGTCAACCTATAAACCATCTTGCTCAACCAAATCACATACACTATCAAGCATGACTCATCCACAAAATCATTATATTATTATGGCATCAATACTTTACTAATCTTACCATAGTTAAAAACATATCACTATCACCAAGCCATACCAAAATGTACTTCACATCACATAAACATAACTCATTCATAAGTTAACATCATTTCACTTCCAAGCCAACTCACATGGCAAGGATTAAACATTCCCAAAACATACCATAACTTCTAGCCTATACATGCCAAATTTCATCTATTTACATCTTTCAAAAAGTACCAAATTAGTTTGTCGATAGTGCGATAAAGATGCTGACAATTCCCGAATCCGAGCTAGCTTTACTGACACTGTAAAACAGAGAAATAATCACACAGTAAGCTTTCAAAGCTTAGTAAGTTCGAGGCATAATACAATTAACTCATTAAATTGAATCAATCTACAATTTAAAACATCGCATAGATAATTTACTTATGATACACAAACTCAACCATGTCTAACCCTCACATAGCATTCCATTCATCTACATCCAAATTCACCAACCACATAGGTTTCTTACATATCATCATTCATATCCAATAATCCAATTCAACCATTTATGAAATCATACATAATCTCGTCGACCACAAAGGTTAAATACGTACCTTTTTGTCAACACATAGTTACCAATATGCTTCTCAATCACTCGATTTTACATTATGATCAATCTTTGCTACTCTCTTGATTTATTTGCACACTTAGTGCTAATTCAATAAACTGAACTTATGACGGTATCGCACACACAGTGCCAATTCAATAAGCCAAACTTATATCGATATCGCACACACAGTGCCAATTCGGTAAGCCATATTTATATCGGTATCTCACACACAGTGCCAATTCGATAAACCAAAGCTTCAATATTTTCGAACACACAGTGCTATTCATTTCTATATCTTTTCTAATTTCGCACACTTAGTGCCTCTATTTCAAAATCCACACATAGCATTTCTAATATCATTATCATATACATTTATTCATTCAAATTTACATCACAAAGATATAGTTTACAACTAGTATTATATCCGAACTTATATCAATATCGTATACACAGTGCTAACCACAAAGCCGAAGTTTATATTACTTTGCACACACAGTGCTAATTATATTGGTCACATTTCTGAATACGCACATTTAGTGCCACATACTCGAGCTCTCACATAGCATTTACAATTTGATATATAATATCGTTCATTTCATAACATTAAGCATAGTTAATTACACGCATTATATCCGGACTTACCTCAGACGTCGAATTATCAAAACGGTCGATTAATCGAGCACTTTTTCCTTACCTCGATCTCGATCCGAACCTCTCCTTTCTTGGTCTATACACATTCAAATTCAATCCATTCAATCACCAAATCATTCATTTTAGTCCAAACACACACATTTAGGGCATTTTACAAAATAGCCCTCACATTTTCACATTTCGACACCTTAGTCCCTAACTCACAAAATCATCAAATTCACATAATTAGCTTGCACCCATGCCTAACCGAATTCTCACTATATTCATACAAGCCCACACATTTCATTTATTTCACATTTTAATCATTCAAAATGCTATTTTCTCAATTTAGCCCTAATTAGCTAAATTCATCAAAAGTTCAAGAATAAAACATGTTCATTAAACACATATCTTTCATTTAACACCAACACTCATCACAAAGCTTACCATTTCATCAATGGCACATTTTATAAAAATCATCACTTCACAAAATTTAAGCATGGGTTTTGAAGAGCACAAAGCAACGATTACAAAAACGTAGAAATTATCAAAAACCGAGCTCAAAACACTTACCAATTAAAGCTCACTATTGTCAAAATTCACAAAGCCTCAAACCCTCATCTTCTTTTCTTATTTTCGGTTGATGGAAACAAAGATGAGCACCATTTAGCTTTTGTTTTATTTTAATATCAACTTATTTCATGTTTTACCAATTTGCCCTTAATGAATCAACCATTTATCAAGCAAATATTAGGCCATTTATGTCCATCTACCATCCACTAATTTTAATAATGGCCTAATTACCTCATAAGGCCTTCACATTAAAAAGACAACCACACTTAAGTACTTATAAATCAACATATAGCTTTTACTCTTTACGCGATTAAGTCATTTCTCTTAATTCGGCACACAATCGATAAAATTATCACACAGAATTTTCACACAGACTAAGTCACATAGAATCAACACCAAAAATAACATTAAATTATTATTTCGACCTCGAATTTATGGTCTCAAAACCACTATTCTGACTAGGGTCTAAATCGGGCTGTTACAGTGGAGGAGGTTGAGCATTGGGGTTTGCTCGTACATACTCAGTGTACCAGTTATCCATCATTTGGAGAAAGGCTTCCTGAGCCTCTCCTCCCTAACCCCTAGTCTCGGGGTTACTCTGCATAGGCGCGGTCCCTTGCGCAGGAGCCGGCACATTACTAGCTGCGTCATCTGCAGCCGATTGTTCGGGATCCATATGCTACAATAAACAAGTTTAAAATCATCAGAAGCCACCACACTATCATCATACGCTAAATGGCATGTATACCTAGACTCCTATCCACGCTATGGTAGTCCTAGAACCGAGTAAACCATAGCTCTGATACCACTAAATGTAACACCCCTTACCCGGGTTCTACGCCGGGAATCGGGCCTGAGGCATTACCAAACTCAAACCACTTAATTGCCACTTAGGCTATACATCATTACTCTCTAAATCCACCTTCTCGACTTACAAGGCCTAACTCATGCACTCGAGGACCCTCAATACTAATCCGAAACTTTTTCCATTCTTAAAATTTTGCCTTTTAAGACAGGTCTCACACGCCCGTGCAAGATGAGACACGCCCGTGCATAGGCACACACGCCCATGTCCCCAGATCGTGCCTAAAAACCCAGTATTCTGCCAATTTGCCCACGGTTAAGGCACATGCCCATGCATTTTGGGAACACGCCCATGTACCCTATCACACGTCCGTGCCTTCCACCCGTGGTCAACACTGACTAATCAAACACGGTTTTAACACGACCGTGGGCCTAAACCGTGTGCCATACCTTAGTATTCTGACTTATTCAACACGGACTCGGCACTCCCGTGTGCTTTAACCGTGTGACCATTCCAATTCTAATTTCAAAGCGCAGACTTCACATGGCCAGGGCACCCGCCCATGGCTTGATCGTGTGTCTCACACGGCCTAGACACACGCCCGTGTGCCTACCCGTGTGGACCATAACAAGGCTATTTGCCAAGCTCTTAGCACTCCTATAGCTTACACTGCAAGAACCCATTCAACATACCAATAAACACTCATAACTTTAACATGGACTTCCATAGGTAACCTTATAATTTCATAAAAGGTAGAATGAGCCATCATGCCTGGCAATTTACAAATTTCAATGTCTTACAAGATGCCAATACACCTTTGGCCAAAATAACAAAATAACTTAACTAGCCTAGCACCTATACATGCCATTTACAAAAATCATTAAGTCTAGGTATACCGAGAGGAGCTGATAGTGTGGGCGGTCTTACAGTTAGTCTGCGTGATTCGGCTCGGCTCTAAAACTCTATAAAACAAGGGAAAAGAGAAGGGGAGTAAGCTTTAAGCTTAGTAAGTTTACATGTAAACAATATAACCTTTTAACATATACCAAACAATTTCATAGCATTATGTACTAACAAAGAAATAATTTACATTCATGATCATACTTACTCATTTCCTCCATTCACACACTCTAATCACATCACAAGCATAATGTATACATTCATTATCGGTTCCCCTGCACTTAGCATCACAAATTCACATAATACAACACCTCTAATCTGTTTTTCATAGCCGGATTTCTGAGTGGTTTCACACTTAGCCCACCATTAGTCATTAATAGGGTGGTATCACACACAGCCCACCAAAAGATTAATTACGGTGGTATCGTACATAGCCCACCAAAAGATTAATAGACGATGGTAGCGCACATAGCCCATCGTAATTGAACAACAAGGTGGTATCGCACTTAGCCCACCATTAAGAGTTGTCATTGCACAATCACAAGATTATTTCATCAATCATACGATAATTTTTCAATAACTACCTCATTCCATCTATTAGTACCACATATGTTCTCAATCATACCATACTCTAATTAGCAACATAAGGTTTACAAAAATATACATTGTTTACACATAAACTTACCTCGGTGCAAAACGTGATAACCAACGATTTAGTCTGTCACCTTGCCTTTTCCACGATCAAGGTTGATTCCGCGCTCTTCTTGATTTACAAGGATGAGATGTAGCTAAAAATTTTGAACTCCAAGAACCCTTATTTCCTCTAAAATTTCGGTGGTAGAAGAAGAAGGAATAGTAAAAGATGATATCTCATCTTTTTATCTTATTTTATTCATTTTTTTATTCACCTAATGTCACCAAATTTTGACTAAAATTAATGCTCTTGTCTCCCCTAGCTTGTATGGCCGGCCAACACACATTAAATGGCCTAATTGCACTTTAAAATCCTCTAAATTTACTTTCTATAGCTATTAGGAACCTTCACCATGAAAAATAGAACTTTCGCAATTAAACATGCTGTCACTCAATTTAAAACACCAAAATTTTCATGCATCCATTTAATCATGCTACAGTACATAAATTAACGTCAAAATAAATTTTATCGACCTTGGATTAGTGGTCTCGAAACCACTGTTCCAACTAACCCCAAAATCGGGCTGTTACACGAGGGTTCGTGGGACGTAGGAGTTCGAAAATCACACTATCAACTACGTTTTGGTATAGCCAAGTTAGATTCATTTTGAGTATGGCATGTATAGGACTTGAGTATTTTGATATGTCATTTTGATAGCCAAGGTGTCGGCTATTTAAGTTATCAAAGTCATTTTGTAAATGGTCATTGGAATTTGGCCAATACATGACAAGTTTATTTTTATTCAATGATGATGAAATTATGAAGTTTATGCTTGTGTGGATGCTTGAATTGAGTTTTTCAATGTGCCTTAGGGGCATAATCTATGTTGTAATGAAAAAGTTTCAAGTTAGTACGAAATTTTAGAGCCTAAAGTTGTAAGTTTAAGCAAGATAAGTTCGGTAATGCCTCGTATTCGGTTCCGGCATTGAATACGGGTAAGGGGTGTTACACTTGAGGCCCAATACGAGCATTAGAATCGAGTCGGGACTTAATCAGAACCTCTAAGAATTTTTCACAACATTTCAAAAATTTTCCAAGTTACAGGGCTCACACGCCCGTGTGGTCCAAGGGAAAAGCCTGTGTGACCCTTGGACACGCCCGTGCTACAGGCCGTGCTTGACCCCGTGTAACTCTCTGACTTGTGCACACGGTCATGCCACATGCCCTTGTGTTAGGCCGTGTGATTAATTTAATTCTTTTGAAATTAGGTGCAGGTTTCACACGGCCAAGACACACGCTCGTGTTCTAGGCCGTGTAGCACACACGGCTGAGACACATGCCCGTGCCCGTGTGCTCAATTCTGAGCATTCTGTTTCTCAAAATTAAGGTGTAGGGGACACACGACCTAACCACACGCCAATGTACCAAGCCATGTGTCACAAACGGTCTAGACACACGCCCGTGTGTCTGCCCGTGTGGACGAAATAAAGCCATCTCTAGCTTCATTTTTCACCCAAAATCACACAAATTGTAACACCCCAAACCCCAAATCTGAGACTGAGACTGGATACGAGACATTACCATACTTGAACTTAAGGAAACATGTACTTACAGGCTGTAAAATTTTTTTCGAAATAGAAACTTCTCTTTCTTAATCAAAACATATGTTTCATGGGCCTACGAAGCCTTAAACACCTATCCGGAAACTTTCGGAACTCAATCGGGAAATTTTCCTCGGAACAAGGGTCACACGCCCATGTGACTTGGGACACGCCCATGTACCCCTAAGACATGCCCGTGTCTTCCACCCGTGGTCGACACTGACTAATTTCACACGGCCTTGACACGCCCGTGGCTTTGGCCCGTGTGCTAAAATTTGGCATTATAACTTATCCACACGGTCCATACACACGCCCGTGTACTTTAGCCGTGTGGTAATTCAATTTGCAAGTCCAAGGTGAAGACTTCACACAGCCAGGGCACACGCCCATGTGCTAACCGTATGTCACACACAGCCTAAACATACGGCCGTGTGATTAGCCCGTGGTCTATTCTGACTTAAAACACTAATGTGTAGGGGACACACGGCTTAGACACACGCCTGTGTGTCTATCCGTGAGGGCACCTAGAGGCTATCTTCCAAGCCAATTGCCACCCTGATATCAAGATCAATCCAATACTCAATTCAATAACTCAAGTTTTACATCTAACATGAACAAGGATGCATACTTCATTAATAGATAAAAACATACATACTTAATCATTCATGACCCATCTCTTTGGCCATATACAAAAAGAATACTAAGCTTGATAGCTAACACTTTGGCTAATTCTAAAACATAACTCAAAATGAAATGCTTCCTATACATGCCATACTTAATATAAACAACTTGGCTATACCAAAATAGCGATTGATAGTGTGCTCTAAGCTCCGATGACGATGATCCACGAGATTAGCTTGGCGGGACTACATGGAAAGAAAGAATTAAAGACGTAAGCATTTCGCTTAGTAAGTTTGCATGTAATGCATATAACAACGTATAGAAATATATATACTTAACATACTCATTCATCATAAGCAAAGGCATTGCTAAGTTCACATGCTTGAGCTTACTTACTCTTAATGATTCTTACACTTATCATGGTACTTACTAGTCTCGTGTTTGTAAGGTAAACAAGGTACCTGTATCACTTAATCATATAGATTAGCATACTTTGTTAAGATAAGCATGATCTTAACTTCATCATTCATAACATGAATAACACTCTTAGTTCACTATGACTAACATACTTTGATGATAACTTTACTTGTTTAACTTTATTGCTTTCTCATTTATTCTTTACTCATTTGCCGATGAATTACTATGAATAACCGAGGATACTGAATCTCATCTCACAAATATCTCGATGCCAAAGCCATAACCTAGATATGGTCTTACATGGGATCTCTCAACTTGGTATCGATGCCATGTCTTGACATGGACTTACACGAAGTCTTCCTTGTGTGTTCCATTGGGAACTTACCATTGCCATGTCTTGACATGGTCCTACTTGGTATCTTTACTCATGAACGGGTTAATGCCGAGCCTTGGCTTGAACTTACATGAAATCTTTACATGGAGACTCACCAGTGCCATGCCTTGGCTTGGGCTTATATGGGTCTTCATCTCATAAACTCTTCAATGCCAAGACTTGTCTTGGTCTTACATGACAACTTGCTTGATTGCCGATGCCATGCCTTGGCTTGGTCTTATACGGACTTCCTTGTTTCATGTGATAGATCGAGTATCCTAAGTAATTCAACTTCAATCGGGACTTTCTCATACTTAATCTCATTGATTTCTTTGTTTAGCATAGCATCAAAAATATCATGGAATTAAGATATATTTTACATCATACTAAGCAATTCAATTATATTAATCATAAAGCTTAGAAATCATACAAACTTACCTCAATGTACAAAATGTATGTAGAAATGCAATTTAGTCCTCGACTTTGTTCTTGCCTCGATTTCGATCCGGGCTTCATTTTTCTTGATCTATAATAATAATAATTTAGCTCATTTAATACAAACATTGACTAAATTGACTCTTAACTCATACTTCGGTAAAATTACCATTTTACCCCTAAACTTCCTCATAATTACAGTTTTGCCCCAAGGCTCGTAAAGTGATTTTTATTCAACTTTCGCGAACTTCATGCTTAGCTGATTCATTCTCTTAACTATAGCAACAATCAATTCTCACTATTTCTATCATGTATGACAAATTTCACAACTTTTACAAACTAGTCCTTACTAGCATTTTTCATGAAATTCATTTAGGAAAAGATGTTTATCTAACATCAAACTCTCATAATCTTTCATAAAACATCATTTTACAAGCATGTCATACATGGGTAGATTTATGAACATGAATTCTAGCTCAACTTATAGCTATAAATAGCTAATTCATAATACTAGGACTCCAAAAATACGAAGAATATTAAAAACGGGGCTAGGATGCACTTACTAGCAAGCTTCAAAAAATTGAAGAACCCTAGCTATGGAGTCTATCAAATTTTCGGCACAAGGGGAAGAAGATGAATAAGATTGTTGTCATCTTTTTCCCTTTTTAATCATTTAATTGATAAATGACCAAAATTCCCTTCTCACTAAACTTTCAAAATTTCTAACTCATGTCCATTTTTGTCCAAAAATTATAATTTGGGAAAATTTCTATTTAAGGACTTCTAATTAATATTCCAAAGCTATTTCATACTAAAAGTTTCTAGAATCTCAAATTTTGCAACTTTTGCAATTTAGTCCTAATGGACCTTTCAATGACAATTTCATAAAATCTCTACATGAAACTTTCATACTATCATGCAAACATATCTTAAACCTCAAAACTCATTTTATTACTTTGGATTTGTGATCTCGCACCACTGTTCCGACTAGGCCCTAAATTGGGATGTTACAATTCTCCCCCTTTTAGGAATTTTCGTCCTCGAAAATCTTACCAGCAAATAGGTTTGGGTACTGGTTTTTCATGCTCTCTTCTGGTTCCCACGTAGCTTCCTCTATCCCATGTCTTTGCCACAACACTTTCACTAGAGCAATACTTTTATTTCTTAGCTGTTTGACTTCCCGAGCTAAAATCTTAACTGGTTCTTCACCATAAGTCATGTCGGGATGAATCTCTATCTCTGACGGGGAAATTATATGTGAAGGGTCTGATCGGTAGCGTCGCAACATGGACACGTGAAACACATCATGTATCTTTTCTAACTCTGATGGCAAAGCCAATCGATAAGCTACCGGCCCAACTCTCTCAGTAATCTCGTATGACCCAATAAAACGTGGACTCAACTTGCCTTTACGGCCAAATCTGAGAACCTTTCTCCATAGTGACACTTTCAAGAAAACTTTATCCCCGACCTGATACTCTATCTCTTTTCTTTTTAAATCCGAGTAGGATTTTTGTCTATCAGAAGCAGCCTTTAAACTTTCTCGAATTACTTTCACCTTCTGTTCGATTTCTCTAACCAAATTAACCCCGTGAATCTGGTTTTCCTTGAGTTCAATCCAATATAAAGGCGTTCGACACTTACGCCCATATAAAGCCTCATAGGGCGCCATCTTCAAGCTCGACTGAAAACTATTATTGTAGGCAAATTCTACTAATGGGAGAAACTTTTCCCAACTGCCTTGGAATTCAATAATACAACACCAAAGCATATCTTCGAGTACTTGTATTAACCTCTCTAACTGACCGTCAGTTTGAGGATGAAAAGCTGTACTAAAACTCAATTTTGTACCCAAGGCCTCTTGTAACTTCTTCCAAAATCTGGAGGTGAATCTCGGATCTCTATCCGATATGATTGACAAAGGAACTCCATGTAGCCTTACTATTTCTGAAACATACAAGTTTGCCAACTTGTCGAGTGAGTAATCCACTCGTACAGGTATGAAATAGGCCGACTTCGTAAGTCTGTCAACCACAACCCATACAACATCTTTCTTGCTTGGTGACAACGGTAAACCCATTACAAAATCCATGGTGATACGATCCCATTTCCACTCGGGAATCGAAATGGGTTAAAGCAAACCCGAAGGTACTTGGTGTTCGACCTTTACTTGTCGCGACAAATCATGCATTTGAAACAAACTCGAAATATCTTTCTTCATTCTTGGCCACCAATACTGTTGCTTCAAGTCATTATACATCTTGGTACTACCCGGATGTACAGATAAACATCCGTTATGTGCCTCATGCAAAATTTTCTGAATAAGCTCCTCCTTTCTCGGTACACAAGTTCTATTTTTGAACATCAAACTTCCATTGGGACTAATCTGGAAATCGGACTCAACATCTGTCTCGCACTGAGCTCTCTTGACTTGTAATTCACCATCTTTTTTTCGAGCTTCAATGATCTCTTGGAGAAACATTGGTCTAGCTCTCAACTTAGCTAGAATAGAACTATCGTCGGATAAAGTCATCCGCGAATTCATTGCCCTTAATACAAATAGGGACTTTCTACTCAAAGCATCAGCGACCACATTCGCCTTTCTGGGATGGTAGTCAATGACCAACTCATAGTCTTTTATCAACTCTAACCATCTCCGTTGCCTTAAGTTCAACTCTTTCTGCGTCATCAAGTACTTCACACTTTTGTGATCGGTGAAAATTCGACATCTTTCACCATATAAATGGTGTCTCCAAATCTTCAATGCGAAGATTATGGCAACCAACTCTAAATCGTGCGTCAGATATTTCTTCTCATGGGGCTTTAGCTTTCTTGAGGCATAAGCAATCACTTTTCCTTCTTGCATAAGTACACAGCCTAATCCGTTTAAGGATGCATCGCTGTATATCACGAACTCTTTCCCTGTCTCGGGTTGTACTAAAATCAGAGCTTCTGTCAATAGTGCCTTTAGTTTCTCGAAACTTTGTTGGCATCTTTTTGTCCACTCAAACTTCACATTTTTCTATAACAATTTCGTCATCGGAGTTGCAATCATGGAAAACCCCTTGACGAATCGTCTATAATAGCCACCTAGGCCTATAAAACTTCTAATCTCAGAGACATTCCTCGGTGGATTCCAGTCCATTATGGCCGAAATCTTACTTGGATCTACTCGGACTCCATCTCCCAAGACAATATGTCCTAGAAATCCTACTTCCTTGAGCCAAAATTCACTTTTTCTGAACTTGGCAAAAAAGTTGATTTTCTCGTAAAGTCTGCAAGACCGTTCGTAGATGCTCAGCATGCTCTTTCCCATCTCGAGAATAAATCAATATGTCGTCGATAAAAATGACTACAAACTTGTCGAGGTATGGCCTAAAAATGCGGTTCATTAAGTCCATGAATACCGTAGGAGCATTGGTCAATCCAAAGGCATGACTAAAAATTCATAATGCCCATACCTCATTCGAAAAGCGGTCTTGGATACATCTGAATCCTTTACTCTCAACTGGTAGTACCCAAATCTCAAGTCTATCTTAGAGAACACAGTGGCCCCCTTCAATTGATCGAACAAATCATCGATCCTTGGCAATGGGTACTTGTTCTTTACTGTCACTTTATTAAGCTGACGATAATCTGTAACGCCCCGTACCCGAGACTGATGCTAGGGCTGGATACAAGACATTACCATACTTGGATTCACTTAAACATTCTCTTATAGGTGGAAAAATTTCGTTCTGACATAAAACTTCTCTTTCTTAGTCTAATCATACATTTCACTGGCCTACAAGGCCTTAGGTACATAACCGATAACTTTCGAAACTTAATCGAAAACTTTTCTTTGAAGCAGGGTTCACACGCCCATGTGACTTAGAACATGCCCGTGTACCCTTAGACACGCCCATGTCTACAAACCGTGGGGAGTTACTGACTATATTCACACGGCCGTGCATGATTAGACATGCCCGTGTATAGACACACACGCCCATGTCCCCAGTCCGTGCCTAAAAACCCAGGCATTCTGCCAATTTGCCCACGGCTAAAGCACGCCCGTGTTGCCCAAATGTGGTCGACACTGATTAAATCCACACGACCTGAACACGCCCGTGTCCTAACCGTGTGTCATACACAGCTCATATAAACGACCGTGGGATATGACCGTGGTATATCCTGACTCATAACATTATGGTGCAGGGTACACACGGCCTAGACACACGCCCGTGTGTCTAACCGTGTGGGCACTTAAAGGCTATTTACCAAGCCATTTGCCACCCGAAATCAAGATCAACTCAAACTCAATTCAATGCATCTCATAGACAATACTACATACTTCATTGACTTCAATAAACATACATACATAGGCAATTTTGGCCCATTACCTAGCCAAATACTAAAGAATAATAAAAGAGGCTTACACTTCATTAATTTCATCTTCATTGAAAAACAAAGAGTTTGCCAAATATTTGCCTAGCTTAAGAAATCATTTGCACAATGCCTTATGGTCAACACTTTAACTAACAATTACAACTTGACGAAATACCCAAGTCCTATACATGCCATATTCAAAACAAGTCTAAAATTGTTATACCAAAGTGTTGTTGATAGTGTGATCTCCGAATCCTGCGTCTCACGATCTCGAGTTATCTTGGTAATACTATAAGAAAGAAGGGCAATGGAAAGGGGTAAGCAATAAGCTTAGTAAGTTGCATGATAATAATTAGAAATCATACTCCTCATAAAAGAATAATTCATCCATAGTATTAGATCATTTTATACAAACCAGGACCTCTTGACAATCCTTACTTACAATCGCCCATATCTAACGTTTATCATAACACATATAGAGCCAATTTCTCATGACTCATTCAATAACACTTGTCTTCATTCACATCTCTACGATAAGTATAAGGTCAATATCACATTCTCTAAGTGGTCTTATGTGAAGTCTCCTCTAGATACCAATTCCATGTCCCGGACATGGTCTTTTAGAGAAATTACCTCTATTTGCTAATGCCATATCCCGGATATGGTCTTACGCCAGCTCTTATCCCAACGCCGATGCCATGTTCCAAACATGGTCTTACACTGGCACTCGTATCAACGCCGATGCCATGTTCCAAACATGGTCTTACACTGGCACTCATAATGTGGCCGATGCCATGTCCCAGACATGGTCTTACACTGGCACTCGTATCAACGCTGATGCCATGTTCCAAGCATGGTCTTACACTGGCACTCATAATGTGGCCGATGCCATGTCCCAGACATGGTCTTACACTGGCACTCGTATCAACGCCGATGCCATGTTCCAAACATGGTCTTACACTAGCACTCACAATGTGGCCGATGCCATGTCCCAGACATGGTCTTACACTGGCACTCATAATGTGGCCGATGCCATGTTCCAAACATGGTCTTACACTGGCACTCACATTGGATGATAGTATTTTTCGTATACTTCATGGTCCATTAGAACTTCAATATCACATTCATATAAACTTCTCAAATTATTGAAGTATCATGCATCAATAAGACATCAAGCATTCTCAATTATGCTAATACAATATTGTATTAAAAATCACACACAACTTACCTCGTTTTCAAAATGAGCTAGTTCTTCGGTTTAGTCCACGATTTTGTCCTTTCCCCGATCGAGGTAAATTCTCGTCTCCTCTTGCTCTATAATAGCAAATTAGCTCATTTTAATCATTACATTAACATAAGCATCTCAATAATTATGCTTAGGTAAAATTACTATTTTACCCCTAGATTTTGGCAAAATGACCATTTTGCCCCTAGGCTCGGAAATTAATCCTAATCACATTTTTATCCTCCACAAGCCTAGGCAAACATTTAATGCTCTTAAAGCTATCATCAAAAATCAATATTCTACATACTTACTACAAAAGTTATAACCTTTTAAGGTCCTATTTGGTGTTTTCATACTAACACCCTTTTTAAAAGTTGTTCATCTAGTAACTAAAACTCAAGTCCTTCCATAAAAATGCAGCAAATAACTACGGTAGCTCTCATGGTAGAACTCTAAACCTTTCACAACATTGCACAATAGTCCCCTCATTTGAAAGCTTAAGCTTTAGGGGTCTCAAAAGTACAATTATTTTCAAGAAAAGTTCACTAGAACACTTACTTGAGTAGATGAGAGCTTGCTGAAATTTTTGAAGGTTTCTACCCCTTCTATGCTGCAAATTTTTGGTGGAAGATGATAGGGAAAAGATGATATCTTTTCTCTCCTTATTTTATTATTACAAGTCAAATTAGTCCACCTACTACTTCTAACTTTGACACTAATTGAAAAATCTTGTCTCCCATGTTTTCTTATGGCCGGCCAAGCCTCTTCCAAAGGCTAAATTGCCTTTTAAAGACCCCCAATTAACATATCATGGCCATTTGGTACTTTTAGCATGTAGAATGAAACTTTTGCACTTTATGCGATTTAGTCCTTTTTCGAAATCACACATGAAATCGCTAAAATTAAAGTACCAAAATTGTCATGTTCATATGCTATTATGTTCTAACTCATAATATATCATGAAAATAATTTCTCTAATCTTGGATTAGTGATCCCGAGATCACTATTCTGACTAGCCCCTAAATCGGGCTATTACATAATCTATGCACAATCTCATGGTGCCATCTTTCTTTTTCACAAATAAAACTGGAGCACCCCATGGAGAACAACTTGATCTTGCAAAACCTTTATCTGTCAAGTCTTGCATTTGTGACTTCAACTCTCTCAACTCCATTGGAGCCATTCTGTGAGGAGTAATAGATATTGGTACGAAGATCGAGGAGCTAGCTCAATCTTTGAACTCAATCTCTCTAGCGGTGGTAGTCTGGTAATTCCTCGGGAAAAACATCCAAGTACTCACATACTATCGATCGACTCGGTCTTTAACTCTGTTTCTCTATCATTCATCACAAAGGCCAAATATGCATCATACCCTTTTCTTATGTATTTTCATGGTTGTCATATGAGAAATCATTACCGGCGATCTACCTTGTTAAATGCGATTCTACATGGAGAGTGTCCCCATTCTCACATCTCATCTCAATATATTTCTTCCCATAATTTACTATTACATCATGAGTGGTCAACCAGTCCATACCAAGAATGATGTCAAACTCATCAAATGGTAACAACATAAGGTTTGCTTTAAAATAATGACCTCTAATCATCAATGAGCAATCATTACATACTTATCGACCAGCACACTTTGGCCTAATGGATTAGACACTTTAATCAAAAATTCTTTAGACTCTATAGGCATACTCATACTGGATACTAGTTTCATGCAAATGTAAGAGTGTGTGGATCCGGCATCTATTAAAGCAATAACTTTAATATCATGAAGAGAAAAGGTACCCATAATAACATCAGGAGAAGATGCCTCTTCGCGAGCGGGAATGGCATACGTCCTTGCAGGTGCCCTACCCTCGGGTCTCGTAACTTATTCTTTAGGGTTACCTCTACCACTTGCTTCACTACCCGGGTTCTTCTGCGGTCTTCTTCTGACCATACTCCCAGATCTTGGGTTCTGTGCTCTCTCTTCCTTCATCGTCTCCGGGCAATCTTTTATAAAGTGGTCTTGGGAACCACATCTGAAACAAGCAATTTCATGCGCTCGGCACTCACCCAGATGATGTCTACCGCACTGTGGGCATTTCGATCTATCAGATCAAATGTTCCCCACACTAGCGACTGAAGTAGTCTGTGCCTTATTTCCCGAATACTGTTTACCCTTGTTTCTACTTGAAAACCCTGTGGATGAAGCTGATCGGGTGGAGAAATCTTTGACTTCTTGGAAGAGGGTTGGAATGACTTATTCCACTGTCTCTTTCTCGAGTCACGAGACTCCATTTCATATTTTCTCTTCTCTTTTACTAGCTCTTCGGCTTTACAAGCCCGCTCCACTAACACAGCAAATTCTTTTAATTCTAGGACAGCAACAAACAACTTAATGCCCTCATTTAGTCCATCTTCGAATCTCTTGCTCATGATGGCCTCGGTGGATACACGCTCTCGAGCGTATTTACTGAGTCGTACAAACTCACGCTCATAATCAGTTACGGACATCTTGCCTTGCTTCAGTTATAGAAATTCCTTTCTCTTTTTATCGACAAATCTTTGACTAATATACTTCTTTCTAAACTCTTCTTGAAAGAAGTCCCACTTGATCTTTTCTCGTGGTACCACTGACACTAAGGTGTTCCACCATTGGTACGCAGAATCTCTTAAAAGAGAGACTACACACGTCATGCATTCCTCAGACGTGCATGACAATTCATTGAATACCCTGATGGTATTCTCTAACCAGAACTCGGCCTTTTTTGGATCATCGTCCTTTTTAGCCCGAAATTCTTTTGCCCCATGTTTCCTGATCCTATCAACCAGAGGCTTCTCTCCTCTTACCACCTCTACTACTTGAGGGGCTCTTGGGATAGGTTGAGGAATAGGCGAAGTGGAGGGGTTTGAGCATTCAGTTCGTGCGAATGAACTCCGTATACCACGTGTTCATCATATGGAGGAAGGCTTTTCTAGCCTCTTCTCCTCCTCTCTGACTCACCGTAGTGGGTCTATTCTCATTCTCGTTAGGCACCGTCCCTTCAGCGGGAGCTGGCGCGTTACTTTTTATGTCATCCGCTACAGCTCTTTCGGGATCTATTTACTATATGTATAAACATAATTTAAGTCGTCAAGAGTCGTCACACTATCATTATAAAAACATTCTTACGTATGGCATGTATAGCTAAACTCGTGCTCGTGCTACGTTAGTCCTAGAACCGACTAAACCGTAGCTCTGATACCACTAAATGTAACACCCCATACCCAAGTCCGAGACTGAGACTGGATACGAGATATTACCATACTTGAACTTAGGGAAACATGTACTTACGGGCTGTAAAATTTTGTTTCGAAATAGAAACTTCTCTTTATTAATCAAAACATACGTTTCATGGGCCTACGAGGCCTTAAACACCTATCCGGAAACTTTGAAACTCAATCGGGAACTTTTCCTCAAAAGCGGGTCACACGCCCATGTGACTTGGGACACGCCGTGTACCCCTAAGACATGCCCGTTTCTTCCACCCGTGGTTGACATCGACTAATTTCACGGCCTTGACACGCGAAGCTTTGGCGTGTGCTAAACTTTGGCATTCTGACTTATCCACACGGTCCATACACACGCCCGTGTACTTCAGACGTGTGGTAATTCAATTTACAAGTGCAAGGTGCAGACTTCACACGGCCAGGGCACACGGCCAGGGCACACGCCCATGTGTCACACACGGCGTAAACATACGGCCGTGTGATTAGCCCGTGGTCTATTCTGACTTAAAACACTAATGTGCAGGGGACACACGGCTTAGGCACACGCCCGTGTGTCTATCCGTGTGGGCACCTAGAGGCTATCTTCCAAGCCAATTGCCACCCTGATATCAAGATCAATCCAATACTCAATTCAATAACTCAAGTGTTACATCTAACATGAACAAGGATGCATACTTCATTGATAGATAAAAACATACATACTTAATCATTCATGACCAATCTCTTTGGCCATATACAAAAAGAATACTAAGCTTGATAGCCAACACTTTGGCTAATTCTAAAACATAACTCAAAATGAAATGCTTCCTATACATGCCTTACTTAATATAAATAACTTGGCTATACCAAAATAGCGATTGATAGTGTGCTTCGAGCTCCGATGACGATGATCCACGAGATTAGCTTGGCTGGACTACATGGAAAGAAAGAATTAAAGACGTAAGCATTTCGCTTAGTAAGTTTGCATGTAATGCATATAAAAACGTATATAAATATATATACTTAACATACTCATTCATCATAAGCAAAGGCATTGCTAAGTTCACATACTTGAGCTTACTTACTCTTAATGATTCTTACACTTATCATGGTACTTACTAGTCTCGTGTTTGTAAGGTAAACAAGGTACCTGTATCACTTAATCATATAGATTAGCATACTTTGTTAAGATAAGCATGATCTTAACTTCATCATTCATAACATGAATAATACTCTTAGTTCACTATGACTAACATACTTTGATGATAGCTTTACTTGTTTAAATTTATTGCTTTCTTACTTATTCTTTACTCATTTGCCCGATGAATTACTATGAATAACCGAGGATACTGAATCTCATCTCACAAATATCTCGATGCCAAAGCCATACCCTAGATATGGTCTTACATGGGATCTCTCAACTTGGTATCGATGCCATGTCTTGACATGGACTTACACGAAGTCTTCCTTATGTGTTCCATTGGGAACTTACCATTGCCATGTCTTGACATGGTCTTACTTGGTATCTTTACTCATGAACGGGTTAATGCCGAGCCTTGGCTTGGACTTACATGAAATCTTTACATGGAGACTCACCAATGCCATGCCTTGGCTTGGGCTTATATGGGTCTTCATCTCATAAACTCTTCAATGCCAAGACTTGTCTTGGTCTTACATGATAACTTGCTTGATTGCCGATTCCATGCCTTGGCTTGGTCTTATACGGACTTCCTTGTTTCATGTGATAGATCGAGTATCCTAAGTAATTCAACTTCAATCGGGACTTTCTCATACTTAATCTCATTGATTTCTTTGTTTAGCATAGCATCAAAAATCTCATGGAATTAAGATATATTTTACATCATACTAAGCAATTCAATGATATTAATCATAAAGCTTAGAAATCATACAAACTTACCTCAATGTACAAAATGTATGTAGAAATGCAATTTAGTCCTCGACTTTGTTCTTGCCTTAGTTTCGATCCGAGCTTCGTTTTTCTTGATCTATAATAATAATAATTTAGCTCATTTAATACACACATTGACTAAATTGACTCTTAACTCATACTTTGGTAAAATTACCATTTTGCCCCTAAACTTCCTCATAATTACACTTTTGCCCCAAGGCTCGTAAAGTGATTTTTATTCAACTTTCGCGAACTTCATGCTTAGCTGATTCATTCTCTTAACTATAGCAACAATCAATTCTCACTATTTCTATCATGTATGACAAATTTCACAACTTTTACAAACTAGTCCTTACTAGCATTTTTCATGAAATTCATTTAGGAAAAGATGTTTATCTAACATCAAACTCTCATAATCTTTCATAAAACATCATTTTACAAGCATGTCATACATGGGTAGATTTATGAACATGAATTCTAGCTCAACTTATAGCTATGAATAGCTAATTCATAATACGAGGACTCCAAAAATACGAAGAATATTAAAAACGGGGCTAGGATGCACTTCCTAGCAAGCTTCAAATAATTGAAGAACCCTAGCTATGGAGTCTCTCAAATTTTTGGTACAAGGGGAAGAAGATGAATAAGATTTTTGTCATCTTTTTCCCTTTTTAATCATTTAATTGATAAATGACCAAAATGCCCTTCTCACTAAACTTTCAAAATTTCGAACTCATGTCCATTTTTGTCCAAAAATTACAATTTGGGCAAATTGCTATTTAAGGACTTCTAATTAATATTCCAAAGCTATTTCATACTAAAAGTGTAACATCCCGATTCGGGGCCTAGTCGGAACAGTGGTGCGAGACAACAAATCTGAGTTAGTAAATTGAGTTCTTAAGGTTTATGACATGTTTGCATGATAGTATTAAAGTTCCATGTAGAAATTTTATGAAATTGACATGGAATGATCAAATAGGACTAAATTGCAAAAGATGCAAAATATGAGTTTCTAGAAGCTTTTTGTATGAAATAGCTTTAGAATAATAATTAGAAGTCCTTAAATAGCAGTTTTACCAAAATATAATTTTTGGACAAAATTGGTCATGAGTTGGAAAAATGGAAAATTTTTAAGAGAAGGGCATTTTGGTCATTTGTCTAATAAATGATTAAAATAGGAAAAAGATGATAAAAATCTATTCATCTTCTTCCTCCCATTGCCGAAAATTTGGAGACTCCATAGCAAGGGTTCTTCATTTTTTTCAAGCTTGCTAGTAAGTTCATTTTAGCCCCGTTTTTAATATTCTTCGTATTTTTGAAGTTCTCGTATTATGAATTAGCTATTTTTAGCTATAAAATGAGCTAAGATGCATGTTCAAAAGTCTACCCATGAATGACATGCATGTTAAATGATGTTTTATGGAAGTTTAAGAGAGTTTGATGTTAGATAAACATCTTTTTCTAAGAGAATTTCATGAAAAATGATAGTATGGACCATTTTGTAATAGTTATGAAAATTGGTCATACATACTAGAAATAGTGTGAATTGATGATTGTTATAGTAGAGAAAATGTATTATTTTAAGCATGAAGTTTAAGAAAGTTGAATGAAAATCATTTTACGAGCTTAGGGGCAAAAGTGTAAATATGAGAAAGTATAGGGGCAAAATAATAATTTTGCGCAAGTATGAGTAATGAGTCAATTTAGTCAATGTGAGTATTAAATGATCTATTTATGATAATAGATCAAGAAAAGCGAAGCTCGGATCGAAACCGAGGCAAGAACAAAGTCGAGGACTAAATTGCATATCTACATACATTTTGTATATCGAGGTAAGTTTGTATGATTTCTAAGCTTTATGATTTCTATCATTGAATTGCTTAGTATAATGTACATTATACCATGTCTTGACATGGTCTTACTTGGTATCTTTACTCATGAACGGGTTAGTGCCGAGCCTTGGCTTGGACTTACATGAAATCTTTACATGGAGACTCACCAATGCCATGCCTTGGCTTGGGCTTATATGGGTCTTCATCTCATAAACTCTTCAATGCCAAGACTTGTCTTGGTCTTACATGATAACTTGCTTGATTGCCGATGCCATGCCTTGGCTTGGTCTTATACGGACTTTCTAATCTCATGTGGTAGATCGAGTATCTTGGGAAATTCCATCTTCAATCGGGACATGCTCATATTGAATCTCATTGATTTCTTTGTTTAGCAGAACATTAAGCATTCCATGATAATAATGTACATTATACTAAGAAATTCAAAGATAGAAATCATAAAGCATAGAAATCACACAAACTTACCTCAATATACAAAATGTATGTAGATATGCAATTTAGTCCTCGACTTTGTTCTTGCCTCGGTTTCGATCCGAGCTTCGTTTTTCTTGATCTATAATCATAAATAGACCATTTAATACTCACATCAACTAAATTGACCCTTTAATCATATTTTGGAAAAATTACTATTTTGCCCCTAAACTTTCCCATATTTGCACTTTTGCCCCTAGGCTCGTAAAATGATTTTCATTCAACTTTCTTAAACTTCATGCTTAGCTAATTCATTTTCTCTACTATAACAATCATCAATTCTCATTATTTCTAGTATGTATGACCAATTTTTATAACTATTACAAATTAGTCCATACTATCATTTTTCATGAAATTCATTAAGGAAAAGATGTTTATCTAACATCAAACTCTCATAATCTTCCATAAAACATCATTTAACAACCATGTCATTCATAGGTGAATTTTTGAACTCATTATATAGCTAAAAATAGCTAATTCATAATACGAGAACTTCAAAAATACGAAGAATGTTAAGCAGGGCTAAGATGAACTTACTAGCAAGCTTGAAAAAATGAAGAACCCTAGCTATGGAGTCTCCAAATTTTTCGGCAATAAGAGGAAGAAGATGAATAGATTTTTATCATCTTTTTCCTATTTTAATCATTTATTAACCAAATGACCAGAATGCCCTTCTCTTTAAAATTTTCATAATTACTAGCTCATGTCCAATTTTGTCCAAAAATTATATTTTGGGCAAATTTCTAATTAAGGACTTCTAATTGATATTCTAAAGCTATTTCATACAAAAAGATTCTAGAAACTCATATTTTACAACTCTTGCAATTTAGTCCTTTTTGGACCAAACAACTTCAATTTAACGAAATTGCTTCATGACACTTTCACACTAGCATGCAAACATGGCATAAACCTTAAAACTCATGAATTCACCTCGAAATCATGGCCTCGCACCACTATTCTGACTAGGCCCTAAATCGGGCTGTTACAGAAAAGCTATTAAGAGAAAGAGATCCCATGTAAGTCCAAGCCAAGGCATGGCTACCACCAGTTAGAGAGGTTGAGTTCAATATTGAGCTAGCTCCCGGTACTGTACCGATATCTATTACTCCTTATAGAATGGCTCCAACAGAGTTGAAAGAGCTAAAGTCACAGTTGCAAGAGTTGACAAACAAAGGCTTTGCAAGATCAAGTTGTTCACCATGGGGTGCTCCGGTTTTATTTGTGAAAAGAAAGATGGCACCATGAGATTGTGCATAGATTACCGTCGACTTAATAAAGTGATGATGAAAGAACAAGTACCCATTGCCTAGGATCGATGATTTATTCGATCAATTGAAAGGAGCCTTTGTGTTCTCCAAAATAGACTTGAGATCGGTACTACCGGTGAGAGTGAAGGATTTGGATGTATCCAAGACCGCATTTCGAACAAGGTATGGGCATTATGAATTTTTAGTCATGCCCTTTGGGTTGACCAATGCTCCGCGGTATTCATGGACTTAATGAACCGCATCTTTAGACCATACCTCGACAAGTTTGTAGTCATTTTTATTAACGACATGCGATTTATTCCGAGATGAGAATCACCATCTTTGAACATCTACGGATAGTTTCTGAGACTCTTCGAGAAAATCGGTTGTATGCCAAATTTAGTAAAAGCGAATTTTGGCTCAAGGAAGTAGGATTTCTTGGACATATTGTCTCAAGAGATGGAGTCCGAGTAGATCCAAGTAAGATCTCGACCATAATGGTGGAAGCCACAGAAGAACATCTACGAGATTAGAAGTTTTCTAGGCCTAGCAAGGTATTACAGACGATTCGTCAAGGGGTTTTCCATGATTGCAACTCCGATGACTAAATTGTTACAGAAAAATGTGAAGTTTGAGTGGGATGTAACGATGCCAACAAAGTTTGAGAAGTTGAAAGCAATGTTGTGAAGCTCGGTTTTAGTACAACCGAGTCGGGAAAGAGTTTATAATTTACTGATGCATCCTTAAATGGATTAGGTTTGTGTACTTATGCAAGAAGGCAAGGTGATTGCTTATGCCTCGAGACAGTTGAAGCCTCATGAGAAGAATTATCCGATGCATGATTTAGAGTTGTTTGCCATAGTCTTCGCTTTGAAGATTTGGAGACACCATTTATATGGTGAAAAATGTCGATTTTTCACGATCACAAAAAGTCTGGAAGTACTTGATGACGCAGAAAGAGTTGAACTTAAGGCAACGGAGATGGTTAGAATTGATAAAAGACTATGAATTGGTCATTGACTACCATCCAGGAAAGGCGAATGTGGTCGCCGATGCTTTAAGCAGAAAGTCCCTATTTGCATTAAGAGTATTGAAATTCAAGGATATCTTTATCCGATGATGGTTCTATTTTAGCTGAGTTGAGAGCTAGACCAATGTTTCTTCACGAGATCTTGGAAGCTCAGAAAGAAGATAGTGAATTGCAAGTCAAGAGAGCTCAGTGCGAATCCGATGTTGGATCTGACTTTCGGATTAATTTCGATGGATATTTGATGTTTAAAGATAGAGTTTGTGTATCGAGAAAAGAGGAGCTTATTTAGAAAATTTTGTATGAAGCACATAACGGATGTTTGTCTGTACATCCGGGAAGTACAAAGATGTATAATGATTTGAAGCAACAGTATTGGTGGCTAAAAATGAAGAAAGATATTTCAGAGTTTGTTTCCAAGTGCATGATTTGTCAGCAAGTAAAGGCTGAACACCAAGTACCTTCGGGTTTACTTCAGCCCATCTTGGTTCTCGAGTGGAAATGGGACCGTATCACCATGGATTTTGTAACGGGTTTACCGTTGTCACCCAGCAAGAAGGATGCTATATGGGTTGTAGTGGATAGACTCATGAAGTAAGCCCATTTTGTACCTGTACGAGTTGATTACTCACTCGACAAGTTAGCAAACTTGTATGTTTCAGAAATAGCAAGGCTTTACAGAGTTCCCTTATCGATTATATCGGATAGAGATCCGAGATTCACATCAGATTTTGGAAGAAGTTGTAAGAAGCCTTGGGTACAAGATTGAGTTTTAGCATGACTTTTCATCCTCAAAGCGATGGTCGATCAGAGAGGCTAATTCAAGTACTCGAGGATATGCTCGGATGTTGTATTTTAGAATTTCAAGGCGGTTGGGAAAAGTTTCTCCCATTGATAGAATTTGCCTACAATAATAGTTTTCAGTCGAGTTTAAAGATGGCGCCTTATGAGGCTCTATATGGGCGAAAGTGCATAACGCCTTTATTTTGGACTGAACTCAAGGAAAACCAAATTCAAGGGGTTGATTTGGTTAGAGAAGCTGAAGAGAAAGTGAAAGTGATACGAGAATGTTTAAAAGCTGCATCAGACAGACAGAAGTCCTATTCAAACTTAAAAAGAAAAGAGATAGAGTATCAAGTCAGAGATAAAGTTTTTTTGAAAGTGTCACCATGGAGAACAGTTCTCAGATTTGGCCGAAAAGGCAAGTTGAGTCCACGTTTTATTGGACCGTATGAGATTACCGAGAAAGTTGGGCCGGTAGCTTACAGATTGGCTCTGCCATCAGAGTTAGAAAAGATACATGATGTGTTTCACGTGTTAATGTTGAGACGCTACCGATCAGATCCTTCACATGTAACTACCCCGTCAGAGATAGAGATTCATCCCGACAGGACTTATGGTGAAGAACCAGTTAAGATTTTAGCTCGGGAAGTCAAGCAGCTAAGGAATAAAAGTATTGCCCTGGTAAAAGTTTGTGGTAAAGACGTGGAATAGAAGAAGCTACGTGGGAACCAGAAGAAATCATGAGGAACCAGTATCCAAACCTGTTTGCTGGTAAGATTTTCGAGGACGAAAATTCCTAAGAGGGGGAGAATTGTAACATCCCGATTCGGGGCCTAGTCGGAATAGTGGTGCGAGACCACAAATTTGAGTTAGTAAATTGAGTTCTTAAGGTTTATGACATGTTTGCATGATAGTATTAAAGTTCCATGTAGAAATTTTGTGAAATTGACATGGAATGATCAAATAGGACTAAATTGCAAAAGATGCAAAATATGAGTTTCTAGAAGCTTTTTGTATGAAATAGCTTTATAATAATAATTAGAAGTCCTTAAATAGAAATTTTCCCAAAATATAATTTTTGGACAAAATTGGTCATGAGTTGGTAAAATGGAAAATTTTTAAGAGAAGGGCATTTTGGTCATTTGTCTAATAAATGATTAAAATATGAAAAATATGATAAAAATCTATTCATCTTCTTCCTCCCATTGCCGAAAATTTGGAGACTCCATAGCAAGGGTTCTTCATTTTTTTCAAGCTTGCTAGTAAGTTCATTTTAGCCCCGTTTTTAATATTCTTCGTATTTTTGAATTTCTCGTATTATGAATTAGCTATTTTTAGCTATAGAATGAGCTAATATGCATGTTCAAAAATCTACCCATGAATGACATGCTTGTTAAATGATGTTTTATGGAAGTTTAAGAGAGTTTGATGTTAGATAAACATCTTTTTCTAAGAGAATTTCATGAAAAATGATAGTATGAACCATTTTGTAATAGTTATGAAAATTGGTCATACATACTAGAAATAGTGTGAATTGATGATTGTTATAGTAGAGAAAATGAATCAGCTAAGCATGAAGTTTAAGAAAGTTGAATGAAAATCATTTTACGAGCCTAGGGGCAAAAGTGTAAATATGAGAAAGTATAAGGGCAAAATAATAATTTTGCCAAAGTATGAGTAATGAGTCAATTTAGTCAATATGAGTATTAAACGATCTATTTATGATAATAGATCAAGAAAAATGAAGCCCGAATCGAAATCGAGGCAAGAACAAAGTCGAAGACTAAATTGCATATCTACATACATTTTGTATATCGAGGTAAGTTTGTATGATTTCTAAGCTTTATGATTTCTATCATTGAATTGCTTAGTATAATGTACATTATACCTCAGCCAACCCTAATGCTCAACCTCCTCCACCTCCTCCTCCTATACCTCAGCCAATTCCTGTGGCTCCTCAAGGTATGGATGTAGTGAGGATATCGAAAACCCCGGTAGATAAGATTAGAAAACATGGGGCTGAGGAGTTTAGAGCTAAGGTTGATGATGACCCTGAGAGGGCAGAGTTCTGGTTAGAGAACTCGATGAGAGTATTCGATGAACTCTCATGTACGCCTGAGGAGAGCTTGAAGTGTGTCGTATCCTTGCTGAGAGATTCAGCATACCATTGGTGGAAAACACTAACGTTGGTAGTCCCGAGAGAGCGGGTGACATGGGACTTCTTTCTGGAGGAGTTTCGGAAGAAGTATATAAGCCAGCGATATACTGATTGGAAAAGGAAGGAATTCCTTGAGTTGAAGCAAGGAAGGATGTCAGTAGCAGAGTATGAGCGTGAGTTTGTTAGGCTTAGCAAATACGCTCAAGAATGTGTATCGACTGAGACCATCTTGTGTAAGAGGTTCGAAGATGGGCTGAATGAGGACATCAAACTCCTAGTTGGTATTTTGGAGTTGAAAGAATTTGTAGTGTTGGTTGAAAGGGAAAGTAAGGCTGAAGAGCTGAGTTCAGAAAAGAGGAGGGCTGTGAGTGAAGCCCGAGATGCTAGAAAGAGGCCGATGGGCAAGTCGTACCAAGCCCAATCGAAAAGATCCAAGGAAGTGAATCCTCAGATGACAGCACTAGTGGGTTATTCGCATCGAGACTTGGGCAATACTTGTTCAGGTTCGAGAGTCCAAGCTACCTCGATGGAAAGTGTGGGCAATCCGAAGAGTAAATCGGAGTGTCCAAGTTGTGGTAGATATCACACTCGAGAGTGTTGGGGTAACAGTCGAAACTGTTATAAGTGTGGTTCCCCCGACCATTTTATCCGAAACTGCCCCGAGAGGGATGATAAGGAAGAGAAGCAAGAGATGAGACCTAGCGATGTGTCAGCAAGGGGTAGACCACCAAGGAACCCGAGAGGTGGGAATAGTGGTAGAGGTGCGCCTAGAGATTCTGTTGTGAGACCAGAGGGTCGGGCACCTGCGAGGACGTATGCTATTCGTGCTCGCGAAGAAGCATCCTTCCCGGATGTGATAACGGGTACTTTTTCTCTCTTTGACACCTTTGTTATTGCTTTAATAGATCCAGGGTCTACTCATTCTTATATTTGCATGAGATTAGCATCTAGTTTGAGTATGACCGTTGAGTCTACGGACGTAGTGGTTAAGGTGTCGAACCTGTTAGGAAAGCATGTGTTAGTGGACAAAGTGTGTAAGAATTGTCCTTTATTGTTTGAGAATCATTATTTTTCGGCAAACCTTATGTTGTTGCCGTTTGATGAGTTTGATTTAATCCTAGGCATGGATTGGTTGACTACCCATAGTGTCTTAGTGAACTGTGGTAGTAAGTCTATTGAATTGAAATGTGAGAGTGGAGATGTGGTTGGGTTGAATCGGGTGGATCGGACAGATCTACAGTGATGATTTCTTCCCTAGTGGTGAGAAATGTTTGAGAAAAGGATGTGAGTCCTATCTTGCTTTTGTGTTGAATACTCGAGAGGTTGGAGTAGAGTTTGAAAGCAGTGCGAGTGGTATGTGAGTATCCGGATGTATTTCCAGAAAGAGTTACCCGGATTACCTCCGGTGAGAGAAGTCGAGTTTGGAATTGAGTTGGTTAGGGAGCGGCACCTATTTCAATTGCTCCATATAGAATGGCTTTGTAGAGTTGAAAGAATGAAGGTTTGATTACAAGAGTTGATGAGATAAGGGTTTTGCAAGACCAGAGCTACTCGTAGTGGGGTGCTCCTGTATTATTCGTGAAGAAGAAAGATGGGTCTATGAGGTTGTGCATAGACTATAGACAAATGAACAAGGTGATGGTGAAGAATAAGTATCCTTTACCAAGGATTGATGATCTTTTGATCAAATCGAAGGGAGCTACTGAGTGTTCTCCAAGATAGACTTGAGGTGCAGTTATTATCATTTCAGTGAAAGAGCAAGATGTGTTGAAAAGCGCATTTCGGACAAGGTATGGCCATTATGAGTTTTTGGTTATTCCGTTTGGTTTGACGAATGCACCTACGATTTTTATGGATCTGATGAACCGTGTTTTCAGGCCATATGTGGACAAGTTTGTAGTTGTCTTCATTGACGACATATTGATCTATTCTCGGGATGAGAACGATCATGAAGAGCATTTGAGAATTGTCTTGCAAACTTTGAGAGATAAGCAGTTGTATGCTAAGTTTAGCAAGAGTGAGTTTTGGCTCAGAGGTCGATTCCTCGGACACACGGTGTCGGTGATGGTGTCGAGTTGACCGAGTAAGATATCAATTTGTTGTGGATTGGAAACCGCCGAGGAGCGTGTCTAAAATTAAAAGTTTCTTGGGATTAGCGGGGATATTACTGGACGTTTCGTAAAGGGGTTCTCCGTGATTGCTACTCCGATGTGAAGTTGTTGCATAAAGATGTCAAGTTTGAATGGTGAGACATGTCAACAGAGCTTCGAGAGACTGAAAACAATGTTGACTGAGGCACCGGTTTTGGTTCAACCAGAATCGGAGAAGGAGTTCGTGGTTTATAGTGATGCATCGTTTAATGGTCTCGGTTGCGTGTTGATGCAAGAGGGTAAGGTAGTCGCTTACGCCTCGAGGCAGCTAAAACCGCACGAGAAGAATTATCCGTCTCATGATTTGGAGTTAGTGGCGATTGTTTTTGCGTTAAAGATTTGGCGACATTACTTGTATGGTGAGAAGTGCCGAATCTTTACGGATCACAAGAGTTTGAAGTATTTGATGGATCAAAAGGATTTGAATTTGTGATAGAGACGGTGGCTTGAGTTGTTGAAAGACTATGAGTTAGTCATTGACTACCACCCAGGAAAAGCGAATGTGGTTGCGGATGCCCTGAGTAGGAAATCCTTGTATGCTCTAAGAGTTATGAGCACGAGTTTAGCATTGTCTGACGATGGTGCTATTTTGGCAGAATTGAGAGCTAAGCCGCTATTTGTTCGACAAATATGTGAGGCTCATAGAAATGACAGTGAGATGCAAGCTAAGATAGCTAAGTGCGGATCAGAAAGTGATTCTAATTTTCAAGTGGATTTGAATGGTTATCTGATGTATCGTGACAGAATTTGTGTTCCTAAAGATGAGGAGTTGATTCGAAAGGTTTTGCATGAGGCCCACAGTGGATGTTTTTCAGTACATCTAGGCAGTACGAAAATGTACAACGACTTGAGGAAGTTGTATTGGTGGACGGGTATGAAAAGAGATATTTCAGAGTTTGTGACAAAGTGTCATTTTGTCAACGGTGAAGGGTGAGCATCAAGTGCCTTGGGATTGCTTGACCGATAATGGTACCCGAATGGAAGTGGGATCGGATTACCATGGATTTTGTAAGGGTTGCCGATGACTCCAAGAAAGAGAGATCTTTGTGTGGGTTGTTGTGGATAGATTGACGAAGTCGGCTCACTTTATTCGATGACGTGTTGATTATTCACGGGACAAGTTAGCTGAGTTATATGTGGCAGAGATAGTGAGGTTGCATGGTGTGCCTGTGTCTATTATATCGGATAGAGATCCGAGGTTTACTTCGAGATTTTGGAAGAAGTTGCAAGAGGCCATGGGTACGAGATTGAATTTCGATCTTGTGTTCCATCTGCAAACCGATGGTCAGTCTGAAAGAGTGATTCAAGTTCTTGAAGATATGCTTCGATGCTGTGTGTTAGAATTCGAAGGTAGTTGGGAGAGATATCTACCTTTGGTCGAATTCGCCTAGAACAATAGTTATCAGTCGAGTATACAGATGGCACCGTATGAGGCTTTGTATGGTCATAAGTGTCAGACTCCTTTGTATTGGACCGAGCATAGTGAGAAGTGGATCGATGGGGTCGATTTAGTGAAGGAAATCGAAGAGAAGGTGAAAGTAATCTGTAATAGTCGAGAGTCGCGCCGGATGAAAGCGAGAAGTCGTATGCGGATTTGAAAAGAAAAGAAATTGAGTTTAAAGTGGGTGACAAAGTGTTTTTGAAAGTGTCCCCGTGGAAGAAAATTATGAGATTTGGACGAAAAGGGAAATTGAGTCCAAGATTCATAGGCCCGTATGAAATTACAGATAGGATTGGACCTATAGCATACCGATTGGCTTTGCCGGTAGAGTTGGAAAAGATTCATAATGTGTTCTATGTGTCGATGTTGCGACGGTATCACTCCGATCCTTCACATGTGATTCCTTCGATAGAAATTGAGAAAAGACCGGATATGTCTTATGAAGAGGAGCCGATTAAGATCTTGGCTCGAGAAGTGAAACAATTGAGAAATAAGAGCATAGCACTAGTGAAAGTGTTATGGCAGAAACATGGTGTGGAAGAGGCTACGTGGGAAACGGAAGAAGCTATGAGAGAGCAACATCCAAACCTCTTTACTGGTAAGATTTTCGGGGGCGAAAATCTCTAAAGGGGGGAGAGTTGTAACATCCCGGTTTAGGGCCTAGTCGGAATAGTGGTGCAAGACCACAAATCCGAGGGTTATGAATGAGTTTTTGAGGTTTATGCCTTGTATGCATGCTAGTGTGAAAGTTTCATGAAGCAATTTTGTGAAATTGCGGTTGAATTGTCAAAAAGGACTAAATTGCAAAAGTTGAAAAATGTGTGTTTCTAGAAGCTATATGTGTTAAATAGCTTTAGATTATTAATTAGAGGTCCTTAATGAGCAATTTTCCCAATTTTTAGTTTTTGGACAAAAATGGGCATGGATGAGTTAAAATTTAAAGTTTATCAAAAATGGGCATTTTGGTCATTTATCAAATATGTGATTAAAAAAAGGAGAAAAGATGACAAAATCATGCTCATCTTTTTCCCCTCATTGTCAAAAATTTGAAGGAAGCCATAGCTAGGGTTCTTCAATTTTTCAAGCTTGCTAGTAAGTGCATCTAGCCTCGTTTTTGATATTCTTTGTATTTTTGAAGTCCCGGTAGCATGAGTAAGCTATTTTTAGCTATTTGATGAGCTATGAAGGATGTTCAAAAATGTGGTCATGTATGACATGCATGTATTTTTTTGTTTTATGGAAGATTATGAAAGCTTGATGTAGTAGAAACATCTTTTGTTAAGTGATTTTCTATGAAAATGCATGTAGGGACTTGATTGTGAAAATCTTAAGTTTGGTCATACATGCGTGTTTTAGTGAGAATTGATGATAGCTTTAGTTGAATAAGTGGTTCGACTAAGCATGAAAGGCTAGAAAGTTGAATAAAAATCACTTTACGCCTTTGGGGCTAAAGTGTAAATATGAGAAAGTTTAGGGGCAAAATAGTAATTTTGCTAAAGTATGAGATGTGGGTCAATTTAGTCAATGTATGTATTGAAAAGCTGATTTATTCATTATAGATCAAGAAAGACGAAGCCCGGATCGAAACCGAGGCAAAAACAAGATGGTGGACTAAATTGCAAGTCTCAATACTTTTGAGTATCGAGGTAAGTCTATGCATAAACAATGCATTCATACTTACAAATTGTTAATGCTATATAGTGTATAGCATGGTTGAGAATGATTGAGAACCTATGTGGTTCAAGTGAAATGGATGGATGAATGATTAAGTAAGTAGATTTGTGAATGTGTTGTGATAATGCAAAAAGGTGGGCTAAGTGCGATACCATCCTAATGCATATTGACGATGAGCTGGCTATGTGCGATACTATCGTTAGGTATGTTATTTAGTGGGATATGTGCGAAACTGCTATGAATACCTTGTTGGTAGGCTAAGTACGATACTACCTTACTAATTGAATGGGGTGGGCTTAGTGCAGAACCACCGAGAGATTTCTTTGTGTGGATGTGATAGTGAGTAGATTAGTTGTGTGGATTAGTTTGTGTGGACTAGCCGTGTGGATTATTTGTGTGGATTAGTATTGTGTGGACTAGGCGTGTGGATTAGCCGTGTGGATGTATTATCGAGAATAATGATGTGTTGTATATTGTGTAAATGTGACATTGAATGCAGGGGTGCATTTCGATGGTTATGAGTATGTGACTCATGATGTGTTGAAAATGTGGTAAGGGATAGAAAGAGTAAGCATAGTTGTGAATTACTTATGTTAGTACAATGCTAATTGTTGCTTAGCTTATACTATGTTGCTTAATTGTTTATGTGTAAACTTACTAAGCTCAAAGCTTACTCTCTTTCTTTTCCCTTGTCTTATAGAGTAAAAGTGTTGAATCGAGACACGAGGATCATTTGGAAGATCGCCCATAGTATCAGCACACTCTGGTACATTAGACTCAATGTTTTGTATATGGCATGTATAGGGGCTAGAAAAATTAGTGAATTTTTGGTGTAAATGGCTAAGATGTGTTGGCCTTTAGATGGATAGTGTATTTTGTATAATGCCATGGTTGTTGGCTATTACATTATATGAAAGAAAGATGTAGTTTTCTATGTGAGATTGCATTTCAATTTGAGTTGATTATGGATGTGTTGTATGAGTGCATGTTGTGTAAGCTATAAGGGTGAGAAGAGCTTAGCAAATAGCTTTGTTCTTGGCCATGTGGATAGACACACGGATGTGTATCTAGGCCATGTGTGAAGCCCACGGGCGTGTGCTTTGGCCGTGCGTCCCCTGCATGTTAGTATTGTAAATCAGAATAGACCACGGACTAGTCACACGGACGTGTGCCTAGGGCGTGTGGGATTAATCAGTGTTGGCCAAGGGCTAGCCACACGGGCGTGTGTCTAGACTCTAGGCCGTGTTAAGGTAGTCAGTGTGCACCACGGGTGGTAAGCACGGGCGTGTGCCTTGGCTGTGGGACATTGGCAGAATGCTGGGGTTTTTAGGCACGGTTTGGGGACATGGGCATGTGTGTCCATGCACGGGCGTGTCTAATCTTGCACGGGCGTGTGAGATCTGTATAAAAGAGAAAAATTTTAAGATTGGAAAAAGTTCTGGTTTAGTCCCGAGAGCCCTCGCGTGTATGAGTGAGGCCTCGTAAGTCGAGAATGAGGTTGTTGAGATGACTTCAAAGAGTTGTTACGACGAGCCTAAGTGGTGATCAAGTGGTTTGAGTTCGGTAACTCATCGGGCCCGGTTCCGGCGTAGAACCCGGGTAAGGGGTGTTAAGGTTATGTATAGATTATCGGCAACTCAATAAAGTAACTGTGAAGAAAAAGTACCCGTTGCTAAGAATTGATGATTTATTTGACCAATTGAAGGGAGCCACGGTATTTTCCAAGATAGACTTGAGGTCCGGATATTATCAGTTGAGAGTCAAGGACTCAGATGTTCCAAAAACTGCATTTCAGATGAGGTATGGCCGCTATGAATTTTTTGTCATGCCTTTTGGTTTAACAAATGCCCCTGCAGCTTTCATGGATTTGATGAATAGTATCTTTCGGTCGTAATTGGATAAATTTGTAGTAGTTTTTATCGATGATATATTGATCAACTCTCGAGATGAGAACGAACACGCCGAGCATTTGGGAATAGTTTTGCAAATTTTGAGAGATAAATAATTGTATGCCAAGTTTAGTAAAAGCGAATTTTGGCTTAAGAAAGTTGGATTTTTGGGGCACATTGTCTCGGGAGATGGAATTAGAGTCGACCCGAGTAAGATCTCAACTATTGTAGATTGGAAGCCACCAAGGAATGTAACCGAAGTTAGGAGTTTTCTAGGCCTAGCTGGCTACTATAGGCATTTTGTCAAGGGGTTTTCCATGATAGCTACTCCGATGACGAGGCTATTGCAAAAAGATGTGAAGCTTGATTGGACAGAAAGGTGCCAACAGAGTTTTGAGAGATTGAAGGCGTTGTTGACCGAGGCTCCTGTATTAGTGCAACCGGAGCCGGGAAAAGAATTCGTGGTTTATAGTGATGCATCCATAAATGGATTGGGTTGTGTACTTATGCAAGAGGGCAAGGTGATAGCATATGCCTCTAGACAGTTAAATCCGCACGAGAAGAACTACCCGACTCACGACTTGGAATTAGCTGCAATTGTATTTGCACTAAAGATATGGATACACCATTTGTATGGTGAGAAATGTTGGGTGTTCACTTATCATAAGAGCCTAAAGTACTTGATGACTCAAAAAGAGTTGAACCTTAGGCAACGGAGATGGTTAGAGTTGATAAAAGATTACGAGTTGGTAATTGACTACCATCCGGGAAAGGCAAATGTGGTCGCCGATGCCTTGAGTAGGAAATCATTGTTTACGCTGAGAGCCATGAACACTCGGATGGCTTTGTCAGATGATGGTTCTATTCTAGCCGAGTTGAGGGCTAGACTATTATTTCTCCAAGATATTTGTAAAGCTCAGAAAGGTGACAGCGATTTACAAGCCAAAAGAGTTCTATGTGAGTCAAATGTTGAGTCAGACTTTCGAATAAGTCTTGATGGATGTTTGATGTTCCGAGATAGGGTCTGTGTACCCAGAGATGATGAACTTATACAAAAGATTCTGCATGAAGCACATAGTGGATGTTTGTCTGTACATCTAGGCAGCACGAATGTAACAGTCCGGTTTAGGCCCTAGTCGGAATAGTGGTTTCGGGACCACAAATCCCAGTCAAAAAAATATTTTAATATTATTTTCTGTGTCTGCATTATATGATTAAGCATGTGTGAAATTTCTGTGATTTATTTTATCTGTTTGGATGCTTAATTTGATAAAAGGATTTAATTGTGAAAGATGCAAAATTGTATGTCATATGTTAAAAGCACCAATGTGTTATGTCTTTATAAATGTTGTGGCCTTATGTTGTAATTAAACCATTAACATTGTTGATGGACATTAATGGCCTTGAATTATATTTGTCTTATATGTTTAATAAAGGTTAAAATTGGAATTATATTATTAAGTTAATTATAATAAAACACAGGCTTAATAATAGCCATAATGTTCATCCATCTTGACCAAAAACATCAAAGAAAAGAAAGAAAAGAATAAGCTAGGTTTCGGCTAGCTTTTGGTTTGATTCAAGGTATGTTTTTGTTCGGTTTTTGATAATTTCTACGTTTTTGCAATCGTTGCTTTGTGTTCTTCAAAACCCATGTTTCAATTTTGTGAATTGATGATGATTTTGAAATGTGCCATTGATGAACACATGAGTTTTGTGATGTTTGGAGATGAAATATGAAATATAAGTGATAGATTAACATAGTTTGTCTTTGGATTTTCGATGAATTTGAGTAATTTGGACTTAATTGAGAAAATAATATTTTGAAGGACTAAAATGTGAAATAAATGAAATGTAGGGACTTGTATGATCATAGTGAACATTCGGCTAAGCATGGGTATATAGAGATTATGTGTATTTTGTGATTTTATGAAATAAGGACTAAATTGTCAAAATGTGAAAATATGAGGGCTAATTTGTAAATTGCCCTAAATATGTGTTTTTGGATTGAATTGAATGATTTGGTGAATAAATGGATTAAATTTGAATATGTATAGATCAAGAATTGAAGGAAATGGATTTAGATCGCGAAAAGTCGAAAGTGATCGAATAGTCGAGTCCGTACGTTATTCGAATCCGAGGTAAGTCAATATACAAATAAAAGTATTTACATTGATACATGTATGTTCATATGAAAATTCATAATGATGAATGTAAATGAGATGATGAGTATATGAAATCCGAGATAGTATCGACATGGTGTCAACATCCGAAAAAGTCTCGTACGAACCTAGGAATAGATAGGTTTACATATGTCATGACATAGGTGTCCAATATGTGATATCGTGTAAGACCACGTCTTGGACGTTGGCATCGATTTGAGATTTACGTGTAAGACCATGTCTGGGACATTGGCATTATATTGATCCGTGTAAGACCCTGTCTAGGACAATGGCATTGATATCTGGTTACATGTAAGACCACGTCTGGGATGTTGGCATTTTATGACTAATCCAAGCATTCTGAGTATCCTATTTGATTCCGAACGGTTCAACGGGCAAGTCTGAGAAATGAATGTCTATGTGAAATGTATAAACGATTCAGGTACGTTGCAAAGTACATTATGTGTGTATGAAAGGTAAGTGCTTATATGAGCTTACTAAAGTGAATATGTGTATAGATTTGATGAGATAATATGTGAATATATGCTTGATTGAGCTATGAGTATAAGTGATATTTGAGTTGAGGAATGTGGGTAAGCAATGGCTAAGCAAATAAGCCAAAGAATATGTGATGAATTTACAAATGAGAAACATTAATGTTATTGTATCAATGTGGCTATGTGCATTTTATACTAAGTTTATTTGTATATAGCTTACTAAGCTTTTGAAAGCTTACTTTGTGTGTGTTTACTTTGTTTTATAGGTCGTCAAAGCTACGAAAGGCTTGAGGTTCGTCGAGGATCATCATCACACTACTCCATCTTATTTTGGTACCTTTTGAAAGTGTATATACTAAGTATGGCATGTATAGGCTAGTTGTTTTGGAATATGTTGAGATATGTTCATGGCCATGTGATTTGGCTAGATAAATGGTTGTGATATGAATGACTAGTCATGTCCTATGATGCTTAGTTTTGTTATAGCTTGATAGAAAATGAAATGGTCTTATGAATGATAAGTTTATTGATGCATAGTTAGCATATTATGGTGGTATGTTTATGAAGTAAAATTGGAATCATATTGATGGGAAGATGTCATATTGTATTGGTAAGATTGTGGACGGAATTAGACTAGAAATGGTTATTATTTAGTTGAGCTAAATGATGCATAAGATGTTGTGATTAAGATGCCTTTGAATGCTTGAAAAGGTTGGTTAATTTGGCATGAATTGAATTGGTATGATGCTAGTAGGGATAACCCTTAGTGTGGGTGGCATTTTGACCTTGAAAATGGACTATAATTGCCGACACGGTTGAGCACACGGGCGTGTGGCTCGACCGTGTCCCTCGTGGTTGCATTTCAAAAACAAGCCAGGCGCGACCACGGGCTGGACACACGGGCGTGTGACTGGCCGTGTGGTGCAAGTCAGGCTCGACCACGGGTGAGGCACACGGGCGTGTCCACGGTCGTGTGGACAAGTCAGTATGTATACCTTGTTTTGACACGGCTTAGACACACGGGCGTGTCCACGGCCTGCCCACACGGGCGTGTGTCCTCTGTAACATTGAAATTTTTTTAAATTTCTGAGAATTTCCATATGTGTTCGGTTTAGTCCCCGCCCTATTCTAAAGCATGTTTAAGGTCTCGTTGACCTATTCTAGGGACACTTGGTTTGGATTCATTGAATTATATTAGGAAATGTCCGTAAAAGGTTCTGATTCGTCCGGTAACACCTTTAACCCTAGACCGGCGATGGTTACGGGTTAGGGGTGTTACAAAGAAGATGTATAATGATTTGAGGAAATGGTATTGGTGGCCTTGTATGAAGAAAGAAATTTCTGAGTTCGTTTCCAGATGCTTAATTTGTCAACAAGTGAAGGCTGAACATCAAGTACCTTCGGGTCTACTTCAGCCTATTATGGTTACCGAGTGGAAATGGGACCGTATTACTGTGGACTTCGTGACGGGTTTACCGTTATCACCAAAGAAGAGAGATGTTGTATGGGTCGTGGTGGATAGACTTACGAAGTCAGCCCATTTCATACTAGTACGAGTCAATTTTTCGCTTGATAAGTTGGCTGATTTGTATGTGTCAGAGATAGTAAGACTTCATGGAGTATCGTTATCGATTATTTCGGATAGAGATCCGAGATTTACATCACGATTTTGGAAAAAGTTGCAAGAGGCCTTAGGCACAAAATTGAGCTTCAGTACAGCTTTCCATCCGCAAACCGACGGACAGTCAGAGAGAGTAATACAAATACTTGAGGATATGCTTCGATGTTGTGTTTTGGAATTCCAAAGTAATTGGGAAAAATACTTACCATTGGTGGAATTCGCCTACAACAACAATTTTCAGTCAAGTTTGAAAATGGTGCCTTATGAAATGGTCGTAAGTGCCGAACGCCCTTGTATTGGGCAAAACTCCGAGAGAATCAGATTCACGGGGTCGACTTGGTCAGGGAAACTGAAGAGAAAGTAAAGGTGATTCGTGAATGTCTGAAAGCGACCTCAGATAGACAAAAGTCCTATTCGGATTTAAAAAGGAAAGAGATTGAGTTCCAAGTAGGTGATAAAGTGTTTCTGAAAGTATCACCATGGAGAAAAGTCCTCAGATTTGGCCGGAAAAGCAAATTGAGTCCACGTTTTATTGGACCTTATGAAATTACCGAGAGGATAGGACCGGTAGTTTATCATTTGGCCTTGCCCCCTGAGTTGGAAAAGATTCACGATGTCTTCCACGTGTCTTTGTTGCGTCGCTACCGATCAGACCCTTCGCATGTGATTGTACCATCAGAGGTAGAGATTCAACCGGACATGACTTATGGCGAAGACCCAGTTAAAATTTTGGCACGAGAGGTCAAGCAGTTGAGAAACAAAAGTATAGCCGTTGTGAAAGTGCTATGGCAAAGACATGGAATAGAAGAGGCTACATGGGAGCCCAAGGAGGCTATGAGAAATCAGTATCCGAACCTTTTCACCGGTAAGATTTTCGGGGACGAAAATCCTTAAGGGGGGAGAATTGTAACAGCCCATTTAGGGGCTAGTCGTAACAGTGATTTCGAAATCACTAATCCAAGGTTGAAGAAAATTATTTTTATATTATTATACGAGTTATAGTATGATTGTATAAGTGCATGAAAATTTTGGTACTTTAATTTTAGCGATTTCATGCTTAATCGCGAAAAATGACTAAATCGCATAAAAAGCAAAAGTTCCATTTTATAAGCTAAACGTGCCTAATAGCCATAGAATATTAATTGGAGGCCTTTAATGTGCAATTTGACCTTTAGTTAGAGGGTGGCCGGCCATAGGGGACAAAGAAGTCAAAATTAGTCAAAGTTGGTGTAGTAGGTGGATTAAATTGATGAAATAGAATAAAATAAAGAGAAGAAAAATATCACCTTTTCTCTCCATCTTCTCCACCGAAAATTAGCAGCAAAATAGAGTTTTGAGAGCTCAAAATTTCAGCAAGCTTTCCTCCTTACAAGTAAGTGATTTCAATGGTCTTTCTTGATAAAATTTGTACTTTTGGAACCCCTAAAGCTTAAGCTAGCTAATGAGGGGACTATTTTGCAAAATAGTTGAAAACCTAGAGTTTTTCCATGTGAGCATTTATGTTGTTTGCTGCATTTTTATGGAAGAATATGAGTCCTATTTGTTTAATAAACAAGTTTTATGAATGGTGTTATCATGAAAACACCTAGAAGGACCTTTTTGTAAAGGTTGTAGAATAAGAAGTAAATGTGTGAAATATTGAGTTTTGATGGTTGTCATAAGAGAAATAAATGTTGATCTAGGCTTATAAGAGGAGGATATTTGATTAGAATTGATTTACGAGCCTAGGGGTAAAATAGTCATTTTATGAAAGTGTTAGGGAAAAATGGTAATTTTGCCAAAGTATGAATTTTGAGACGTGTTGATTAATGAGATTATTAAATGAGCTAAATTGTTATTATAGATCAAGAGGAACGAAGAATTAACTTCGACCGAGGAAAGGGCAAAGTATCGGACTAGATCGACAATCTAGCTTATTTTGAAATCGAGGTAAGTTTGTGTGTATTAAATTCAACATCGTGTTATTAAGTCTTGAAATGTTCGATGTTAACAATGATGTATATTGTTCTATGAATTTGAGTAATGATGTTGAATGATGAAATAATGAAAATCCATAATGTTGAAGTCCCGGTTGGACTTAAATAAATGAGAGAATATTATCATCTAGACTTGAGATAGGTAAGGTCCCGTATAAGACCATGTCTGGGACATGGCCTCGGCACCGAATTGAAACCCCATTTAAGACCATATCTGGGATATGGCATCGGTATCGAATATGAAATTCGTATAAGACCATATCTGGGATATGGCATCGACACCGAAATGAGATCCCATATAAGACCATATCTGGGATATGGCATCGGCATCGAAATGTGATCCCATGTAAAATCGCATCCGGGATGTGGCATTGGCGTTGTAATTATGTGAATAAGGATGATCATGTATCCTTGAATATCCCAAGTGATCTAATGGGGTAAATAGTTAAGCTTATGATAGATGTGAGATTAATGCTAAGACTATGTGATGAAGTGATATAGGTGTATGTGAGTAATTCACGAGAATAGTTTACGAGATGTGGCATGATGTGTAGTTGGTAAGAGTAAGTATGAGTAAATTATGGAAATGAGCTTAAGACTTGTGTTTTATTCAATGCAATGGATGGATGAAGCTATGAGCTTTATGTTACTATTTATTTCATGCAAACTTACTAAGATTTATGCTTACCCCTCTCATTTCCCTTTTCCTTGTAGCATTGCCAAGTTAGCTCGAGAGTTCATGGAACGTCGGAGTTCGGAAATCACAGTATCGACTACATTTTGGTATAGCCAAGTTAGATTCATTTTGAGTATGGCATGTATAGGACTTGGTCCTTTTGTTATGTCATATTTGCTAGCCAAACTGTTGGCTATTAATGTTGATCAATTCATTTTGTAAATGGTCATGGGAAGTTGGCCTATACTTGACATGTTCATATATTCAATGATGATGAATTTCATGACGTGTATGCTTGTGTGGATGTCTTGATTTTGAGTCTTTAGAGGTGCCATATGGTCATAATATGTGTTGAATTGATTTGGTATAAGTGTGGTTGCTTTGTAGGGTGGCAAATGGCTTGGTAGATAGCCATATAATTGTCCACACGGGTAGACACACTGCAGGCGTGTGTCTAACAGTGTGTGTGACACTGGTCAGCCCCATGGGCGTGTGGAGAGGCTGTGTGTCCCCTTGCATGCTAGGTTTGCAAGTCAGTATGCTCAGTAGTAAACACACGGGCAGAGACACGACCATGTGTCTCAGCCGTGTAGGAGGCACGACCATGGACATGGGCGTGTGCCCAGGCCGTGTGAAGTCTGCACCTAAAATTTGGAATTTAATTCGACACACGGTCTAAGGACACGGACGTGTGCCTTGGCCGTGTGACCTTAGTGAGGTGATGACATCATAAACAGAATGCCACAGTTTTTGCACACGGGCTAAGACACGGGCGTGTCGAGGCCGTGTGAGGGACACGGGACAGGGACACGGGCGTGTGTCTGGCTGTGTGAAAACCCCTGTAGGTTCGAATTGAGAAATAAATCCACACGGGTGTGGAACACGGGCATTTGATATGCCACACCGGTGTATCCCATCCTTCACACGGGCGTGTGGCCCTGTTTTAAGCCAAATTTGTCTTTGTGTTTCAAGTTTTCGGTTTAGTCCCGAATCATTTCGGGTGTAATTTTTTGGTCTCGTAGGCCCATAATAGGGACATTATGAGTAGGAATGAAAAGCCTTAAGTTGAAACGAAATTTTATGGCCCGATGTGGTATGTTTAAGCAAGTTGAGTTAGGTAATGCCTTGTATCCGGTTCCAGCTTTGAACACGGGTAAGGGGTGTTACATGTATGATTTACATATCATCACACATATATATACCATCACCTTCATACAATTCAATTCAAACATAATAACATACATAGATGAGTTATACGAACTTACCTCGACAAATGTTCGTGTACATATAATCTACTAATCCGACATTTTCCTCTTTTCCTCGTTCTAACTCTGAATTTGGTCTATCCGGATCTATATGAGTAAATTTAACATCAATTTATTACAATTCATATTCAAGTGGACTCAATTTTCATCCTAGGCAAAATTACCATTTTGCCCCTAACTTTTTCATAAATTCCCATTTCGTCCCTAGGCTCGAAAAATGAAATTTGTGCAATTTACTCCCTATTCGAAGCCTAACCAAAATTTCATCACAAAATTTACAGCACATGTATTCATAAAAATTTAGAATTTTTCATCAAATTTCACAACTTTACATTTTAGTCCCTAAATCATGTTTTCCTCAAAAATCACTTTGTAAAAGTTGTTTATCTATCAACAACCTTTCATTTTCTATCATAAATTTCAAGTTTTCAGCATATTCATCCATGACCTAATTTCCATACCTTGATAACTTTTCAAATTAATCCCCCAAATAGATATATTAAGCTATCCTGGTTTTAAAAATATCAAAATTACTAAAAACGGGACAAGAAAACTTACTCTATTTGGCCAAGAAAGCTTGCTTTCTCTTTCCTAGGGTTTCCATGGAATATTTTAAGGAAGAAGATGAAAAAATAAGATGATAATTCTTTTATCATCTTTTAATTAATTAAATTATTTCAATTTCCAATTTAGTCATTAGCCTTTTTCTAAATTTCCATGGATGAGTCACCAAAAATATCTACATACTTTTCTTTAATGGTCTAATTACCATATAAGGACCTCAGGTTTTGAATTCCATAGATATTTGATCCTTATAGCTACTAGAATTCAACTTTTGCATTTTATGCGATTTGGTCCTTCTTGTAATTAAGCACATAATCGGTAAAATTTTCTTATCAGAATTTTCACATGACATTTCTATGATATTACGAATGATATAATAAAATAAAAATAATTTTATTTTTAGCTCGGATTTGTGGTCCCGAAACTATTGTTCCGATTTCAACAAAATTGGGCTGTTACATGTTCATGTTGCGTTATCTTTATATAAGTTAGTTGACATCTTTTCCTTTAAAGGCAGATTACATATCTTCTGGATATGTTGGGTCAATAACCTTAGCCAAACACACTCTCGACTTGCCTTATGCATTGCAATTATTTCTGCATGATTTGAAGAAGCGGCAAGTAATGTTTGCTTTATTGAACGCCATGATATGGAAATACCCCCACATGTAAATAAATATCCTGTTTGAGATCGACCTTTATGTAGATCTGATAAGTATCCAACATCAGCATAGCAGACTAAAACGAATTTTGAATCATTTGAATAAAATAACCCCATATCAGTGGTCCCTCTAAGATATCTAAATACATGTTTAATTCCATTCCAATGTCTACGTGTTGGAGAAGAACTAAATCTTGCTAACAAGTTTACAGCGAAAGCTATATCAGGTCTTGTGTTGTTTGTAAGGTACATCAATGCCCCTATGGCACTTAGATATTGTACTTCAGGACCAAGAAACTCTTCATCATTCTCGCAAGGACGAAATTGATCTTTATTCACATCTAATGATCGTACAACCATCGGAGTACTCAATAGGTATGCTTTATCCGTGTAAAATTTCTTTAATATCTATTCCATATAAGTTGATTGATGAACATGAATTCCATCTTTTAAATGCTCGATTTGTAAGCCAAGACAAAACTCTTTTTTCCAAGATCTTTCATCTCAAATTATTTCTTTAAACAATTTATTTTTTTTTTGAAGCTCTTCAGGAGTTTCAATAATATTTAGATCATCAACATAAACAACAATTATCACAAAATCATATCCAACCTTTTTATAAAGACACATGGCCAAATTGGATCATTTTTGTAACCTTCTTTTAAAAAGTATTCACTAAGAAGATTGTACCGCATACGTTTAGATTTTTTTAATCCATATAAAATTTTCTTTAATCTAATTGAGCAATTTTCCCGAGAAACTCTATATCTTTCTGGGATTTTATATCCTTCAGAGATTTTCATATAAATTTTACTTTTAAGTGTACGATATAAATAGGCTGTAACAACATCCATTAGATGCATGCCAAATTTTTCACATACTGCTAGACTAATAAGATATCTAAATGTGATTGCATCCACCACATGAGAATATGTCTCTTCATAATCAATGTCGGGCCTTTACGAAAATCCTTGTGCTATAAGTCGTTCTTTATATCTTACGACTTCATTTTTTCATTTCATTTTTGCTCAAATACCTATTTATATCCTATCGGCTTTACACCTTTAGGTGTTTGGACTAGAGGTCCAAAAAACTTCACGTTTAGAAAGTGAATTCAATTCTACTTGAATTGCATCTTTCCATTTTAACCAATATTTTCCATTTTTACATTCCTCAATAGATTTAAACTCAGGATCCTCATTTTCTTTTATTATTTCAATAGCAATATTATAAGCAAAATTTTTGTCGATAACTACATTTTTTTTCCTGTTCCATCTTTTTCTCGTATTGACATAACTTATTGAGATCTTTTTATTTTCATCATTTTCATTTTCACTTTTAGGTACCTGAATCTCTTCTTGAGTTTTATAAATAGTTATGTAATGGGTCTCTTCAGGAACCCCCGCCTCCACTATATGACCATCTTGAATGTTTGCTCATTTTCTTTTACGAGAATTTTTATCTTTGGAACCGATCAGTCTTCCACGCTTCAGGCATGTATCACTTTCTTTTGCACTAACATTTTTCTCTATTAGGACATCAATTCGTATTGGAGCATTTTCAGTTGTTATGTGAGATTTAATGAATCTAGTAGTTGATTTGTAAAATAAATTATCTGTTGAACTTCTGGTTCACATTGCTTTGTACGAGGATTTTAGACATTGATAATTCATTTCAAGTACTTTATTAATCCAGCTTTTTATTCTCTCCCCATAATGTTGGGAAAACCGACAACTCATGTCATAACTAAATCTCAAATTAATAGCTCAAAAATATTATAAGAAGACTCATATAAATATACATTCTCAATCTCTTATGATGACCCATCTTTGTATGTTGTGGTGGAGCAATTGGAACATATATCGGACATCTAAAAATTGTAAGATGGGAAATATTTGACTCTTAACCAAAAATCAATTGTAATGGGGAGTATTTACACAATCTCATGCTGAAATAGGAAGTTTTGTTCTCATAAGTAATGGTTTAGCTATTATTTGGAGGCATTTGATAAATGATTCAGCTATATTTTACAAAATTCTGCATCACAAGGAGGTAAAATATTAGCACTTAAAGAGCTTCGTTTTTTTTTTTTTACAGTTTGATGCAATATTAGCTATTCAGGAGCATATAATCATTTTATTATATAACCCTAATGAATACTTAATCTATTTTAAATAATATACAATTTTGCAATTCTTTTTAACATGAATGATAAAAAAATTTCTGATCTTCTAAAATTTTATTTATTCATTTAAAATGAATAGGTATAAATAAAACATATATTAAATATAACAAATAATAAATTCATGTTACTAATAAATCATTGTGGTTAGATAATATATTTTTTTATATACCATAACACAAAAAAAAATATAAAATATTATAACGTCAAATTAAAATAACTTTACAACTATAAAGGTTTAAACATAAACATTTTCTAAATTCCACCTCTTATGACATAATTTCATTTCAAATTTTACAGTGATATGAAATTATCATAGACAGGGTGAATATCCCAAATTTCATGACAAGTATTTTTACTCGCATTCCGTAATAATCATATATCTTAATCAAAATCAAAATCAAACCAATCAATTCTATTAAAAAAATATTTATCTCCACATAAAAATCCCGATAATTAAATGCGTGAAGGGTTTTATAAATTCATAGAGACACGGATAATGAATTGCATAAATTGAATTTTTTAATGGAAATCAAATCAAATTTTAAAAGAAGTTGATTAGATTGACTTACGTTACCATGAATGAAAAGTAGTAATCATAAACATCCTTTGTAATGAAGAGAAAGAGATCATCCCCAAGAAAATATCAAAAATCAAATTTTGAGAGTGGATCTTATTTCTCGATTTCATTTAGATAACTATATCAAATCTTTCATCATCTGTAAAACTTTGAATCTTGCCGTCAAAGATATTGGAAATCATGGAGGATAAATTTGATCATCGACAAAAGGAACTATCATTTTGAGCAAGATCGTGTTGATATCATGTTATAAAATAAAAGACAGAGAATAAAGAACAAAGAGAATGAGAGAGCAAAGAGAGAGCATATTTTTATTGATCAATCGAGATGATTACAATGCTTCATCGGAGTCTCTATTTATAGACATAAGAATTATAAAAGAAGTAGAGATCTAATTCTAATAGCTATTAGAATTTAAAGTACATCAAAATTTTATATTAATCATGATAGACATCTACTTAATAAGATATTCATAACAAAATCAATTTTATTAACAACACTTTTTACCTCACTTTTTAATTTTTTAAAAAGCATTTTTAGAAAACAGTTTTCAACTACTGCAATAGCAATCAACAACTGGGGTTTATCCTTTTCATATAAAGCCTAATTAAAATCTCAAAGTCCTACCAATGCTCACTTTGAATGAAGTTGGCCAAGGATTTCTATTGGTTGCATACAACTTCTCTTCTATTTGATTCAGGGATCCATAACATCCTGTAATCCATACTTCATTTGCACCATTAATATTCGACAGAAGATGAAAGATATTTTATTTAATCTTATAGGTAGAAAAGTTCCTTAAAAGAAAAAAAGAAAAAAAATCAATTGACTTTTACACTAAATCCGTATTTAATTAGGTTTTTTTTAAGAAAAAAATTTCAATTAAGCCCATCACTTAATGATTTTTGTAACATCCCAAAGTTGGGCCTAGTAGGATTGGGCCCAATGGGCCTTAGGCGTAGGAGTGTTTAAAATTTTTGGGAATAAGAGAACGACTTTAGTGCAAGTTGGATCTAGTAGGTGAGGGATTTTGGAAGGTTAGGGGGCTTCTATGAAGTCCCGGGTTCAAACTTTGGCTTTAGGGAAATTTTGGTTTTAGGTGAATAAAACCCTGGGAGTTAGTAGGTAGGCTTTAAGAATAAAATGTGGAAAAAATGACACAAGTGGAGTGTGTGGTGTAGTGGCAAAGTGACGCCACATAAGAGACAAGGGGGTGACGCCACAAGGAAGGAAGGAGGTCTAAGGTTCAAGTCTTGGCTCTTGCATTTTGGTTTCTTTTTTTAAATGGATTCTAGAATTTTGCCATAGGGTTATATTTAGTTGCGCATGATTTTAGACACAAGAGGAGTTTGTGGCCAAGTGGTTAGCGGTGTGGATTATGCTACAAGGGAGCCTGGGTTCGAATTCATGGAAAGCAAGGGAGTATTTATTTTGCTAAGTTAGGGCGGCGAGAGTTTGAGTTGGATTTAAACTCTGCTAACGGAGGGATCCCACATCGGAAAGATACAAAGAATGTAACACCCCAAACCCGGTCTATGCGTTTAGACAAGATTTGGTTTGTCACACCAATCATACATTCGTTTATTTTCACATGGTTAAGATAAAATAGTGCTACAAAAGTTTTTGTTATAAAACCAATGTTCTTAAGAAAACTTAACATATTTGAGATAAAACCATATTAAGAGTTTAGAAATAAAATTTAAATCATCCACACAATAAAACCATAAAACATAATAAGAGGCCTTATTACATCAACCCAATAATAGCAATTAAAATAAAAACTTAAATAAAGTCATAGTTTATTAAAAACCCAAGTTTGTAGTATGGCCTCCACCAAGTCATCTCCGGCCCAAGTCCACGTCAATTTCCATTACCTGAAATGGTTAATAAAATTTGGGTGAGTTACAAAGAACTCAGTGTGCAACTCACTTACCACCATTTTTAGGCCGGATCGTCAAGATATTATCTTTGGGCTTGAGCCCATTAATGATTTCAACCATACATCGTAAAGTAACATAATTTAAAGAGAAGAATGCATGAAATATGAATTTCCCAAACCAACCTAGTATCCATCCGCTAACACCCCGTGCACCAACCAACACACTGTGGGGATCAAGTCAACCCACCCCGCCAAACACACCAATCATGGGCTTAAAGCCCTTAAATAATTTTGTAGTGCACTCACCGAACTAGATTGTGACATTGTCACCGAACTAGAGGCATTTAGCCGAATTTGTGGCAGAGCCACCGAACTAGAGGCATTGAGCCATATTGTGGCAGAGCCACCGAACTAGAGGCAATGAGCCAAATTTGTGGCAACTGGCCATTCTTCTCTTCATATAACCCACCCCATGCAATCATGCGTATATAACAAATATAATCATATAATGATTTTCATTAATCCATATCATCGGTGGGTTTATCAATTAACCTTTCATTAGGCTCATATAAACAATTTAACAACTAGCCCATTTAGTAGTTTAGTGACTTTGGCCCATTTTAGCCCAATTTATCGAAGCAGTATTTTCGCCCATTTAATCGAACTAGAGTATTATCGGCCCATTTAATCGAACTAGAGTATTATCGGCCCATTTAATCGAACTAGAGTATTATCGCCCATTTAATCGAACTAGAGTATTATCGGCCCATTTTATCGAACTAGAGTATTATCGCCCATTTAATCGAACTAGAGTATTATCGCCCATTTTATCAATTTAATGTTTTTTCGCATATTTCTTGGTTTTAACCGTTTTCATGTATTTTCACAAAAGTATCAATTACTACATAATTTCCGAGTTTACCACTTTCACGATTTTATCGCAATACTTACGATTAGAAATCTAACTAGAAAATGAGTGTGAAGTTACACACCGGTTATGGAGAGAACTAAACTTTCCCGCTCTTCAACACCTATACGTATTGTGTTAATTAAAACACTATAATCTATAATAAAACCGATCTAAATATAGCGATCTAGAAATTTACCCTCGGATTTTCGTAAGACTTCTACTTGCGATTTTTCTCCGATCGATGGTTCGCTAACCGAATCGAATCCACGAACAAATAATGGTTCGGGAGTACGAACGACTTCGAACAATTGATTTTCCTCGGTTGAACGTCCACAACCCGGTGGAAAATCCCGGATTCCGAAATAGTCCTTTGCTTGTACTTAGGGGAATAACAGAACCCCCTCTTCCGAAGGCTAAACACCGCCCTTTTCTTCCCTATTCGAGTGTCTTCAAAGACAAAGATCGTTAATCCAATCTAAGATAAATTTTGAAATAATACCAAGGTTTAAAGATATGATTTCCTTACCACAAAAATCGATTCCAACGATTTGTGTCACCCACGACTTCTTGATTCCAACTTCCGTTATCGCACTAAAGTTTAACAAAATAGACGTTAATAAAATGAACGTTTATTTTGATCTAATAAAGCCTTCAAACCACCATCAATATTCGGCTATAATCACTATTAACTAATCGAAACGAAAGAATCTCTTACCTAATCTCCACGTCGAAAAGAAAGAATTGAGAATGGTGGTTGATTGATGAAAGTTTCGGCTATGAAAGATTAAGGAGAAGAGAAAATAATTTGGCTTATAAACACTTTAGCATTCGGCCATGAAAGTGTAGGTGGAGAGAATTTCGATTGAAAAGAAATAAAATAAGAGAAAGATGATGATGATGTTGCTTTGATTTCAAAATGAATAGAAGAAAAAGAAAAGAAAAGATGAGCTTGAGAGAGAGATGGATATTCTAAGCAATGGTGAGAGAAAAGAGAAAGAGAAAAGCTTTTGGTGTAGATGATTTTCGGCACTAATGAAATAAGGCACAAAGAATACCAATTGATGTGCAAAAATGACCAAATGGTCAAAAATTAACAAGGCTTACCAAGGATCAAATTCGGCCAAGGGAGAGAGGTTGAGAGAATTTGCAAAACTATGCACTAAAAAAAATGACCAAAACAAAAACCAAAATTCCTAGCCAACTATCACCAAAAATTCGGCTCCCTTCTTTTGCCATGATGCCGTCCAAATGCATGGTCTAATGACCAAGATATTGTTTCCAAAATAATTCCTTGATTCTTGCCTCATATCTTCACACCTTTCCTTATTTTCTTGATACCCTTCCTTAAGTTCAAATTTTCCTTATTCCTTTGATATTCTAACCAAAAATAACAAGTCAACACCTTCCATATATGCTCTTGGCCGACACTTGCTATATTGGTGCATAAAAATTCAAAATAAAATTCACCTAGATGCAAAACATGGATTCGAACCTTCAACCTCATGCACAAGCTCATGCGCCATCACCACTTGTCCAATAATTCATCTTATGCCTCACTTTGACACTTAAATTAATTTATGTGTCAAAGTCACTTAATCCACTTCCATAAATAATTTCTTAAAATTAATAATATTCCTTCTAAAAAATTTTAAATCCTTCTTCAGGACTATACTAACCACGAAAATAAATCGAGAAAATTTTACTTTCTAGAATAATTACTCAAAGCACACATAGAAAATAAATTACTCAAATTTTCGTGGTGTTACAACTCTACCCCTAAAAGAAAATTTTCGTCCTCGAAATTTACTGGTTGAAAAAGGTGAGGGTATTGTTGCCGAATTGCATCCTCGGGCTCCCACGTAGCTTCCTCCACTCCGTGGTTACGCCACAACACTTTGACCAACGGCACAGTCTTCTTTCTTAGCACCTTCACGTCTCGGTCTAAGATTTCCTTCGGTTCCTCCTCAAAAGACAAATCCAAATTCAACTCCACTTCTTCTACCGGTGTACTATGTGCGAAGGATCCGATCTATAGCGCCTCAACATGGACACATGGAAAACATTATGAATTTGGTTCAATTCCGGAGGTAACTCAATCTGATAGGCCACTGGACCAACTCGTTTCACCACACGATATGGTCCAATGTATCTAGGACTCAACTTGCCCTTCTTCCCGAATCTGAATATCTTTTTCCAAGGTGAGACCTTCAGGAAGACTTGATCTCCTACGGCATACTCGATCTCTTTACGCTTCAGATCCGCATACGACTTCTGTCTATCCAAGCTTCCTTTACCGTGCTCGAATAACTTTCACTTTTTCTTCCGCTTTGAAATCATCTCAGTCCTAACAATCGCCGATCACCCAACTCGGTCCAACAAATAGGAGAACGACACCTACGACCATACAATGCCTCGTAGGGTGCCATCTCGAATGCTAGACTGGTAGCATGTTGTTTGCACGCAAATTCCGCTAACGGTAGAAAATCCTCCCAACTACCTTTGAAGTCGATTACACATCCCCTTAACATGTCTTCCAGAATCCGAATCACTCTCTCCGATCGACCATCGATCGAGGATGAAAAGCCGTACTAAAATTAAGCTTTGTACCCAAGGCTTCATGCAAAGCTTTCAAAATCGAGATGTAAACCTAGGATCCCGATCCGATATAATCGATACAGTACCCCATGCAACCTCACGATTTCGGATACATACAACTTTCGCCAACCACGCAACGAGTAGTCCGACGCGACCGGTAGGAAATGGAGCAGTCTTCGTCAAACGATCAACAATTACCCAAATGTAATTTTTCTTAGTAGGTGTTAAAGGTAACCCACTAACAAAATCCATTGTTATCCGCTCCCATTTCCAAAGGGGAATCTTAATGGTTGCAAAAGACACGACGGCAATCGATGCTCCGCCTTCACTTGCCGACAAGTTAAGCATTTTCCCACAAATTTCAAATCTCCGCTTCAATCAGGCCACCAAAACGCTCACGAAGATCCCGATACATCTTATTTCCTCCGGGATGCATAGCATAAGGACTACTATGCGCCTCCGCAGAAAATCATTTGCCTCATATCCGAGTCCCTAGGCATCTGAGACTCTTCCACGAAAGCACAACACACCTTCCATGTTCATACCAAAATCCTCTATCCCACCATTTTCCACTTGTTGAATTAGAAGTCTCAACTTCTCATCTAATATCTGCTTTTTCCTTAATTTGATCCAACCACGGAGAGGTTTCACTTGAAGTTCCGCTACCAAACTACAATCCTCATACAAACTCAAATGGGCAAACATAGCTCTCAAATCGATACCACCTTACGACTTAATGCATCCGCCACCACATTAGCCTTTCCAGGATGATACTCAATTGAGAAATCATAGTCCTTTAATGACTCCACCCATCTTCGTTGTCTCAAGTTTAACTCCTTACGAGTAAGAAGATACTTAAGGCTCTTGTGGTCCGTATAGATGATAGACTTTTCACCATAGAGGTAATGCCTCCAAATCTTTAAGGCAAAGACCGCTCGCGCTAACTCCAAATCATGAGTAGGGTAGTTCACTTCGTGCGGTCTCAATTGACGAGAAGCGTAAGCTACAACTTTCCCACTTTGCATCAATACGCAGCCTAAACCCGTATGTGACGCATCACAATAAACTGTAAACTCCTTCCCACCTCAAAGTTGAATCAATACCGCTTAGTTAAAACCTTCTTCAGCTCGAAACTTTCTTGTCGCTTATCAGTCCATATAAACAACACTCCCTTCCGCAAAAGCTTAGTTAGAGGTGCAGCAATCAATCGAGAACCCCTCAACAAAGCGTCTATAATATCCGACAAACCCAAGAAACTCCGAATCTCTCACTACCGACTTCGGTGGTTTCCAATCCAATACCGCCTCAATCTTCCGAGGATCCACCCTTATTCCTTGGCTGATACCACATGACCCAAGAAAGTCACTTCTCTTAACCAAAATTCACATTTACCGAATTTGGCATACAATCGATTATCTCAAGCACTTGCAATACAATCCGCAAATGCGAGTCATGTTCTTCTTCGCTCCTCGAATAAACCAGAATGTCATCTATGAATACCACCACAAACCGATCTAAGAATGGTTGAAAGACCCGGTTCATCATATCCATAAATGCAATTTGGTGCATTGGTCAACCCAAACGGCATCACTAAAAACTCATAGTGTCCGTAACGGGTTCGGAACATTTGTCTTGTGAATATCCGCTTCTTTCACCTTAAGTGGTGGTAACCCGACCTTAAATCAATCTTGGAGAAAGCAGAAGCTCCTTCAATTGATCAAACAGTCGTCAATCCTCGGCAGAGGGTACCGATTCTTGATCGTCACCTTATTCAATTGCCTATAATCGATACACATACGCATTGACCCATCCTTCTTCTTAACAAACAAAACCTGGTGCTCCACGGAGACACACTCGGTCGAATAAAACCCCGATCTAGCAGTTCTTGAATTTGGGCTTTAAGCTCCGACAACTCCTTCGGTGCCATTCTATAAGGAGCAATGGACACCGGAGCGATTCCGGCAAAGCTCAATACCAAATTCCACTTCCGATCCGGAGGTACACGGGAAGTTCTTCAGAAAAACATCCGAAAATTCCTTCACCGTTCTCACATCTTCCATCGACACTCTTTGGCATCTAAAGCACTAATAAATGCTAAAAATGCTCCATATCCTTTTCGTACCAACTTCTCCGCCTTTAACGCAGAAATCACGTTTGTCAAGAAATTTCTCCGCCGCCTATCATAACTATCTCCTTATCCTCCGCATTCTTATCAACATCCGCTTTTCAAAGACAAATCCAATTGCGCCGCGGTGCTTAACCAACCAATCCATGCCTGAATGATATCGAATTCGCCAAAAGGCAATTCCATCAAATTTGCCAAGAATGTTTCTCCTTGAATAACTAAGGGCACGTCTCTAAACAGCTTTATTAACCACCACCGATCGACCTAAGGGACTAATCACCTCATCTCTTTATCGGAAATTTCGAGTCTAATTTCAAGTTTCCAGTTATGGTGCTAGCAATGTACGAATGAGTAGAACCAATATCTATCAAGGCAATAACGGGTACATCGGAAATGAAGAACGCGTCGCTTATCACATCAGTGCATTGCCATCCTCACGACGTCCCGACCGCATACACCAATCCCGGCCATCTTGCATCCGCGTTGCCTCTAGGACCATTGCCTCGACCGGCCGCACCTTGACCACGCCCAGCCCCATTACCACCACGACCTGGTCCCCGACCTCTCGGTGGTTGCCGAACTCCTCTTGCCGGTGGTGCATCAAGAGTACGAACTTCTTGAGTTGTATCCATACGCCGAGGGCAACTCCTATATTGATGCTCCGTCGATCCACATTTATAGCAAGCACCCGTTTTCCTCCAACATTCTCCGAATGTCTTTTCCCACATTCAAGCACAATCCCGACTACGATTAACAGCCATCGGTGCTCTTCCTTGAGCTGGTTCCTCATTAGGGGCCTCTTCAGAATCTTCTCAAGAACCCGAATGCTTCAGATCTTTCTTGCCTCGAATTTGCTCCCGATTTTGACGTTCGGAGTTCTTAGCCTCTTCGGCTATCTTGGCCTTCTCCACAAGAGCGGCAAAAGTTCTAACTTGTTGTGGGGCTATCGAACCCGCAACTCGTCTTTCAAACCGTCTTCAAGCGCACACAACGCTCATGGTCCGTTGCCACTATCGTTCGAGCATAGCGACTCAAACGTAAGAACTCACCTCATATGTCGCCACCGCCTTATTTCCTTGCACCAGGTTCAAGAATTCCTTCCTTCGGGCATCCACATAGCTTGTTCCCACATATTTCCCTTGAAAGGAAGCCTTGAAAAATTCCCGATTAATCAAAGCAAAGATCGGTGCCATCTCGGATAGTAAGCCACCATTGGTAAGCTTCGTCTCTCAACAAAGATACCGCTCCTCTTAACTTTTGTTCCACGGTGCACTCAAGATCGCCCATAATTCGCTTCATCGCCTCAAGCCAATATTCAGCGACATTGGGAGCTACACCGAGACACCTCTCGAAAACCTCGGCTCCATTTGGATTTGGCCGCTCGATATCGACCCACGAGCGGTTGGTCCGATTCGGATCCAAATGACCCTTTCAAGTACTCGCAGCATTGCTCGTGTCACAGCATTATCCTCTTCCATATGGTCGTGCGATCCCGTCTCACTCTCGAGTGACGCAGGTGCATCCATTTCCGACATATGACCCGGCACATCAGTTGCGCCCCTAACACCTCGTCCTCTACCACGGCCACGCCTACCGCGTCCACGACCACGTCCTCTAGTGCTCATGGCGACTAATTCGATTTAATCTGATTAAGAGTTTTATAAATCAGAATAATATTTCAGGTTGTTTATTAACGATGTCTTATGATATGAAAGAGATAGAGTGTTTTCGCATCAATATCCTATTGTCTCAATCTCTACGGTTTTAACACCTAAAACTAGAAGTTCTAGAGTGTTTCTTATAATCATATCACAATGATAATAAACATACAGTATACAGATACTTACTTGACTTGGCGCGGGATGCTCATGGTGCCATACTACCTTTAATCAAAACTCTAGAAATTATTTTCAAACAAATTTCTTTATTGAACCCAAACCACAGCCGAGTTTTGAAACCGGCTCGATACCACTAAATGCAACACCCCAAACCCGGTCTATGCGTTTAGACAAGATTTGGTTTGTCACACCAATCATACATTCGTTTATTTTCACATGGTTAAGATAAAATAGTGCTACAAAACTTTTTGTTATAAAACCAATGTTCTTAAGAAAACTTAACATATTTGAGATAAAACCATATTAAGAGTTTAGAAATAAAATTTAAATCATCCACACAATAAAACCATAAAACATAATAAGAGGCCTTATTACATCAACCCAATAATAGCAATTAAAATAAAAACTTAAATAAAGTCATAGTTTATTAAAAACCCAAGTTTGTAGTATGGCCTCCACCAAGTCATCTCCGGCCCAAGTCCACGTCAATTTCCATTACCTGAAATGGTTAATAAAATTTGGGTGAGTTACAAAGAACTCAGTGTGCAACTCACTTACCACCATTTTTAGGCCGGATCGTCAAGATATTATCTTTGGGCTTGAGCCCATTAATGATTTCAACCATACATCGTAAAGTAACATAATTTAAAGAGAAGAATGCATGAAATATGAATTTCCCAAACCAACCTAGTATCCATCCGCTAACACCCCCGTACCAACCAACACACCTGTGGGGATCAAGTCAACCCACCCCGCCAAACACACCAATCATGGGCTTAAAGCCCTTAAATAATTTTGTAGTGCACTCACCGAACTAGATTGTGACATTGTCACCGAACTAGAGGCATTTAGTCGAATTTGTGGCAGAGCACCTAACTAGAGGCATTGAGCCATATTGTGGCAGAGCCACCGAACTAGAGGCAATGAGCCAAATTTGTGGCAATGGCCATTCTTCTCTTCATATAACCCACCCCATGCAATCATGCGTATATAACAAATATAATCATATAATGATTTTCATTAATCCATATCATCGGTGGGTTTATCAATTAACCTTTCATTAGGCTCATATAAACAATTTAACAACTAGCCCATTTAGTAGTTTAGTGACTTTGGCCCATTTTAGCCCAATTTATCGAAACAGAGTATTTTCGCCCATTTAATCGAACTAGAGTATTATCGCCCATTTAATCGAACTAGAGTATTATCGCCCATTTAATCGAACTAGAGTATTATCGCCCATTTTATCGAACTAGAGTATTATCGCCCATTTAATCGAACTAGAGTATTATCGCCCATTTTATCAATTTAATGCTTTTTCGCATATTTCTTGGTTTTAACCGTTTTCATGTATTTTCACAAAAGTATCAATTACTACATAATTTTCGAAGTTTACCACTTTCACGATTTTATCGCAATACTTACGATTAGAAATCTAACTCGAAAATGAGTGTGAAGTTACACACCTGGTTATGGAGAGAACTAAACTTTCCCGCTCTTCAACACCTATACGTATTGTGTTAATTAAAACACTATAATCTATAATAAAACCGATCTAAATATAGCGATCTAGAAATTTACCTCGGATTTTCGTAAGACTTCTACTTGCGATTTTTCTCCGATCGATGGTTCGCTAACCGAATCGAATCCACGAACAAATAATGGTTCGAGAGTACGAACGACTTCGAACAATTGATTTTCCTCGGTTGAACGCCCACAACCGGTGGAAAATCCCGGATTCCCTAAATAGTCCTTTGCTTGTACTTAGGGGGAATAATGTAACCTCCCCTCTTAGAAGGCTAAACACCGCCCTTTTCTTCCCTATTTCGAGTGTCTTCAAAGACAAAGATCGTTAATCCAATCTAAGATAAATTTTGAAATAATACCAAGGTTTAAAGATATGATTTCCTTACCACAAAAATCGATTCCAACGATTTGTGTCACCCACGACTTCTTGATTCCAACTTCCGTTATCGCACTAAAGTTTAACAAAATAGACGTTAATAAAATGAACGCTTATTTTGATCTAATAAAGCCTTCAAACCACCATCAATATTCGGCTATAATCACTATTAACTAATCGAAGCTTAAAAGAATCTCTTACCTAATCTCCACGTCGAAAAGAAAGAATTGAGAATGGTGGTTGATTGATGAAAGTTTCGCTATGAAAGATTAAGGAGAAGAGAAAATAATTTTATTTATAAACACTTTAGCATTCGCCATGAAAGTGTAGGTGGAGAGAATTTCGATTGAAAAGAAATAAAATAAGAGAAAGATGATGATGATGTTGCTTTGATTTCAAAATGAATAGAAGAAAAAGAAAAGAAAAAGATGAGCTTGAGAGAGAGATGGATATTCGGCAATGGTGAGAGAAAAGAGAAAGAGAAAAGCTTTTGGTGTAGATGATTTTCAAGACTAATGAAATAAGGCACAAAGAATACCAATTGATGTGCAAAAATGACCAAATGGTCAAAAATTAACAAGGCTTACCAAGGATCAAATTCGCCAAGGGAGAGAGGTTGAGAGAATTTGCAAAACTATGCACTAAAAAAATGACCAAAACAAAAACCAAAATTCCTAGCCAACTATCACCAAAAATTCGGCCCCTTCTTTTGCCATGATGCCGTCTCCAAATGCATGGTCTAATGACCAAGATATTGTTTCCAAAATAATTCCTTGATTCTTGCCTCATATCTTCACACCTTTCCTTATTTTCTTGATACCCTTCCTTAAGTTCAAATTTTCCTTATTCCTTTGATATTCTAACCAAAAATAACAAGTCAACACCTTCCATATATGCTCTTGGCCGACACTTGCTATATTGGTGCATAAAAATTCAAAATAAAATTCACCTAGATGCAAAACATGGGATTCGAACCTTCAACCTCATGCACAAGCTCATGCTCCATCACCACTTGTCCAATAATTCATCTTATGCCTCACTTTGACACTTAAATTAATTTATGTGTCAAAGTCACTTAATCCACTTCCATAAATAATTTCTTAAAATTAATAATATTCCTTCTAAAAAAAATTTAAATCCTTCTTCAGGACTATACTAACCACGAAAATAAATCAGAAAATTTTACTTTCTAGAATAATTACTCAAAGCACACATAGAAAATAAATTACTCAAATTTTCAGGGTGTTACAAAGAAGGAAGGTGAGAAGCTAGCTATATATAGAGCAGTCTATGAGGAGGGTTAAGATACCTTGGTGGGCGTTTGGGCACAGGAGTGGTCGGAGCGCGGATTAGCATCAGATTCCTATCAGGTGTGTACTTCTCTCTACTTTAGCTGTAGAGCGGCAAATGCCGAAAAGCCGGTCACATGGCAATGGTAGTTACACGAGCGCGCGCGAGCGCACGTGGGAGCTTCAACGCGATAGTCGAGGCCACCATGAGTATTCTTGTAGGTTGAGGCTGCTTGGGCCACGATGGGCCCATAGGGCCATAAGAATAAATTGTATGACTGTGTAGTAGAAATTGGACTAGACTATGTGAATCTAATATTTGTGGCTAGATTTGGGCTAAATGGGCCACACGAGCGTGTGGGCCCATTTAGACCGAGAATGGGCCCTAGCCCCATTACACCGCTTCGATAAGAAAGGTATCCATGTCGCCGAGGCTAATAAGAGGTCGCCTGAAAAGGCCATTAAGTGCAAAATTACCAAATACCCCGCTTTGCAAAATTATCTAAATACCCCAGCTTTGCAAAATTATCGAAATACCCCAGCTTGCAAAATTATCAAAATACCCTGTGTTTGTAAAATTACCGAAATACCCTTGGTTTACAAAATTACCAAAATACCCCAGCTTTGTAAAATTACCGAAATACCCTGGTTCGCGAAATTACCGAAATACCCGGCTTGCAAAATTGCCAAAATACCCTGGTTTGTAAAATTACCAAATACCCCGGTTTGCAAATTACCGAAATACCCTGGGCCATTTAAATTACCGCTTTTACCCTTACACTAAGCAAAATGATCGTTGTAATTCTCGTGGTAGTACTAGCGTTGTATGTGTTAATTGTATGATTGATTATGTTTGAGATGCGTTGTTTACATGGATTGGTTATGAGTAGAATTACCGAACTACCCTCGTAGGGTGGAATTACCAAATACCCTTATAGGTAAAATGACCGATTTGGTTCTTGTAGGTAATTGATCGACTTGTGCAATGAGTTGTCTAATTTGTCTGTGGTTGTATGACTGATATGCTTTTATTACATGTTTAAATAATTTTTACTGAGCATGTCCATTTTGCATACACGTGTAATGATTGATCATGGCATACACGACATATTGCATGGGTGAGAATTATGGTACGGAGGAAGATTTGAGGATCACATGGCCGTATGGTATGGATCCAGGATCGCATGGCCGTATGGTATGGATCCACCATAGGCTTTTTAGCCACTGAGCAGCCATGCTGCACCGATAATGTTACCGAGGGCTGTGTACCATTAATATGGGCTTCGTGCAGTAATTATGGGCTTTGTGCCAATACCGAAGGCTTTGTGTCGTAATTATGGGCTTTGTGACAATACCGAAGGCTTTGTGCCGTAATTATAGGCTTTGTGCCAATACCGAAGGCTTTGTGCTGTTATTATGGCTTTGTGCCAATCATATTTACCGTGGTTATGTGCCTAACATATATATATTGATGACTCTGTGTCAATATTTGAGGATCGCATGGCCGTATGGTATGGATCCAGGATCGCATGGCCGTATGGTATGGATCCACCGAGGCTTTAAGCCCAATGTATGTGATTAAGCAGCCTTTGTCGCAACGCTCAGTAGTATCGCAACCGGCTACCCTTGGTGTGTAGCGTGAGGGTCGATTCTAGAAATCCCTCACCGTGTGTTTGGCAGAATGGGTGGTGTGTAGCGGATGGAAAAATTAGGTTGGATCGGTTTACATCGCATTGCATACATTATCTCGCTGTGACATATGATATGTGTTAAGGCTCGACCGAGGCTATTTTGGGCTAAGGCCCAATTGCCACCGTTACTGTAATGGGCTTCGGCCCGAATTGTTGTGATGCATGTTCTTACCGATGAGGGTTGTACACACTGAGTTTTCGTAAACTCACCCCCTCTTTTTATTAAATGTTTTAGGTAATTCCAATGAGAGAGGATTGGGAGCCGTGGAGGACTTTCCTGGGATGGCTATACATCGGAGATACTACTCGTGAAATTTAGTAATTTTGATTTTTACCTTATTTTAAGATTATTTATTTTGGGTTAATATTTTGTAATAAGGCCATTGGTTTATTTTTTCTAAGTTTTCATTTATAACTGTTAAACTTATAAATACGGGGTTTTCTTAAAGCATTAGCAATCATTTTCTAAAATATCATGTTTACGCAACGATGCAAGTTCAACTTTCATAACAAAACAGTTTTTCAAAATAATAACAACTTTTAAACGGTCATTTAGCAAATCGCGTTTTTCTCAAACAAACAACGAACTCGGAGTTCGAAAATCCAATAAAACTTTTCTAAACAATTGCTTAGCTTTTCAACTTCCTTCAATGTGACACGCCAGATTCGGGCCTAACTTCTAGGCCGGGTTTGGGGTGTTACAATTTTAGTCTTTGACCAAATTGACAATTAAAATAATTGATAGACCAATCAAATGGTGTCATGTGGCAACTTTTGATTTAATATTATATTTTTTCGTAAAAATCATTAAAAATTATTAAAAATTCTAAAAAATTCATAAAAATAATAAATAATAAATATTTAAAATTTAAAATTGATATAAAGTTATAAAAAAGTTATAAAAATTATAAAATTTTTAAAAAATAATAAAACATATTTAAAATACTTAAAATTCAAAAAACTTATAAATAACATAAAACTTCTAATAAGTTGTAAAAATAGAAATTATTAAAGAATTATTAAAATTAAAAAAGAAGTAATTTAAACCTCTAATATCATAATAAGCACATGACATCTTATAACCTCCCTAACCCGACCTAGACGTTAGGCCCGAATTTGAAAGATTACATTGATCACCGAAATAGCCCAGTAAGTTATTAGAGTTTATAAAACATTCATTTTAAAACATTTGTCTATCTTGGAAGAAAACTTAGTCTATTTTCAAAAAAAAAAAAAACTCATGAGTTAACAAAAATCGATTAATTTAACATTATTCTCATAACGATGACTGCTTTTAAAGCTTAGCTAATTTTTGATTTAATTATTATTAAAAATCTAATTTTAATCTAGCAAAGTTGAAAAGTGATATTTATTTAGTTTTATTAAAATCAATATTTCATGCATAATTAATTTGAACTCATGTTTTTCAACTTATTAAAGAAAACAAATTAAATGTCATGCATGCTATAATAAAAGTAAACCCCAAACCCTAAGTCCTGTACTACGCTTTTAAAATTAAAGCATTACACCTCTGAATAAAAATATCAAATAATAAACCTAAAGTATTTTAATAATTCAAAATCGAGTCGAGACCCTCCGGATGTCGTGCCCAAGGCCCTAACCTGATGGGTTATATGTAAAGATGGAAATAATGGGAGAGTGAGCTTATGAAGCCTCGGTGTGAGTTCAATCACAAGGAAACCAATGCAAACCGTAGACAAATCATGTGTCAACCCATAGAATAAAGAACAATTAATTAGCAATGCGTAATATTGGTAATTCAGATAAACTAATCAACGTAATATCTCAGTGTTCATAGCCATTTATATGTCTTATGAATGCAATGCAATTTCAATTTATCAGAAAAGATTCCTACCCCACCACTACACACCATAGTAGGAGTTCCTCAAAACTCTTCTACCTTTACACCACGTTGTGGATGAACCACTGATCATCACAGATGAACTGCTAATGATAAAATATATTGGTGGATGAACCAACCGTCTGTGCAAATAAAAATTGCTAATTCGTTGTGGATGAACCACTGGTCGAACATTAAACTGCCGACTAAAATATTGGAGGATGAATCATCCATTTGTGCAGATAAAAGCTGCTAATACGTTGTGGATGAACCACTGGTTGAGCAAATGATTGACAACTAAAATTTGTTGTGGATAAACCACTGGTCGAACAGATGACTGCGGAAAGGCGTCGGATGCCCAATCCTGTTTTGTTGATGATGATGAGATTGAACTTATGGATGGGGATATTACAAGACCCTGGTCAATGGTATTCCTGTGATTAACTTTTTAGAAAGGGTTAATCAGTTACTGATCAAAGACATGGCAACCACGGTGGTTCTCAAACTTTTAGGATGGTCCATTGGATACAATGCTTTGCAAAATAGAGTTTGTAGTCTATGGAGGCCCTCATCTTCGTTTCAATTAATGGACATATAAAACAAATATTTCTTAGCGAAATTTTAGAATAAAGAGGACTATGAGAAAATGCTTTCTCCATGACCATGGATCATCTTTCGGTAGTACCTTATGATGCAACCTTGGACCACATATTTTAATTCGATTCAGCCTTATCCAAGTGTTGTTAAGGCATGAATTAGACTTCCAGGGCTTCCGGGTTTCCTCTATAAAGGAGATGATTGGTAAAGTTACCAAACTGGGTCTCAACACGGATAGTAGAACGGGAGGAAAGTTCGCTCAGATGGCAGTTTACGTAAATTATTATAAATCGTCGACTTCTCAGGTTCTTATTAACGACACTCTTCAGTAGGCAGAGTTCAAATAGTTGTCGGTGGTGTGGTTTTGTTGTGGGCATTATGGCCATTTGAAGGAGGTTTCTCCAAGACATGTTATCGATCTGTCCCAGGTGGAGAGGAAGTAGACTATGGTGGCTCCAACAAGAACTGAAGAAATTTCGACGGAGGAGTTGGTGGCCTATGGGCCATGGATGATAGTAAAGGGAAAAATCAACGTAATTTCAAGGAAAATAGGAGTCAACATGCGAAGAAATCAGAACTAGGAGCTGTTGGGACCAGATTTAATGGCTTGATTTCCAGTGGCATGAATGACGTTGATTTAAGAGGTGAAAGAGGGAGTATGTCAAGAAAGAAACAAATTTCTAGGGTTAACTCCGACAGGGCATCTGAAGGGAACTTATTTGAACAAAGGAATAAATATGTGGGGGGTTGGGACCGCCGGTATGTCTCGTGGCGCAGCAAAAAAAATTTTAACACCCCATACTCAGCTTGGTCACCAAGCCCGAATATCAAGGTGCCACACCACCATCTCATGTCAAATATAACAAGTAAAAGCTCATTCTCGACAAACCTTTTTCCATTTTAACATTCGTACAGGTTTAGAGTCTATCATAAGCTTTAGTTATCGTCGTTACATACTAACATACATCAAATAGCCTTAAAATAATAATTAAACATGCATATGGCCCGTTTTAGCAAAATCTCAAAACATCAACGTATGTATCGATACTAAAGATATGGTATCGAAATTTGCTTAAGAGGTATCGATACCGCTTGGAAAATCGATACCAAAATTGCTTACTATTTTTAATTTAAAAACCCAAACTTCAAAAATTATCGGCACCTCTGCCCAAGTATCAATACACGAGATAAGGTATCGATACCGAATATTTATTCTATTTTCTTGTACGTTTGAAAATACAGAGGTATCATTTTTAAAACATGAATATCGATACCTCTGCTCTAGACCCCAAAAATACAAAATTTTAAGTATAAAAGTCATTCCAACTTGTACCAGTTCAACATGCTATCATATCATCAACAAATAAACACCGAAACAACCATAATAATAGTTTCAAACATCAAAAGCAAATCCGATCAATAGTTAACATATTACAAAACAAATCCCAAAATCCTAAGAGCAATTAAATCATGGAGACAACTCAAAATATCATATCCAACACTAGCAAAAAGACTACCACATTGCCTTATTCCCAAAACATAACCAAATAATAAACACCTACTGATAACTAAAATGGACTTGCTTGGATCACCCTCTAAACCGCATCGCCACACCGATACACAACTAATTAACAAAGTTTAAGAAGGGAGTGGGTGAGCTTAACAAGCTCGTTGAATGCTTAGAGTAACCACAATGTACACACAATATCAAAGGTCAGCCAAGAGCATACTACAACACATTCATAACCAAATTCCATTCGAGTCAGAATTACATGTTCATGCTTCATTAATTCATTTAACAATAATTCGCCAAGACTAAAACAACATATACATACTTTAATAACTCACAATTTTAACTTATATATTCACAAGCATTCACAAGTTATATGGAAACAACCCAATCCATAATTACATACGCAATTTACTATGAGAACACACTAACGTTTTCATGTAACTTAAATAAACTCATTTAATAGATTATTCACAATTAAAAGCATCCGTCTCTTATCGTATTATCATAACATATAAGATCATATTTAAATGATAAATTGGCACTTGAGGCTATGAAACATAAAGTGAGATCTATCATCACTTATCGAATACACAAATCTCCAACACACTAATTTACTCATAGAGTCGAACATATCCCAAAAGTGAAGCATAAAGCTAGCACTCTCGAACACACCAAGCATGTCCTGTTGAATGGAGCTTAGCTCACATCCCCTTATCTCTCCAACATTTCCCAGGGCCTCAAATCCCAAATCACATAACACATATAGGTGAGTACTCAAAATCATATGACATGCCAACTATCCAATGGTCTCATAAGATCACAAGGCCAAATATCCACTTCATAATCACACATTGTTAATTACTGATTTGATGCACATCATTTCTGTTCATATGTACGAGAAATGAATCGGGTTGAAAATATACCTTCTTTACTGAAAACATTGAAAGGATGTTGCTGATTCGATGTCGATTCCTAACCACAACAAAAATGTCCCAGCCTCTATGTAGTCCAGCCTATAAAAAATGAACAACCTGATACGGAATGAACGAAGGAAGCGGAAGAAGGATCATATTCAAGTTGTTTGATCGAAAAAGGAAAGATTTGGATTTGATCAAAAAAGAAATAAACAAATTTAGTAATAAAGAAGTCGAAAACAATAAAAGAAGAAATTTGAGAACAAATAACAAATAAAAATAAAAATATAAAAATAAATAAATATAAGAAATTTAAAGTGGAAGATGGATTGAATAAATCGATGGTTATGATGGATAGAAGAATAAATGTCCAATTGAACCCTTTGAGATATAAATCCCAAAAATTCAACTAATGGCTCGATCAACCCTCCAAGAAATAATCCTTGGCAAATTGAAGGGTGAAGAATGGATTACCACGACGACCTTGAAGAAAATCGAGAAAAAACTACTTCTAAAAACCACAAGAAATAAATCTTGCATAAGAAGCAAACTCTCAGAGTTGAAAACTTTATTAATGAAAACAAATTGTGTCCTTAATGAACAATGAAGAAGCCTTTATGTTGGCTAGCTAAGTACATCCAAATAAAATTCTAAAGTATACTAAAATCAGATTAATCTAAACAAGAAATATTTTTAAACAAAACTTTCTTGTTAACATAAAACTCCTAAATAACTTAAAATACATAATAATTATAAAAAAATTCATAATAAAAAAATAAAAAGATATAATAAATACAATATTGGACTCATGTATAATAAAAATCAAGCCTAGGACTTGAACCCAATATGAAATGCCCAAGTTTGTGGGATTGATTAGGGTCCTTGAAATGAAACGCCTAAGCTTGTTAACATTCTCCACACGGGCTTTTCATAATAGATTGAGTGTAACACCCCTAACCCGTAACCATCGCCGGTCTAGGGTTAAGAGGCATTACCAGACAAATCGGAGACTTTTACGTACATTTCACATCATAAAGTATATCATCATCATATCATAGCAAATACAATCATATAGTCCCTAATAAGGTCTAAGAGACCTTTAACATGCATTAGAAAGGGGTCGGGACTAAACCGAACACATTCAGAATTTTTCTGAAATTCAAACATTTTTCAAAGTTACAGAGGTCACACGCCCGTGTGGGCGCATCAGTGTGTTCTCACACGCCTCGCACACACTCGTGTGTCCAAGCCGTGGCAAAATAGGGCATACATACTGACTTGTCCACACGGCCGAGGACACGCCCGTGTGCCTCACCCGTGGTTGACACTGACTTGCATCACACGGCCAGTCACACGCCCGTGTGTCCAGCCCGTGTTCGAAATTGACTTGTCTTGAATTACAAACTCAAATGACACGGTCGAGCCACACGCCCGTGTGCTCAACCGTATGGGCAAATATAGGCCATTTTCAAGGCCAATTTGGCACCCATTTTAGGGTCAAACCTACATGCAAAAACAATCATCATTTCAAGCACCAAAAGCAACCAAAACATACCAAGATGACTAACTTTTCTAACCATTCAAAAGCATATCAAACATGCCAATTTATGTACCATTCATCTCATTCTCATCACAAGTATTTATAAGTATCTTTCATCCAAAATCTTACCAATTCAATTTAACAACCTTTCATCATAAAGATACCAACTTTGCATCACAAAACATAGATTAAAAAGTTACCATATTCACATCCATTAACAAACCATATCTCATGGCTTATATATATACATCTCACAACATCATCTAATTTAACTAGACTATACATGCGATACTTAAATATGTACACATTCAAAAGGTACCCAAAATATAATTTGATAGTGTGGTGATGATCCTCACGATCCTTGAGCCTTTCAGAGCTTTAACGATCTATAAAACAATGCAAACACACACAAAGTAAGCTTTCAAAAGCTTAGTAAGCCATATACAAATAAACTTATCATGTAAGACATTTATAACCATTTCAATTACAAGAACTTTAGCAAATCTCAATAGCATATTCACATATATTCTTTAGCTCAAAGGTATCTAACCATTTGTTTGACAACAATTCACATCTCCATGTATCTCGTTATATTATAGTACATTCATACAAATATCTTATTTTGTCTCAACAATTCTATGCACATATCTCACTTTTGCAAATTCACATATACTTACCTTTCATACTCAAACATAGAGTACATTTCAAATATACCTGAATCGGTTACACATTTCACATAGCCTTTTATTTCTCAGAATTGCCCGTTGAACCGTTCAAAATCAAATAGGATACCCGGATAACTCGGAATACTCATACAATGCCAACGTCCCAAACGTGGTCTTACATGTACTCAAACATCGATGCCACTGTCCCAGACAGGGTCTTACACAAAATCATTTACGATGCCAATGTCCCAGACATGGTCTTACACGTAATTCTCAAATCGATTCCAACGTCCCAGACGTAGTCTTACACGATATCACATATCGGAATTGTAACACCCCGAATTTGGACCTAGAAGTATTGGGCCTTGAGTGTGGGTCCGTAAGGAGGCTGCAAATAGGTATTTAATTGTGCAAGGGAATGACACAATTAAAAGACTGCTTCAGTGGTTAAGGGTCCTGAGAAGTGTTGGAAAAGTCCTGGGTTCAAACCCGGGCTTTAGCAAAAATTTTGGTTTTAAGTGAATAAAACCCCAAAGCTTGGATATAGGCCTTTATATTATTTTGATAAAAATGATACAAGGAAGCATGTGGCCTAGTGGTTGTCGCGTCTTTAAGGGTGTAAGGGAGCTTGGGTTTGAATCTTGGCTCTTGTAGAATTTCTTTAATTTTTGGCTCTTATAAGAATCTGGACTCTGGCACATAGGTTTTATAAATATTTGCGCATGTTTTTAAGTCACAAAAGGAGCTTGTGTTGTGGTGGCATGTAGCGTCTGAAGCATAGGAGAGGGCAAGGGTTCGAATCCCATTGCAAGCAAAAAGGAATATTTATTTTGCGTTTGGGACGGTTTTGGAGGATTGATGGAGGGATCCCACATCGGGAAGCTAGCATGAGAGTAGGCGAGAAGCTGGCTTTAAATAGAACGATCTATGAGGAGAGTAAGCATACCTTGATTGGCGTTTGAGCATAGGAGTGTTCGGAGCGTGGATTAACCTGCATTCCTATTAGGTGTGTATTTCGCACCACTCTAGTCAGAGTGGCAATTGCCAAAATGCCTGGCCACACGACGATGGTAGTTACACGAGCGCGCGCGAAAGCGCACGTGTGGGAGCGTCGACGCGATAGTTGAGGCCATCATGAGTTTTTTTGTGGGTTTAGGCTATTTGGGCCACGATGGGCCGAATGGGGGCTATAGGGCCAATGGGCCCGTGGGCCCAATCGGATAAGTTGTATGATTGTGTAGTAAATATGTGATCTCATATATGTGGCTAGATTTGGGTTAAATGGGCCACACGAAGGCAGGGCCCATTTGTCGAGAATGGGCCTTAGGCCCATTCGCATCGTTATCTCTGCTTAGAATACCTTAGTTTAAAAATTATCAAATACCATTGGTTTACAAAATTATCAAATACCTCGACTTGTAAAATTATCTAAATACCCCGATTTATAAAATTATCGAACTACCCCCGATTTGCGTAAATTACCAAAGTACCTATGATTTGCAAAATTATCTAACACCCCGATTTGTAAAATTATCTAAATATTTCGATTTATGGAATTATCAAATACCATCAATTTGTGAATTTACCAAATACCATTGATTTGTAGAATTACCTAAATACCTCGATTTGCAAAATTATCAAATACCCTTAGTTTGGAAAATTATCAAATACCTCGATTTGCAAAACTACCAAATTCCTCGCTTTGGAAAATTACCGAAGACATCTGATTTGTAAAATTACCGAAAGACATTCAATTTGCAAAATTATCAAATACCTCTCGCTTTTCAAAATTACCAAATAATTTCTATTTGTAGAATTACCAAAATACCCTCGATTTTAAATATTTCGTAGGGTAGAATTACCAAAATACCCCGTAGGGTAGAATTATCAAATACATCCGTAGGGTAGGATTACCGTAATACCCTTGTAAGGGTAAAATGATCGCTTTGCCCTCGAGGGTAATTGACTCACTTGTGGAACGATTGACCGATTTGACAGTAATTAATGCTGTGGATCGTGTATGTATGATTGTTTATGGGCATAACATTTCGCATACATGACATACCGCATGGGGTTGGGATATTGATACGAGGAAGTTCTCGATAGGGTCGCACATTGTGCATGAGGACCGTGGATCCAAAGATTGATCTCGTTATAGGTCACACGGGTCGCCCGAGACGCATCGTGGATCGACGGACGCTTAAAACCGCTGTGACTCGAATACGGCTATGTGCCAACCTAGATATGGCTCTGTGCCATCTTGATTATGGCTTTGTGCCAATCGATTTACCCGCGGCTATGTGCCTAATATATATATTGATGACTCGTGGTCAATCATATTTACCCAAGGTCGTGTGTCGATTATATTACCGTCACGATGGCTATGTGCCAAACATAATACAAGCCATCGATGGCTTCGTACAATTATAATACCGCCATCAAGGCTTAGAGCCGATATATATATACTAGCAGCCTTGCCGCGATTTTGGTTAGTGCCGCAACCGGTGCTAACATTGGGAGTGTAGGGATGGCGTGGGTGATTTATTCCCCTGCTGTAGTGCAAGGTTGGACGGAGGCAAGTGCGTGGTTGATGGATGGGTTAGCATGCATCACACATTATGCATAAGGAATTGATTTCGATATGGGCTAGGCCCAATCTGTTATCGATATGGAGTATGTGCTAGGCCCAATTGATTCTCGTAAGGGTTGAGACCAAAGTGAAATTGTATCGGGCTTAGATCCACACACATTGTCTCACATTATAATTGGGCTCCACCTGCATTGATTCTCGAATTTGTCTGCTTTACTATATGTTTTAGTTAGGAGGGGATTACACACTAAGTTTTCGCAAACTCACCTCGCTTTTAATCAGGCAGTAATCCCCAAAGATTACGAGGATCGTGTCGCGAGGGACTCAGAGATGGCCACACGATCGCTTTGGACTTCATTTATGCTTTTGTTTCGCTTTTGGGTTTTAATTTTTGTAATAAGGCCTCTTTAAGGTTCGGATATTAACTTGGGGGTTTTTATTTACTTTGAATTATATCCGTTAGAAGTAAATCACGGTTTTCTAAAATACTAACTGTTTTTTAAAACAACACTACGCTTTTTGCAACATTTTCAAAATGGTTTCGCGACTAAATCTTTTCAGAATCAACTACTTTCGTAATTAGCTTCCAGAATCGAAAAGATGTATTGGGAATAAAACTAATAAATTTTTCTATGTACCTTGTTTTAAAATAAACTAACGTAACTGGGATTTTACTTAAGCCTTTAAACAAGAAGGGTTTTCAATGAAAACATGGTTTTCGAAAAACACTTCAATGCGACACGCCAGATTCAGGCCTATCTTCTAGGCCGGGTTTGGGGAGTTACATCTAGTGATATCAGAGCCAGGTTGCAAAACTCGGCTGTGGATTGGGTTTTTAAAATTGGATTTCCAAAAGAATTGTTTCAAAAAGGTTTGAAAAGAGTTGAAGTTTTTGAAATGTTGTTTTGATTATTCTTCTGGAAGTGTAGTTCACCGAGTCTCAAAGCCGAATCCGTAAGTTTTTATTAGACAAAGATTTAAAATTAGATTTTGTATTTATTCAGCAGTATGTTCGAAATCGATTATTTTTTTAGCTAGCAAAAAAGATCGTGATGGATTTCAAGGCAAGCAAGGTCGCTGAGGAGTCGCCTCGCCTCTCCGTAACATAAGATGGTTCAGAGACGGTGGTCGAGGTTAGTCCGCCAACTTCGGGCAGCGATAATCCGTAGCTTGGCACGAGGCACCGACCCGTTGGTAAGGGAAGTGGCTGGAAGAAGTGTTTGAGGCAGGAGTTAAGGCGTATGGTGAAACACTTCGTGCCAGGTGCTTGGAGTGCAACAGAAGAGGGATCACGCCCCTCCAAGGTGAGCCTCGCTCGTGAAACGCTAAGATGCATCCGAACTTTCCGACTTGGCGAGCATTGCAAAAGGCACCATCCGGTGAATGCCGGAGGAAGTCGAGCGTGTCTTAGATACGGGTATAAGGAGCATCGGGTTTGGGATTGCACAGTCCCTTTTAAGACAGGTGTGTTTTGTTTGGATGTGATGTTTGAATATAGAAATTATATGCATGTGTGATAAATATTTGTTTGCTTCTATGGTTAGATGTTTGGTTGTGTGTAAGAGGTTTCAAGATTAAGTTAAAAGTGTATTAGTGTTATTAGGATCAGAGTGAGCAGCGGTGGCGTAGGGGTGTAGTTGTTACACAACCACCCTGTTAGTTGGAAATTTCGGGGAGGAAATTTCTTTAAGGAGGGGTGAGTTGTAACGCCCCGAATTTGGGCCTAGAAGTATTGGGACTTGAGTGTGGGTCCGTAAGGAGGCTGCAAATAGGTATTTACTTGTGCAAGGAAATGACACAATTAAATGTCCGTCAGTAGTTAAGGGTCCTGAGAAGTGTTGGAAAAGTCATGGGTTCAAACCTGGGCTTTAGCAAAAACTTTGGTTTTAAGTGAATAAAACCCCGGATGCTTGGATATAGGCCTCATATATTATTTTAATAAAAAATGATACAAGGAAGCATGTGGCCTAGTGGTTGTGGTGTCTTTAAGGGTGTTTAGCTTGGGTTCAAATCTTGGCTCTTGCAATTTCTTTAATTTTTGGCTCTTATAAGAATCGACTCGCACATATGTTTTGTAAATATTTGCGAATGTTTTTAATTCACAAAAAGATTGTGTTGTGGTGGCATGTAGCGCCTGGAGCATAGGAGAGGGCAGGGTTCGAATCCCATTGCAAGCAAAAGGGATATTTATTTTGCATTTGGGCATAGGAGTGTTCTTGAGCGCAGATTAACTCCATATTCCTATCAGTGTGTATTTCGTGACTACTCTAGTCTGTAGAGCGGCAATTGCCGAAATGCCTGGCCACACGGCGATGGTAGCCACACGAGCGCGCGAGCAGCACACATGTGGGAGCTTCGACGCGATAGTTGAGGCCATCATGAGTGTTCTTGTGGGTTTAGGTCGTTTGGGCCACGATGGGCCGAATGGGGGCCATGTGGCAATGAATGGGGGCATGTGGGGCCAAACGGCCCGTGGGCCTAATCGGATAAGTTGTATGATTGTGTAGTAAATATGTGAATCTCATATCTCGTGGCTAGATTTGGGCTAAATGGGCCACACGAGCGCAGTGGGCCCATTTGGTCGAGAATGGGCCTTAGGCCCATTCGCATCGTTATCTCTGCTTAGAATACCTTAGTTTAAAAATTACTGAAATACCATTGGTTTACAAAATTATCAAATACCCTCGACTTGTAAAATTATCGAAATACCCTCGATTTATAAAATTATCGAACTACCCCGATTTGCTAAATTACCAAAGTACCCATGATTTGCAAAATTATCTAACACCTCGATTTGTAAAATTATCTAAATATTCCGATTTATGGAATTATCTGAAATACCATCAATTTGTGAATTTATCGAAATACCATTGATTTGTAGAATTACCGAAATACCCCGATTTGCAAAATTATCAAATACCCTTAGTTTGGAAAATTAACAAATACCCTCGATTTGCAAAACTACCAAATTCTCGTTTGGAAAATTACTGAAGACATTCGATTTGCAAAATTACCGAAAGACATTCGACGGTAAAATTATCAAATACCTCAGTTTTCAAAATTACCGAAATACCCCCTATTTGTAGAATTACCAAAATACCCCTGATTTCTGAAATACCCCTGTAGGGTAGAATTACCAAAATACCCCTGTAGGGTAGAATTACTGAAATACATCTGTAGGGTAGGATTACCGTAATACCCTTGTAAGGGTAAAATGATCGTTTTGCCCCTCGAGGGTAATTGACTCACTTGTGGTACGATTGGACTGATTTGACGGTAATTAACTGTTGTGACTGTGTATGTATGATTGTTTATGGGCATAACATTTCGCATACATGACATACTGCATGGGGTTGGGATATTGATACACGAGGAAGTTCTCGATAGGGGCATGTGTCGCATGAGGACTGTGGATCCAGTATTGATCTGTTAAGGTCACACGGGTCACCCGAGATGACTGTGGACTGACGGACGGCTTAAAGCCGCGTAATCTGAATACGGCTATGTGCCAACCTAGATATGGCTCTGTGCCATCTTGATTATGGCTTTGTGCCAATCGTATTTACCCGTGGCTATGTGCCTAACATATATATTGATGACTCTGTGTCGATCATATTTACCCAAGGCTGTGTGTCGATTATATTACGTCGCCGATGGCTATGTGCCAAACATAATACGCCATCGATGGCTTCGTACAATTATAATACCGCCATCAAGGCTTAGAGCCGTATATATATATACTAGCAGCTTTGCTGCGATTTTGGTTAGTGCCGCAACCGGTGCTAACATTGGGAGTGTAGGGATGGCGTGGGTGATTTATTCCCCACAGGTAGTGCAAGGTTGGACGGAGGCAAGTGCAGGGTTGGATGGGATGGGTTAGCATGCATCACACATTATGCATAAGGAATTGATTCTGATATGGGCTAGGCCCAACTGTTACTGATATGGAGTATGTGCTAGGCCCAATTGATTCTGTAAGGGTTGAGACCCAAGTGAAATTGTACTGGGCTTAGATCCACACACATTGTTCTGTTACTATAATTGGGCCCACCTGCATTGATTCGAATTGGCCCTGCTTTACTAATCGCTTTAGTTAGGAGGGGATTACACACTAAGTTTTCGCAAACTCACCTCGTTTTTAACTGTGCAGGTAATCCCCAGCATTACGAGGATCGGTGCTGCGAGGGACTTAGAGATGGCCACACGATTGCCTTTGGACTTTATTTATGCTTTTGTTTCCGTTTTGGGTTTTAATTTTTGTAATAAGGCCTCTTTAAGGTTCTGGATATTAACTTGGGGGTTTTTATTTACTTTGAATTATATCCGTTAGAAGTAAATCACGGTTTTCTAAAATACTAACTGTTTTTAAAACAACACTACGTTTTTGCAACATTTTCGAAATGGTTTCGCGACTAAATCTTTTTCGTAAATCAACTACTTTCAGAATTAGCTTCCGCAACTGAAAAGATGTATTGGGAATAAAACTAATAAATTTTTCTATGTACCTTGTTTTAAAATAAACTAACGTAACTGGGATTTACTTAAGCCTTTAAACAAGAAGGGTTTTCAATGAAAACATGGTTTTCGAAAAACACTTCAATGCGACACGCCAGATTCAGGCCTATCTTCTAGGCCGGGTTTGGGGAGTTACATCTAGTGATATCAGAGCCAGGTTGCAAAACTCGGCTGTGGATTGGGTTTTTAAAATTGGATTTCCAAAAGAATTGTTTCAAAAAGGTTTGAAAAGAGTTGAAGTTTTTGAAATGTTGTTTTGATTGTTCTTCTGGAAGTGTGGTTCACCGAGTCTCAGGCGCCGAATCCGTAAGTTTTTTGTTAGACAGTATTTAAAATTAGATTTTGTATTTATTCAGTGTATGTTCTGGAAATCAGATTGTTTTTTTTTAGCTAGCAACAGTACTATGATGGATTCTGAAGGCAAGCAAGGTCGCGAGGAGTCGCTCGTCTCTCCAGAACATAAGATGGTTCAGGAGACGGTGGTCGAGGTTAGTCCGCCAACTTCGGGTAGCGATAATCCAGAGCTTGGTACGGAGGCACTGACCCGGTTGGTAAGGGAAGTGCTGGAAGAAGTGTTTGAGGCAGGAGTTAAGGCGTATGGTGAAACACTTCAGGCTAGGTGCTTGGAGTGCAACAGGAAGAGGGATCACAGTCCTCTGAAGTAGGAGCCTCGTTCTGTGAAACGCGTTAAGATGCATCCGAACTTTCCGACTTGCGAGCATTGCAAAAGGCACCATCCGGGTGAATGCTGGAGGAAGTCAGGAGCGTGTCTTAGATACGGGTCTAAGGAGCATCGGGTTTGGGATTGCACAGTCCCTTTTAAGTCAGGTGTGTTTTGTTTGGATGTGATGTTTGAATATAGAAATTATATGCATGTGTGATAAATATTTGTTTGCTTCTATGGTTAGATGTTTGGTTGTGTGTAAGAGGTTTCAAGATTAAGTTAAAAGTGTATTAGTGTTATTAGGATCAGAGTGAGCAAGCTGTGGTATGAGGGGTGTAGTTGTTACACAACCACCTCATAGTTGGAAATTTCGGGAGGAAATTTCTTTAAGGAGGGTGAGTTGTAACGCCCGAATTTGGGCCTAGAAGTATTGGGACTTGAGTGTGGGTCCTGTAAGGAGGTGCAGAATAGGTATTTACTTGTGCAAGGAAATGACACAATTAAATGTCTGTCAGTGAGTTAAGGGTCCCGAGAAGTGTTGGAAAAGTCATGGGTTCAAAACTGGCTTTAGTAAAAACTTTGGTTTTAAGTGAATAAAACCCGATGCTTGGATATAGGCTCGTTATATTATTTTAATAAAAAATGATACAAGGAAGCATGTGGCCTAGTGGTTGTGGTGTCTTTAAGGGTGTAAGCGAGCTTGGGTTCAAATCTTGGCTCTGCGTAATTTCTTTAATTTTTGGCTCTTATAAGAACTGGACTCGCACATATGTTTTGTAAATATTTGCTAATGTTTTTAATTCACAAAAAAAGATTGTGTTGTGGTGGCATGTAAAGTGCCTGGAGCATAGGAGAGGGCAAGGGTTCGAATCCCATTGCAAGCAAAAAGGGATATTTATTTTGCATTTGGGCATAGGAGTGTTCTGGAGCGCAGATTAACTCCATATTCCTATCAGTGTGTATTTCAGACTACTCTAGTCAGAGCGGCAATTGTCGAAATGCCTGGCCACACGGCGATGGTAGCCACACGAGCGCAAGCGAGCACACATGTGGGAGCTTCACGCGATAGTTGAGGCCATCATGAGTGTTCTTGTGGGTTTAGTTCGTTTGGGCCACGATGGGCCGAATGGGGGCCATGTAAATAATGGCCCGTGGCCTAATCTGATAAGTTGTATGATTGTGTAGTAAATATGTGAATCTCATATCCGTGGCTAGATTTGGGCTAAATGGGCCACACGAGCGATGTGTGGGCCCATTTGGACGAGAATGGCCCTAGGCCCATTCACATCGTTATATCTCTGCTTAGAATACCTTGGTTTACAAAATTACTGAAATACCCTCGACTTGTAAAATTACCGAAATACCCCTGATTTATAAAATTACTGAAATACCCTTGATTTTCAAAATGACCAAAGTACCCCTGATTTACAAAATTACCGAAACACCCCTGATTTGTAAAATTACCATAATACTCTCGATTTATGGAATTACCGAAATACCCTTAATTTGTGAAATTATTGAAATACCCTTGATTTGTACAATTATCGAAATACCCCCGATTTGTAAAACTACCGAAATACCCCCGATTTGCAAAATTATCGAAATACCTTCAGTTTGGAAAATTACTGAAATACCCCCGATTTACAAAATTACCGAAATACCCTCAATTTGAAAATTACCGAAATACATCCGATTTGAACAATTACCGAAATACCTTCAGTTTGGAAAATTATCAAAATACCCCGATTTATAAAATTACCGAAATACCCCAATTTATGGAATTACCAAATACCTCAATTTGCGAAATTTATCAAATACCCTTAATTTGTAGAATTACCAAAATACCTCGATTTGTGAAATACCAGTAGGGTAGAATTACTCAAATACCCTCTGTAGGGTAGAATTACTAAAATACCTCTGTAGGGTAGGATTATCGTAATACCCTTGTAAGGGTAAATGACCGCTTTGCCCTCGAGGGTAATTGACTCACTTGTGGTACGATTGACCGATTTGACTGGTAATTGATCGTTGTGACTGTGGTATGTATGATTGTTTATGGGCATAACATTTCGCATACATGACATAACGCATGGGGTTAGGATATTGATACGGGGAAGTTCTCGCTAGGTCGCACGTCGCATGACGATCGTGGATCCCAAAGATTGATCTGTTAAGGTCGCACGGGTCGCCCGAGACGACTGTGGACCGACGGACGACTTAAAGCCGCGTAATTTGAATATGGCTCTGTGCCAACCTAGATATGGCTCTGTGCCATCTTGATTATGGCTTTGTGCCAATCGTATTTACCCGTGGCTATGTGCCTAACATATATATTGATGACTCTATGTCGATCATATTTACCCAAGGCTGTGTGCCGATTATATTACCGTCGCTGATGGCTATGTGCCAAACATAATACAGTTATTGATGGTTTTGTGCCAATTATAATACTGCTACTGAAGGCTTAGTGCCGTATATATATATATTAGCAGCTTTGCTGTGATTTTGGTTAGTGTCGCAACCGGTGCTAACATTGGGTGTGTAGGGATGGCGTGGTGATTTAGTCCCCGCAGTAGTGCAGGCTGGACGAGGTGCGCAGGTTGATAGGATGGGTTAGCATGCATCACACATTATGCATACGGAATTGATTCTCGATATGGGCTAGGCCCAACCGTTATTGATATGGAGTATGTGCTAGGCCCAATTGATTCTGTAAGGGCTGAGACCCAAGTGAAATTGTACTGGGCTTAGATCTACACACATTGTTCTCATATCGAATCGGGCTCCAAACTCTGCATCGATTTCAATTTCGCTGCTGTTTTACTAATCGCTTTAGTTAGAGGGGATTACACACCCGAGTTTTTGCAAACTCACCCTGCTTTTTAATCGCTCGTGTAATCCCCAAAGCATTAGAAGGATCGGCCGCAAGGGACTCTGAGATGGCCTACACGCATCGCCTTCTGACATCATTTATGCTTTAGTTTCCATTTTGGGTTTTAATTTTTGTAATAAGGCCTCTTTAAGGTTCTGGATCTTAACTTGGGGTTTTTATTTACTTTGAATTATATCCGTTAGAAGTAAATCACGGTTTTCCAAAATGCTAACTGTTTTTAAAACAACACTACATTTTCGCAACATTTTCAAATGGTTTCGCGACTAAATCTTTTTCGTAAATCAATTACTTTCAAAATTAGCTTCCGCAACTGAAAAGATGTATTGGGAATAAAACTAATAAATTTTTCAATGTACCTTGTTTTAAAATAAACTAACGTAACTGGGATTTTACTTAAGCCTTTAAACAAGAAGGGTTTTCAATGAAAACATGGTTTTAAAAAAACACTTCAATGCGACACGCCAGATTAAGGCCTAACTTCTAGGCCGGGTTTGGGGTGTTACAGGAACCCTATGTTATGACATATGAATCCTATCTATTCCTAAGGTTCGCAGACGGACTTTTCGAACATTGACACATTGTCGATACTTTCTCGCCACATGTATATATTCCAAAGCCATTCATCACAATTCAATAATATATGAACATGAATAAATCAACTTAAATACATTTATTTGTATATAGACTTATCACAGACGATATGAACAGGCATTGTAAATGACTACTCGATCACTTTCGACTTCCTCGGTCTAAATCCATTTTCTTTGGTTCTTGATCTATACATATTCAAATTTAACTCTTTATTCACCAAAGCATTCAATTCAATCCAAAACACATATTTAGGCAATTTACAAATTAGCCCTCACATTTTCACATTTTGACATTTAAGTCTCTATTTAAAAAAATCACAAAATACACATAATTTCTTTGTACCCATGCTTAAATGAATATTCACATGCTTCATCTAAGTCCTCACATTTCATTTATTTCACATTTTAGTCCTTCAAAATATTATTCTCATAATTTAGTCCAAATTACTCAAATTCATCAAAAGTCTAAAGACAAAACATGTTAATCTAACACATATATTTCCTATATTTCATCAACTAGCATCACAAAGCTTAAACATTCATCAATGGCACATCTCATAATCTTCATCAAATTCCAAAATTAAAGGATGGGCTTAAGAGAACACGTAAGCAACGATCAAAAAACGTAGAAATTATCAAAACCGAGTAAAAACATACCTCAATCAAGATGAACAAGGGCCGAATATTAAATAAGCTTAAAACCCTTTTTATTTTCTTATTTTGGTTAGAATGGATGAACATTCCACTAACATTTTTCATTTGTTTTATTTATTACATATTAATATATTATTTAATAAATTAATCTTTGAAATTTAATAAGAAAACCATATAAATTAAGCCCATATAACCGCCCATCCCATGGTTTAATGGCCAAATTACAACATAAGGGTTCCATTTTAATTAAAGCAAAACAATTAAGCACTTTAACAATTAGAAAGCCACTTTTACATTTTCTCGCTTAAGTCATTTTCAAATGAAGCACACAAATAAAAAATTAATTCACAAAACTTTCACACATGCTTAATCACATATCAGAAACACGTAAAAATAATATTAAAATATTTTTTGACTCGAATTTGTTGTCCTAAAACCACTATTCGACTAGGGTCTAAATCGATCAAGTATACTTCTTCTTCTTAGGATTTTTCGCCCCAAAATCTTACCTACGAATGGGTTAGGGTAACGTTCTCTCATTGCATCTTCGGCTCCCACGCTGTTTCTTCAACCCCGTGTCGATGCCATAAGACTTTCAACTAATGAGATATTCTTATTTCTCAATTTTTTACTACACGATCTAAAATCCGGATCGTTCTTCCTCGTAAGTCATATCGGATCAAATTTCAACATCGACGGAGAAATTACATGTGAGGGATCGATCTATATCGTTGTAGCATAGAAACATGAAACACATTGTGAATCTTTTCTAACTCAAAGTTGTAGCAACAATCTGATGCAACATGCCCAATACGCCATTAATTTCATACTTTACCAATGAATCTTGACCAATTTACCTTTCTACCAAAACGAAGTATTTTTTCCACGGAGACACTTTCAAGAACACTTTATCATCGATCTCAAACTCGATATCTTTCGCTTCAAATCGTGATACGCATTTTTGTCGATCCGATGCGGCTTTCTTTGACTATCACTTAATCACTTTCACCTTCTGCTTCATTTTCTTTGATCAAATCGACTCGTATCTTATTTTCACTTAGCTCGCTTAAGTATAAAGGTGTTCGACATTTGCATCCATACAAAGCCTCATAAGGTGCCACTTGATGCTCAATTGAAAACTATTATTGCACGTAAACTCAATCAATGTCAAATATTGTTCCCACGCATCATCAAACTCAAGAATGCAACATTCACCCTATCCTCGCGAATTTGAATAATCCGCTCGCATTGACCATCACCTGGTGAAAAGTCGTATTTAAAATGTAATTTAGTACCTAAAGCCTTCTGCGCTTTCTTCCGTAATCGTGAAGTAAACCTCGATTCTCGCTGCGACACAATAGATAGTGGCACCCTGCAATCTCACAATGTTGAAAATATATAGCTCACTTTATTTATCAAGGAGTAACCCGATCGCACTCTTAATAAAATGGGCTGGGATTTCACAATCATCAACTACGACCCAAATTGCATCTTTCTTTCTGAGTCAAAGGCAACCTAAAAAAAAATCCACCATTACTCTATCCCATTTCCATTCAGAATCAAAATCGGTTGTAACAAAACTGTGATGGCACTTGATTTTTAGCTTTAACTTCATTGACATATTAGACATTTCAAAACAAACTCTAAGATATCCCGCTTCATACCAGCAACCAATAAAGTCATTTCAAATCATTGTACATCTTTGTATTTCCCTGGATGAACAGATAGGCGCGCATCGTTATATGCTTCTTTCAAAATTAATCAATCAATTCTGATTCCTCGTAACACAAATCCGATCTCAAATCTAAAACAATCATCATCATCAACTCAAAATTCGAATCAAAATTCAAATCACATTGAGCTCGCTTTGCTAACATTTCAATATCAACTTTCTCGAGCATCACATATTTGCTGTGAAGAACAATGGTTTCGCTTTCAATTCAGCCTAAAATCAACCATCATCGTAAAAAATCTAAATGAGCATTCATCGCATTATAATGCATATAGTGATTTCGACTCAATGCATCAAGAACAACATTTGCCTTACCCAAATGATAATCTATCACAAGCTCGTAGTCTTTCAACAGCTTCTAACCATCTTCTCTATCATTGATTTAGGTCATTCTGAAGTCATTAAATATTTCGCACTTTTATGATCCAAAATAAATGGCATTTTTCACCAAAAAGATAATGACACCAAATCTTTAAAGCAAAACACAATTGCTGCTAGCTCAAGGTCGTAGTGTCGTAATAATTCTTTTCATGCGCTTTAATTGTCTCGAGGCATAAGCTATAACTTGCCTTTCAGATCAAAACACATCCCAAGCCGCTTAAAGAAGCATCACTATATATTACAAACTCTTACCCGATTCTCCGGCTTGCATCAAAACTCGAGCTTTAGTCAAAAGGACTCTTCAACCGATCGAAACTTTTCTCGCACTATCTGCACCACTCGAATTTCACATCTTTCAAGCGCCTTTCATGCTGGAGTTGCAATCATCGAAAAAGCCTTTACGAACTGGGTCGATAATAACCAAGAAGTCCTGAAAAATTGTGAACTTCTGACACATTTTTCGTGAGACTTCCACTCTAAAATAGCTTGAAATCTTACTCGATCAACTCAGATACTGTGATGCTAACACAATATGTCCTGAAAATCAACTTCACGCAAACTGTAATTCACATTTACTAAACTTTGCATACAATTTCTTATCTCAAGCAGACTTTGTAGCACGATTTTTAGATGTTCAAGATGCTCAATTTCATTATGCTTAATAAATCAAAATGTCATCAATGCATACAACAACAAATCAATCTAAATACGGTCCAAAATTCCGGGTCATCAAATCCATAAACACAAAGAAGAGCATTGGTTAGTCCGGAAGGCATAACTAAAAACTCATAATGTCCGCATTCTGCTTGCTCAAAGTAGTTTTAATCAATCAATCTTTTAATTGCAACCGATAATATCCCAATCTCGATCTATCGTTGAAAACACGGTGGTCTTTTAGCCGATCAAACAAATCATTAATTCTCGGGCAGAGGATATTTGTTCTTAATAGTCACTTTGTTCAACTAATAAAAGAGTCAATGCACATTCTCATCGTGCCATCTTTCTTTTTCACAAATAGAACGGAGCACCCCAAGGTGAGAAACTCGGTCACGCAAATCCTCTATCGATCAAATCCTCGAATCAGAACTTCAACTCTCTCAATTCTCATGGTGCCATTCTATACGGCTATCGAGATAGGTGTCATCCCCTGCATTAATTTAATGCCAAACTCAACTTCTCAGACGGAGGCAATCCTCGATAATTCTTTAGAAACACATCGTGGAACTCACAAACAATCTGCACAGATTCAACTTTCTTTTCACTCACTTTCAAATCAATCACATAGGCAAAATAAGCTTTGCAACCCCTTTTCACATAATTCCAGCTTTCATCACCGATATCACACCCAGAACCCATTCACATCATTAGATTCAATCCAACAATTTCATCATTTCGACATCTCAAATCAATAGTCTCTGCTCAAGGCAGCTCACAACAAAGATCATGCAATGTTAGCCAATCCATACCCAAAATTATATCAAACTTATCAAAATGTAATAGCATCGATCGCTTGGAAAACAAATATCCTCAAACATCAACGAACAATTCTTGCACACTTAGTCAACCAAGACACTTTTACCTAAGGGGTTCGACATTTAATAACAAATTCAAAGAGACTCAACCGCAAAGTCCACTGGATACTAAGTTCATGCATACATACGAATGAGTAGACCCCCGATCTATCAATACAATCATAGAAGTATCATAAAGAGTAAATGTACATGTAATAACATCCGAGACGGCTTTCTCATGAGCTCGAATGGCGTAAGCTCGCAGTGCTCTAGCTTCAGATCTCGCAATCGTATCTTTCGTAGCTCTCAACTACCACCGACATTTCTTGTGTTTCTGTAAGGTCTACCTCTAGTTGAAGCATTATCCGACTTTTTGGATTCTGACAATCTCTTTGTTCAACAAACTCGTGAATATCTCGAATGAAATGATCTAGTGATCCACATCCTAAATAGGCTCGATCATTCAATCTACAACTACCCGGATGTCTTTTTTCCACAGTTGTTTACATTCAGTCGCCAGATCAGTATATTTCCTACACTAGCCATGTAACAATTCGGTTTATACCTCAGTCGTAATAAAGGGGTTTTGGACTATAACTGAAAGTTAGAATAATATTTTAATATTATTTTCCGTGCTTATGATATGTGAAATAGTATGTGTGAAATTTTTGTGTGTTAATTTGTTCGTCATGCGCTTAATTTGGTAAAAGGACTTGATTGTGAGAAATGATAAATTAGCATGCTCTTTGATAAGGTATCTATTTGATGGTTTTTAAAATGAGGAGGCCTTATGAGGCAATTAAACCATTATTTAGATAGTGGTTGGTTAATAGACAAAATGGCCTTGAATTATATGTTATTATATATTTTGTAATAAGGATAATATGGTAAATTGATTAATAATTTTGATAAAGCTTATAATAAAACAAAAGAAAATTAGATAGTGGAAATGTTCATCTTTTCCACCGAATTATAGAAAAGAGAATAGGTTTCATGAGCTTGAAGCATCTTAGCGCATTGTCTTCTTTGATTAAGGTAAGTTTTGACTTTAGTTTTGATAATTTCTACGTTTTTGTAATAATTGTTTTCAGACTCTACAAAACCCATGCTTCAATTTTATGAATTGATGATGTTTTTGAAATGAGCCATTGATGAATTCATAAGTTTTATGAAGTTTTATGATGAAATATGAAGTATATGTAATTGATTAACATAGTTTGTCTTTGAGTTTTGATGAATTTGAGTATTTTGGATGTAATTGAGAAAATGATTATTTGAGGGACTAAATTATGAAATAAATGAAATTTATGGACTAGAATGAGCTACATGAGAATTCGGCTAGCCATGGGTAACTTGAAATTATGTGTATTTTGTGATTTTGTGAAATAGGGACTAAAATGTCCAAATGTGAATATGTGAGGGCTAATTTGTAAATTACCCTAAATATGTGTTCTTGGATTGAATTGAATGAGTTATTTAATAAATGGGTTAAATTTGAATATGTATAGATCAAGAACCGAAGAAAACAGACTTAGATCATAGAAATCGAAAGTAATCGAGTAGTCGTGTCCGTTTCCGTTAATCGAATCTGAGGTAAGTCGATATAAAAATAAATGTATTTGAATTGAATTATTTTTGTATATATGAGATTCAAATTGCTATGAATATCCATTCATATGGAATGTATGGGAATCCGAGCTTACGATATATCGTATAAGTTGTTAAAGTCCAAGAAGTCCCGTATGAACCCCAGGAATAGATAGGATAGTATACGCCACGACATAGGTGCCGTTATGTGATATCATGTAAGACCACATCTGGGATGTTGGCCTTGATTTGAGATTTCGTAAGACCATGTCCTGGACGCTGGCATCCGTAACATCCTAAAAATTAGAGTATCATCTTGTTATTTGTGTTTGCTCTGTATGAATTTTGTGTGTTAGCATAGTCTTGAGAAGGCTTGATTTTATTTATGAAGCTAGAATAATTTTAGTATTAAAATTTAGTGAAGTGGATTAGTGAACTTGACACTTAAGTTAATTTAAGTGTTAAATTTAGCACATGAGAGTTGTGGCAAGGTGGTTATGGCGCATGGATGGATGCTCGAGGGAAATGGTATGAATAGCATGGATTGCATTTGGAAGACTTTATTTTTATGCATCCTAACATTAAGTGTCGGCCAAGCTCTAATTATGGAAGGTTGGACTTTCAATTTTTATGACATGTTGAATATTAGTTTAGGAAAGCTTGTATTTTGGGATAAGAATCTTAAGATTTATGGAAGGATGGGGGACAAAGGGCTTGGATGATGGAGAGTGTTTTGGAAACTAATCTAAGGCCATTAGTCCATGAATGTGACGGCATGTGTGGCTAGTGGGGGCCGAATGTTGATAGGAAGTTAGGGGAGGAATTGGTTGGTCAATTTTAGCATTTTGTGCACCATTTGGCATTTCTTCTTTTCTCTCCAAAAATTTTCTTCCTTAGCCGAGTGTACCTAGGTATTAGGTGCAATTTTGCTTTTGGTTTAGCTCTCATTTTAGTTTGAACCAAATTCTATTTTCTTTCTTTCATTTTTCCTTTTGAAACCGAAACTACACTTAGCACTTTGTGCACTTTTCTTTTTCTAAACAAGGTGTTTCAATGTAACCTCTTTCTCCCATCTCTCTTTTTATTTCTTTTGATATTTTCTCAAAACCACATTTCCTTTTACTTTCTCTGGCCGAATCTTCCTCCTTTCCAAATCTCATTTCTTTCACTTTTGCTCAAAATTAAAAACATCCATCTTCATTCTATTTTCTCCTTCCATGTTCTTCTTTCTTTTATTTTCGAATCCTCCTTCTCCTATTTAATTTTCACTTTTGTTTTCCTTTCTTTTTCCACCATAGCCGAATCTTCTTTTTCTCTTTTGGTGTTATCTTTGGCCAAAATCATCAAGGGTAGATTTTCTTTGGGTTCTTCTATAATCGATTTTGGAAGATAGGTAAGTGTCTTGGCCGATTTTCCTTTTCTTTTCTATCGTTTCTTATGAGGGCAAAGGTCATTTTTGGGCATTTGTTAGCAAGGTTCTAACTATTCTTAGGAACCAATTTTCTTTTAGGCTCTTCGGGATTTCGGAAGCAATCGATCTAAGCCCTATTTCTTTAGCAATCGAAGTTGGTAAGTCAAGTGGTAAGGATTCATGTTGGTTCAATATTCTTGTTGTTGAGAAAAACCAAAGGTTAATGAGACTAAGATTTATTGGTATGGCCGAATGGCCTTGTTAATGGTTTGTGGTTTGGCCGAATGTAGGACAAGGAGATCTAGTGTAGATCTGGTCTTGGATTTAGAACTTTCATAGTGACAGGTGTGTATCTTACACACTTTATAATTCGGAATTAATATATATTTATTTATATACTAATCATGTTATTAAAGTTGAAAATCATGGAGATCTTGATATGATAACGTAAGGGTATGAGCAATGAATCGGGTAAGTCCATTTTGATATGACTTTTGCAATATGATGCATGATGATATGAATTATGATATATTTGCTAAGTGAATTCTAATAAAGTATAATGGCATGATTTGTTTAAATGTTACATTGGTTTGGGTGATATGAGAGGAGGGGAAGGATTTGATATCTGTGTCTTTGAGACACTGCAGGTTTGGCACCTCCAAAGTGGTTTGGTACTGAGTTATTTCGTGTCTTTGGGACAGCAGAGGTTTGGCACCTCATAGCGACTCATCCTAGTGGGCTTAGTACCACAAAGGGTTGGCCCCACATTCGATATTATGGGATCACACCAGTGATTTGGTATCACACGGGTTGGCCCCACAACTTTATTATTCGTGACTTTGGGTCACCAAATGGTTTGGCACCACAATATTGGATATCGTGACTTTGGGTCACTGGTGGTTTGCACCACCAAAGTGGTTTGGTACCACACGGGGTAGAAAAGGGAGTTATGGATGGCTAGGTTTGGGTGCATTGTATTTATATACTCACTGCAATAAATTGTGTAAGTATGATGTATTAATCGGGAAAGGATATATGCACCGAGTCTTGGTGACTCACCTTCCCCTTATCTTTTCAGTGATTCATAGATCGGATGAGGAGCCTGTAGACTTTGAGGTGGCCATGCATTAAATAAATTCTGTTCTATATGAACTTTTGGTTTGGATACTTTACTTTATTTAAATTTGGTTCTATTTTTATTTTGGGTTTGTAATAAGGCCATTTAAATTACGTTTGATTATTTATATGCTTTGGATTTATTCTAAACATGATTAAGTATATCACTTGATTAATTTGACAATATGAGCGCAAGGTTTTCTAAACTA